>LSYV01000040.1:38040-48785 GCA_001584585.1 Gonium pectorale
GTGGAAAGGTGCCCCACTGTCTGGGCGCAGCGTGCGCAAGGCTGGCTCTTGGGTCGCAGGGGGGTGAGTGCCTACTGGGGAGGGATTTGGCCCTCGTGCTGGGCGGCTGGGACGGGGCAGCATGAGGGACAGGGAAGTAACCAAGATTCCCGGATCTGGAGGTTCCCACAAGTCGCGGGTGGCAGGGCCGCTAAGGCAGGCGCCCTACCGCGCTCGTGCACACGCGCCTCCCAGACACCTCCCCCGCCTGCCCCCTATGGGGGACTCCCCTCCCCCCTCCCCCCCTCTGGACTTACGCTGCTGGTGCCCAGCTCGTCGTTGTTCATTCTCCTTTCCCTTCAACCCCCCTCCCCCCTCCCAATCGTGTACCACTAGACTCCCCTCCCCAACTGTGCCGTCCCCCCTCCCCCCCTGCCGCCCCCCCTCGTCGCGCCACAGCCACTACCCGCTTCGTGGTGGAGGGCCACACCGACGGCCTGGTGGCTGCCGACCTGTCGCCCGACGAGCAGCTGCTGGCCACCGCCGCCTACGACCGAACGGTGCGCGTGTCGCGCCTGGCCACCGGCGCGGCGGTGGCGGTGCTGGACCACCCGCAGCCACCCGTCAGCGTGGCCTTCTCGCCCGACAGCCGGCGGATGGCGGTGGCGCTGGAGGACCACTCGGTGGTGGGTGGGGCGGCTGGGCGGGGTCGGGGGTGGTGGTGGTGGGGAGTGGGTGGGGCGGCTGGCGTCTGCGCGGGAGGAACGGGGACGTGGAGTGTGGGTTTGGGGATCTTGGGGCTTTGGGGCGGGCACTGGACGCTGTTCGCGGCCGTCCCTCCCCCTCCCCCTCCCCGCAACCCTCGCGTACTGAGGCCCTGCTGCGCTTCATAACCGCGGCCGTCCCCACCCGCCCCGGCCCCTCGCGCACCAGGTGGTGTGGGACCTGGTGGGCCGCTGCTGCCTGCCCTCCCTGGACGCCCATAAGGCCACGCTGTCCTGCCTGGTCTGGTCGCCCGACTCGCGCTTCCTGGCCACCGCCGGCGCGGACTGCACGCTGCGCCTGTGGCGGGCGGCCGACGGCCGGCAGACGGCGTTCTTCATGGCGGACGCGGCCATCACCGCCGCGTGCTTCGCGGGTGGGTGGTTGCGGTCGGGGGAGGGGTTGGCTGCTGGGTTTCCAGGATAGTTGTTGTTGCATCAACACATGTCACCACAAAGTCTTGCCTGCTGGTATGTAGCACGTGGAGCGTTGTCAAACTCGTGTCCTCGGCCCCCGCCGCTGCCGCTACCCCTTCCCCCTCTGCGCAGGCCACCCGGTGGCGGACATTGTGGTGGCGGGCGACGCGGCCGGCGCGGTCCATTTCCTGGACTGGTCCGAGGAGCTGCAGGCGTGAGCGCGCTGGCATGGGCGGGATCGGGCAGGCACCCACCGACCCGCGGGTCGGCGTCGGGGCCGGTGGGCTGGAGCGCGGTGGGCTTGCGCTCGGGGAGATGGAGGGAGAGGAACGGCGGAGGAGGGGGGTCTCTTGGAGGGGGTTTCTTCCCTGGTTGACGGCTGCTGTTGGTGTTGCTGCGGCGCGTCGAGCTTGGGCCTGAAGAATTCAATGTGGGTGTGTGGGTGTGTGGTCGAGGCACGCCAAGGTGGATGAGAATGAGGAAAGAAAGGCCGTGAAGGTGAGGGATTTATCCGAATGTTGCGTTGTTGCTACGGAGGAGGCCGATTAGTAGGGGGAGGGGGACGTGGTGCGTGGAATGTGGAATGAAAGCCGGGTATTTTCTTCATTCGTCGACCGGCGTAGCAAGGCGAGGTGGGGGGAGGGGGAGGGGGGAGGCGGGGGGCGGAATAAAGGGTGCGGCGCGGGTGGGCTGAAGCGCGAAGGCGGACAGGGGGGGGGGGTAACTGGGGGTGTGAGCTGGTGCCGGGTCTGCTTCCGGACGACTGGACGAGGGGGGGGAAGCATGGTGCGGGAGGCGTCCATGGGACAAAAAGCAACGAATGCGCTGCGAGGGGTCGCGTACCGATCTCTGCTCGAACTAGGAGAAAGAGCCTGGACATCCTTTACTGTGGTTTGTACGCCGTGCTCTGCAGCCCTCAGCCCTGATTCACTGGACTGCAATAAAGGCGGCGGTCGCGGCCGCGATGCGAGCATCTCTTGTGTGTTGCGGCGGCCGCCGCCAGTGCCCGCCAGGCTGCGGCGGGGTGCGGCACTGTGGTTGCGCCTGCGCCCCGGGCACACGCGCTTCTCCGCGCTGTGGGAGGGCGGATGCGGGCCTGTGCGCAGGGGCCGTGCGGACCCCATGTTCCGCATCAACGGCCCGTGCAGCGCCTCTCACTCCCGTACATGCATCTCTTTTCTCTTGTGGTCTGCGCGGAAGACGGACCCCGTGCCTTGCAGGCCCCATGTTGGGGCGCTGCGGGGTACTTGCGCGTGAGATGTGGGGCGGGCCCGGCGGCAGCAGGGGCAGGCTCGGGAGGGCTTTGCGCGCCGTTCCTCCTGCCTCCTTGCCGCTGTGTTTGGCCCATGAGTCCCTCGCCTTTTGGTGTGGGCGGGGCGGGGTGCTGGCATGCCGGGCGGGTGATGGGGTTGGGGGGCGTGCGGCCAGCGACTAAGGCCCCCTGTGCGCCCGCCTGCCCGCCTGCTCGGGGGCAGGGTCCGGCCAGCGCCGTCCAGTGCTGGTGCGTGGGCGCGCCGTACCGGGGCGGGCTCGCGGCCCTGGTGAGCCGCCGACTGACTGGGTTAGGACTGGACGGGTCCGGGGTGTGGTGTGGCGCAACTGATGCTCCCGTTCAGACGTGCAGACGTGTCGTGCCCTGCCGTATGTGCCGTACTGCGGTGTGTCGGTACGGCATCCCGCGCTTGAGGCCCCCACAATCCCATTGTGTGGACAGATGGACGGGCGGTGGATGAGGCTTAGCGGGGTGCGGAGCGGTGCGGTGCACATTCCTTTGCTTTGCGGCGTGTGCATGTCACCGAGCCGAGCCGTGCGTGGCCCCGTTCACGTGTGTGTGGTGGGGGGGGGGCGTGCGCGCGAGTGCGGCGATGGTCCTCTGCCCGGCGGCCCTCGCGGCCAGGCGTCGAGCCCGTCTTTTGGGCCCGCGTTGCCCGAGATGCGTATCTTGGATCTTCAATAAGCGAGGTCGCTTGCCGGAGCTCTGGAGCCCCAGCCATTCAGAGCGTGTCTCGAACATTGCCTCTCTCTTGCTTGTTCCCTGTCTCCGTTTTGTCTCACCTGCCCAATAAGTGAAAGTGCCCAAGCAATGGGCCTTCCCCAGATAGGACGCGCCTGTACGAGCGTCCGTTGGCGGTTGGGTTTGTGTCGTACGTGTCACCATGATGCGGAACAGCGTCAGTCGTGGGGTGGCCTTTGTAGCGCCCCAGTGGGGCGCCGTCCTCTTTGATGTACCGTGCTGCATGACGCCGTACACTTGCGGCACCACATCTGCGCCTTTTGCGCAGAACTGGCGAGGTGCTTTGACGGCGACCTGCCGTTGTTGGCGGTTGGCCGAGCGTGCGTTGATGGTTGGTATGACCGCCCTGTCTCCAAGAATACGTACGGATATGTGTACGGTAGACGTTGGGCCCCGCTGAGTCTCCGGTAAGCGGTCTGGCCAAGCTAATAAAGAAGGGGCGGCAGTTCTTGTATGCGCCGCCGCCGCCCGCTCAATACATTCCACTGCGGGGCGGGGCCGGACTGCCGCCGCCGCGAGCAACATCCGGGCGGTCTTTGCCTCAGACGTATGGGCCGCAAGGGTTTCGGCCCCCGTTAAATCAAAGTTGTATGATGCGTCGGTACTGAAATGTTTATGATGAACGACGGAGGAAGGGTAGGCGGTTGGCGAACGAGCGTCGTGCCGTGCGTGTGATGCCGGGCCTTCTGCCGTACATCTGGAGGCGTACGGTGCTGCATGGCGGGCGGGGCCGATCCTGGGGCGGTGCCCCTGCCCTGCCCTGGCCTGCTAGTCTGATTGTAGGCTCATGATTGACGGCGTTCAAGGCCGGGGGAGGGGAGGGGGGGGCAGTGCCGGAGCCGCTGCCGCGAAACGTATGGCCTTTCCCTGTTGCTTGTTGCATGCCGCACTGCCCTGGCTGGCTGCACTGTCCGCACCTTTTTCAACGGCCCATGAGGGGCATGACAGAGACCAGCGTTGGAGCGGAGAGGCGCAGCCGTTGTAGCTGAGATGGTTGGGCGTACCGGAAGGACGCACCCTTTTGGGCCTGCCGTGTGAGAGATGGAGCGGAGAGACGGCGACGAATTTCACTGTGGTCCCTTGGGAATGATGTGCGCAAGGATTGTGCGCTGCGGCTGTAATAACTACCCTTCAGTCCTTGCGGGGTTGCGGGTTACCGCGATTCGGGCGGAGACGGCTGGGGTGGGATGCATGCGGAGCGCGGTGCGCGCCTGGCAACGCCCAACGCGCCAAACGGCCAGGGGGAGCCGCCACTGGTCGCCAGCCCGCCGCCACCTCGGCGCAGGGCCTTCTGGGTCTTTGGCGTGCGTGCGGGTAGCTGGTGCGCGCTTGGGGCAGCAATAGGCCAACACCGGTATTCTGGCTGACAAGGGGTCCAGGGCGGCAGAGCGGGCTGGTGCCGTGCTGGGCGCCCGTCCAGCCAGCCGGCAGATTCGATTGAAAGGTTGGCCATGCTGCGACTGCACCTGCGGTGTGGCTCGTGTCTCAATGCGGAACACAGCGCCCGCACGCGGAGAAGGGGCAACGCCCGTACAGATGCACGTGCATGGACGAGCGTGGCACCGCAGGAGGGGCGTGGAGGCGGCCATTCTGCGGCCCCCGCCCGTCCGCGGGCCACTTCATGTTGTTTGGGGAAGCTGCCACAGAAACCAGATTCATGGCCACGGCAACGCCCGACTTGGATGGGCGTGGGCCCAGCCGGCTGCGAGCGGACAGCATGCGGGCAGCCCCCACGGCATGTCGTGTACGGCATAGCTGTGTTGTTGCACGGAGAGGGCGGGGGCCGGGTTACAACGGCCGGGGAGTGCTTTCCCACTCGCCACAACTCCCCTGAGAGCCCGGGAGTTGTGAGAGAGGGCACAGAGCAAGTCACAGTAGCCACAGGCCATCAGCAGAGCACCTCCCAAGTCGACACACAAAAGACCCTTGACAGGCGAACTCCGAAACGTAGTTACGGCGACGCAGCCAGCCCCGGGCACGCTGCCAAGTCGACCAGTGTGGCGAGCAGGGCGAGCCGATTGATGCGCCGCGCCGTCTGCCCATGCGGCGGCATGGGCGACGGCCATCCTTGAGCGCCGCTGTGCGCAGACCCAGCGCAGCGCCTGGTTAGAGGCGGCCAGGCCCCCCCGCAGCCCCGCGTCATAGGGCAGGCACCGCCTGTTGGAATGCGTGTGTGTGGAGGATGGGGGCGCGGTGGGGTGGTGGGCGCCGTACTCTGTACGGCAGAACGCAGCGGGGGGGTCACAAGGGCGCAGCAAGCATGTCGCAAGGCTCGCCACTAAGGCTGTCAAGCGGAAAGGCAGCCGTAGCCTCAGTGGACGCCAGGTCAAAGTCCCCTCGCCCGCAGGCCCATTTACTCGGCACCTCTGGAAACACTGCTGGAAACATCGCACCCCCCGGGTGTGCACGTTCCCAGTTTCCGTTTCCTTTTTCCCCAAAGCCCTTGAAGACCCCAAAGCCAGGCCTACCAGTCGTTTTAAAAGGGCCTCCGCATGGCCTTAGTGTCGACGTAAGGCGTTCCGGGCTCGAACGTCACCATGAAAACCGGGTCAGTCGCTACCTTTGGCTCGAACTCCATGTCAATGCGCTCCGCGCCGCTGTGGTAGAAGACAGCCGCCTTGCTGTACCGGTCGCTGACGAACCGCTGAAGGGTCGGGAACATGGCCATCGAACCCGGCAGCGACGCCCAGCCGCTCCGCTTGTTCCAGTAAATCTCCTGGCCCGGGACACTTTTCGTGTAGATGAAGCCATTGTTTGGGAGCTTAAGCACAACAAATTGTTGTCGTCGGGACCGTGACGCCGTTCGACGGTGGCCAGGTACGCGATTCCGCCGTGCATAAACCGGAAGTGCAGCTTCTCGGTGACTTGCAAAAGCATGCTGAGTGCGTAGTGTTGGCCCTGAAACATGTTGGTCTCCATGAAGCTGCCAAAGACCTCGTCCAGCAACGGCGCAACCTTGCCCCCGGCAGGCTGCATGAAGACCACATCCATGTGCATTGCACCACCGTCAGTCTCGCCAGCCGCCTGCATCCCGACCTCAGCGCGAAGCTCGTGCCGCTGCTACTGGCGCCACAATCAGTTGCAGAATACTCAGGTTTAGCAACACAGTAAATTGCAATTGACGAGGCCAAGCATCCTCCATGGTCTGCTGCCCCTAACCGCCAGTAACGCCGTGGTGCGCAGGGTTACGGGCCAACGACATGGTTTCGGTGGTTTTCTCCACCGTAGGGCTCTTTGTACCTCCCAAGTTCTCCTTCCAGTAATATAGGTCCCGTCCATGGATTGCCCATCACGTGGCGTGCTCCAGTGGGGCCATGCAATAGGACCCAAAGGCTGGATGGCGACGCCACATTCAACATATGTCGGTGCTACGGTGTGCTTCCGGTACCACGATCGCCGCCAGCCTCCTTACATGCGCTGGAGCACCCGCGGTCGCAATTCCGACAGTTCACCCCAGCTATCATTAATACCACGCTGTGGCAGATTCCGAGCAATCCCTTCTTGGCTAAATATTAGCCGGGGCAACGTTTGCACCATAACAACTTGTTGAAGATGTTGAAGCAAGCGGACAGGCACAGGTGCGGCCCGCAGCCCTACCGGTATGTGAGCGCCGCAATGCGATAAGCTCGCGCTCCATAGCGCGCCTTGTCGTACATTGCCAGCAGCGCCTCGTTGCCCACAACGCCGCGCAGGGGTGGGGGCGGCAGGAGGAGGGTGGAGGCCGGGTACCGAAGCGGGGAGGTGGCGGGCAGGGTGGCGGCGAGTTCTGTGGGCCGTGCACGCAGGTGTGGGGCGGCGGTGGTGAGCGGTGGACCTGGTGGCCGCGGTGGATGGAGTGCTGAGTCGATGGCTGCATTTTTAAAGGTTACAGGTGGAGAGGCAAGAAAGGGCGTAGACAGGACGGTGGAGGCCGCGTGGGCGTCGGCAACCTGGCAGTGCGCCCGGCGAAGGGCGTCCCACGGCTGTTGGTCCTGCGGAAGCTAGGCGGCGGCGCAGGCTTGCTCGGTAGGCGGCAACGGTAGTGACCAGCGCTGAAGATCGAGGCGGTCATGGATGCGATGGCGGTCCGGGGCACAATGGTGTAGGCGAGGGTGACAGTGTGGCAGTGGCGGTCAAGCAGCGTGTGCGGTTGCGGCGGAGGTGGCAACCTGTGCAGTGCAAGGCCAGCTGGTGGGAGCGTGGGGCCACGGCCGCGACTGCAAAGGGGTCGTACAGGTCCGTCGTAAGAGCTCGGCGTAGGAGGCCACGTGTGCAGGTACTTGCTGAGCGTAGGCGGCGGCGAGCGGCGTGAGGCGGTCGGAGCGCGCGACGGCAAGGGGGATTGGCGGGGCAAAGAGGGGTCGCACCCGGGCTGGCCCCCTTCTTCTTTCCCCTACACCCTGCGCGCTCCAGGCCCTGCTGCTTCTTCCACCAAACCGCCCTGCCAACCCGTGCTATAACGGTGCGACGGGGCAAGGCTGCCGGTGAATGCCCTTCAGGCAGCGTTGGAACACTGCTTGTCCCTGCGGCAGGACGCATCCCCAGCCGGCACTTCAATCCACGGGCGCGCAACGCCGCAAACGACAGATGCCGCGGCCAGAGCGACCGCTGCGAGCCCTGCGACGCGAGGTGCGTACGTTCAAGGCAAGCGGCCACAAGGCCTCTTGGTCCCGGCGCACAGCTCAAAGGCAGCGTAGACGGCCGCGCGTGGAACGCAGAGAACAACTCAGGGCCCACGCCCGCCGCCCCGTAAACTGACACGCCCACTGCTTTCATCCTGTTTCATCACAAACGAACCGCGCCAGGCGACTGCAAGGCTTCTTGCAGCGCCGCACGGGCATCACGGCGCAGCCCAAGGGCGTCCAGCGGCGCGCCACACCAGGTGGCGGCGCTTGCCCCACTGCCCCGCTGCCGTAGTAAACAGTGGCGTCAGTACGGCGCACGGCATCGTGATGGCACGGTTGGACAAATAAGGCGTGAAGCGCGAGTTATGTTATGTTACTAAAGGCGGGTGTCCTCACGAGCCATAAGGTCCAGGACGCGCCGTCTCTCTTCTGAAACTGCGAAGGGAAATGCACCCAGAGCCCTTGGGTGGGCCTGGGCCATAAAATCTTTCAGATCACCGTTATTAAATGATAGCTCGGCAGTATTCCTTAAGCCTGAATAAGCCTCGCATTCGTAAATGACATGATACTCATCTTCCACATGACCCGAGCGGCACACTCTGCACTTACGGTCAGCCCTGTCACGGCCATCAGGGCGATAAACTTCCAGCGGCCTAGCGCATATACGGAATCTGGCACAGGCATGAACGTGTCCCAAAGGAAGATGTACCCCGGAGACCCCATGCAGTTCAGGTACCGGCCCACTTCCAACATACGAACGCGGATCGCATCCATTTGACGCCCAATCTCTTGCACATCACATCAATGACCTCCTGAACCCTATTATGGTGGCATGTGCACCTCTGCATTACGTCTTCCGTATCTGGCCAAGCATAACCTAAATGCCGTAAGACCAACAACATCTTGGCGGCCCAGCAATCAACCTGAAGATCACGCGACACCGCGAGGCGGACGTCATCACAAAACGCATCGTGGTAGACAGTTCCCCGAGACGACACAAAAGGCTGCCTTCCCCGTTTCTGGTTCTTCTTTTCTACAAGACGACTCCAAAATCCAAGCGCCAACCGCAGCCAAAAACTTGAGAGTACTCACGGAACAGAAGGCGAAGAGGGCATCTCTTGGCTCCGACACATCGCGTGGCTTGAGTGGTGAATGGGAAAGTGAGAGGGGCCAGACTGCCATCCGCGCTTTGCCCAAACGTCCTTAAACCATACTGAAGGACCGGGAGCGGCACGGGCCCCCGGTTTGGAAGTAGCCGCAGGGTCGTCACCCGCGGCTGCCCACGGCATGTGCAATTACCGGACGCGCAGGGCGGGCGCGGCAGCAGCACGCCTACGGTTCGGGCGGTTCCAATTCGGCTGCAGGCCCTGCGGCTTGGCACGCGGTGCGAAGCCGCGCTCTCGGACGACGTGCAGTTGCACCGCGACTCGGTGAGTCGAAGCTTGCGCTGCTGCATATCGGTAGCTGTTACCAAGCAGCTGAATGCAGGTTGATCAGGCCTGAGTCGGGCTGTCGGCTGGGGTGGCGTTCTTGGCTGACCTAGGAAGAAGGCTCTGTCCTAAGGCCGTGTGTATTACACTATATGTGACAAGTAGGCAGGCAGCCCGAGCGACCCGTCGTACGACATGTACGACGTCCGTGGCGCACAACACTGCCACGTGTTTCACGTATACGACAGCACGCACACGCGCGCAAACCCTCCCCAACCCCCCAGGGATGGCAACCGACAGCCTCTTGTACCAACAACGGCACTGGCATGTGCAGCCTGGCAAGGTCGAGAATGAGACCTATCTGCTGAACATGCTGGGGAAGGCCTTTGCGGACAAGTTTGTCGTGCCGGGCAGGTGATCTCGCCACGGGCGTGGCCTGAGCCTGCCGTCTGTCTCAAGCTTGTGAGCGTATACAGAACGTGATGCCTAGGGACCTGGGCGTGTGAGATGAGCGTGCACTTGCCATAGGCGTGGCCGAACTGCCTGGCATTGATGCCTGGCGAATGAGGAGCACGCAAAGGTTGAGCCCAGATTACGTGCCTGCTTTTCGGTGTCTGTACGTGGGTGTGCCAAAACGCATGGTTCGTGGGCTGGCACAAACGGTTCACGATGGGTGTGTCGCTGTGGCGTCACGAATGGGTGCTGCTATGTTTCGACCGAGTCCGCGTGGCTGTGGCGCGGTGGTTGGTACGACTTGATACTTCGCATGCCCTACCATAGGTTGCCGCTATTTACATGATGTATGATAATAAAAATCTGTACAAATGGCAAATAGTATAACAGCATTTTGATTGAAGGCACTGCTTTTTCACGCGTTCGCTTCTTACCTTGAACACAGCTGCCTGACAGCTGCGAGCTCCTGATCTCCTCCTCTCATACACGTTCACGCCGTTCCTAAACAAGCTTTCGGATATAAATTTACTTATGACTCAGGCAGCGCAGCAGTTGCAAGCTGCGGGGAAGGCTCTCCCTGCAGCCGGGCAAGAAATGGCAGCTGCTCCGGCACCGGCACCACAGGCCCAGCCCATTCCCGGGGCCCCAGCGTGGGCGCAGCAGCTGGCACAGCAGATCACGCAGCAGATCACGCAGTTGAGGGACGACCTCGTTCCCTTCCGCGCCATGGCCGCACGCGCGCATAACCGGACAGTCCCCCACGGCGACCGATTCGAGGTTGTGCCGTGCACGGCTCAGGGGCCCAACTATGGGCTGCTGCCGCCCAACCCGCCGGTTACGGCGGCGCAGCTAACGGCAATGCGCCGCGCACAGCTGGACCCCCTGCTGCAGTTCTACGTGCTGCCCGTGAACGGGACCGTACGTGAGAAGTGCATGCGGCTGGCGCGGCACCTGGGCATCAACTTCGAGGCCTGAACCGGTATGTGTGGCTTGGGAAGGGTAGGGTCGGGGTGGTCTAGAGAGGGACCTGAGCGGCGAGTTCAGGCTTGTGGCAGTTGGGTCTCCGCGACGAGCGCGTGCGTATCAC
>LSYV01000040.1:119191-151233 GCA_001584585.1 Gonium pectorale
GAATTCCATAGCCGTTGGTTAGCATTTGGCGATGGTCAACGCGTCCTTTGGCTGGTCAGCATTGGAAAGCTGCCCCACCCAAACAACACCAACTGCGCCGGGAAAAAGCCACGATTATACCGTGAGATATGCACATACAGCTGCTATGCGCCCGGTCTCTGAGTTGCTTGCTGGCGCTCACAATTCTCGCAACCATGTCAACTCAGGGACCCGGCACGGTTCCGACTAAACCCGCACAAGCCAAGCGGGCTTTCTCTAACGAACGTTGGTGCCCGTTTGCGAACAAGCACTGGGGTTCATGACGCGTTGACGCGTTCGGGCGGGCTCCCTATTTCTCTGCAGATTTCTCCTTTTTGACACGGTTGTGGCTCTCTTTCTCGCTCCCCTACCCCGTGAAAAGAGAACCAGAAACGGGGAAGGCAGCCTCTACGGACATACACACCCGTAGGGCGGGTATGTGCGGGTGCGGGTCTATACCGGTTGCCCCTGCCCATGCATCCGCTACGGTACACATACACGCTCCACCCTTCATGACCTAAATCCCCGGTACGGTCTCACGGGGCTCCGCCCTTTTCCAAGCTTCAAGGAAGCTTTTCCCCTACTTGTTCAGATGTGGAAAGGTTACATGGTGAGAGGTGAGAAAGGACGCAGACATCGTGAGGGGCAGACAGCCCTCTCGTGACGAGAACCACCGAAACCCTGTGCATCATAGGTCCACGGCAAGGGACAAGGCCGAGCAGCCAGCGGGATACAGGGCCGTCATGATTTCTACTGTATATTCCGCTGAGGTATGCACAAGGCACGTGCAGTCGGTCATCTAGGGCACCTGGGCGACAAGGGGACCACCTGGGCGACAAGGTGAATTACGTACGGCATCATGCCAGGTAGTAGGGGCATGGGGCTCCACCGTTTTCGTGTAAACTTACATAGACGTAAGACGCAACTACTCTTAAACATAGGTCATTTCCTCGACGTTGTATCCAGTCCAGTAGCCGCGCGAAAGGACTCCTCGACTTGAAAGCACTTATACCGCCGGCAGATTAGCCATGGTGAGCTTCTCGTCTAGTAAACTGTGGAATACCGGTTTGCGGTCCGTCTGTGCGGAGGAGTCGGCGGCATGTCCGCTACCGCCCTCACTTTGAACTCACGGTGTCCACCAAGCTCTGACTGAGTTTGTTCCGACAGGGCTGCGGCGCATCAACGGAAGCCAACGCTGCTCCACAGCAGCGTCCCGAAGCGAAGTCGAAGGACGGCTATGAGGCAGGCAAGACCGAGGAGTACAGCGATGCCAAAAGCGAGATAAAGGCCGAGAAGCCTAGTTCAGGTGCGAGGCTCGGAAACTGGTACAGGCGCGGATGGCGCGCATGGCGCGCCATGTCGAACCGCAGAAACGCGTGGCGCGTTCTCCATGTGCCGCCTGCAATCGTGCAGCTTCATGCCTCCCTAGTTAACCTTCTGTGTGTTCCCATACCCCACCGCGCGGTTGTCCTTCTCCAACGCCCTATTCCCTTCACTGCTGACTGCGCAGGGGACGCGGCCGACGAAGAGGTGAGGGCAGCGTCCATGCGGCGCGTTGGCGCAGGAATAAGGGGGGCGCATGTGCGGGTGCTGCAGCTCCTAGATACAGTGACTCCTGAATGCACTTGCGCCTGAGCCCCGTCGTTTGGCCTCCATGCTGCATACATTTTTTCAGACTGTTATGCGCCCCCATTCCGCCTCTTGCCTGTTATGCTGTGTGGCTGTCACAGAAGCCCGCTGCGGCGGCCAAGGAGTCGGAGGCGGAGGCGGAGGCCAAGAGCGCGGCTGAGGAGGAGCCTGCCAGCAAGGTGAACGAGCGAGCATTGAAGGCGGGGATGGATAGTGGACACAGGGAACGCGACGGAGGTGGGGCGCTGTACGCGGCTTCCCCGGTAGAGCTCTGGATGACTTGATGAATGCCGAGGGAGGCCCCCGTCTCGTTGGTCGTTGGTCGTTGGTCGGGCGCGGCACGGTGCACAGCGCGCCGTCGCCCACGAGGGTTCGTCCACGAGAACGCCCCACGAGGGTCCGCCCACGAGGGTCCGCCCACGAGGGTTCATGATGGCCTTTCCGTCGGGATTTTGGGAAGGTGTGTGGGGGGAGCTCGCGTGCAGTTGGGCCTCCTGGCCTGGCCGGGCTGAACCTGGGGCCTGTTACGGCAATACACTCGCCGTGCCGCACACTGCACCTTGGCGCCTCGAGCGCATCGCCCTTATCCCACCAAGCGGACTGCGCAGCATAGGAAGCGTTGATTACGCTGCCAGCTACTCACCAGAATGCATACGCCCTGCCCCACGCATGCTGTTGCGGGTCGCCAGGCGGATGAGGAGCCCAAGCCCGCTGGCGAGGACGCGCCCGACAGCAAGGCCGAGGAGGCCGCACCTTCGCGCAAGTCCAGCCAAGGAGCCGCGGCGCCCGCCGGCGAGGACGAGCCACAGGAGGTAGGCCCACCCAGATAATCAGGCTTCGGCGCCCCGCTGCGAGAGTCGCCACCCTCTCCGCCGCGCCGCCACACCCTGCACTCTTCCCCGCGGCCTCAACTTGACGTCCACAGCTCCGTCCGATGATGGGCTTGTTGAGGTGAAATGCCTGACTAACCCCGTTCGCCTCGCGCGCCCACAGGAGGAGGCCGCTGCGCCGGCTGCTGGCTACTCGATGAAGGCGATAAGCGTGGTGGAGGACGAGGAGACCTACGCCCCGCCGCCCGCGCCGGCGGCTAACGACCAGCAGGGCCCCGCGCCGCCCAGCAAGGCCCAGTCGTTCGACAAGCCGCCCAGTCGGGCCGGCGGCTCCTTCGACAACGACCAGCCCCTGAAGGCTGAGTCGTTCGTGGCCCCGCCCAGCAAGGCGGAGTCGTTTAACAGGCCGCCCAGCCAGGGCGGCTCCATTGGGCAGGCGGCGGCGCCGTACGACAAGCCGCCCAGCAAAGCCGCGTCTTTCGCAGGCGACAAGCCGCCCAGCCCGGCTGGATCGTTCAACAAGCCGCCCAGCCAGACGGGGTCCTTCGGCAACCAGGCCGATTCCTTTGGGGACAAGCCGCCCAGCCGAACGGGATCGCTCGGCGCCGAGAAGCCGCCCAGCAAGGCCGGGTCGCTGGAAAAGGTGGGTTCGTTTGAGGCCGGTCCCAGCAAGAAGGGATCCCTGACGCCCGTCGAGGAGGCGGTCTGCGGCGACGACGTGGTGGCGGCCGAGCCCGCCGACGGCTTGAAGAGCAAGCAGAGCGACGCCTTCGATTGAGCGGGCATTGGGTCAGCCTCAGGAGACCGCCAGCGGCGAGCTGGGCGGTGGGCCGGAGGCATCAGGTGCGGGGCCGGAGGCCGCTTGCGTGGGCCGCCGAACACAGCCCGGTGGGCCGGTCATTAGCTGCTGCCGGCTGCAGCAGGCCGAAGGCACTTCGCGGCACCATCTGAAGGCAGGCGGCTGTGGGGGATTGGGACCAGGGTCGGGGGAGAGAGAGGGGGCGTGGGGCGGAGGCACGCATGCCATCCGTGGGGCACGGTGCATGGCATGGAAGGGCCTTGGGCGATGGCGTCATGGACGCATGCCGATGAGGCATGTAGCTGCGGCATGCGCAGGGCGATCAAAGCCCAAGCGGTCAAACGCCACGGGTGCACATGAGAGTTGGGGACTCGACTGGGTTGTTGCTGCTGGTTCAAGGACGCGTCGCGGCAAGCTGCTGAAGGCGCGTTCGCCAGGGGCCAAAGGCAGGCTGCTTCCACGCGGAGTCACATGCACGGGTCTGTACGGAGCGTCAGGGCGCTGTGTGCGTCGTGGCGCATCCCCAATTGCCGCGGGCGCCACGGCTTGGGACGCGTCCGTCAAGAAGCCACGAGGGCCTAGCCGAGCCAACTGTCGCCGGGGGGTTAACGTGTCATACCGTGCAAGCGCGCCCCAGGGGGGAACAATTTCGACTGCTGAGATGAATGCAGACGACCGCTGTAATGTGTGTGGCCCTTGCGTGGCGTGGAGGCGCTGTCGTGTTGTGTTGGTTTACTGGTTGGGCGGTGAACGGTGACCGGCGGCTGCGTTGTGGCGCATCCTATTTGGCCGGAGGGTTCGCGAACTGCTTCGCCTGTTCCCCGCATAGCTGCGTACATGCCAACCCCGCGCGGCAATGCGAGTGCGTTGCCGCGCGGGCCTGGGGCACTCCTGGGAGCGGGGCCGCGCGCTCCCCAGCCCCTCCATAAATAAGGCATAGCACCGGGGAAGTACACGCTCGGCTCCTGACACGCCGCCCGTCATCTGCCCCCTTTGGCAGGGGCTTGTGTTGCTGTATAAAGGGCTCGGGTGCTTTGGCCCCGTCCGTCCGACCGGGGGGGCTGCATGCGTCCGATGTTCTCCATTGCTGTACAGAACCCGGCGAGGTAGTGTCGAGGGGGTGCATACCGTACAGCATGCAGCCCACGGGGGTGTTTGATGGGGCTTCTTTGCATTTGACACGAAAGTCTTTGTCCTCGACCCATCGGCGGCTGCAGGCCGATGGGCTGTTTGCGCCTTGTTTGCAGCCCACATCTACGTGTCCTCATTGGGTGATACCCCGCGTCAGAGCCTGGGCTTGACGAGTTTGGCCATGGCTTGAGGGGCTGCGCCCTTAGTCGACTAATACTGCTACCGAAATGATACTCCTGCACGGCCGGACGGCTGGGTTCGTAAACGTGGCACATAAATATGGGGAGTACATGTTGGAAGCCTGTAGCGGTCCTGTACGGAGTCTGTACGGATAATTGACGGCACTTTGGGGCGTGCAACTGGCACGACCAGTGCAAAGGAACTGTAAGCAATGTACATGGCCGTCTCCCTGATCATGACTGGTGGTGACCGACACCGTACAGCGAGCATGCCTTGTTTCGCTGCAGTGCGTCAGTGCGCGCCCGAGCCGACCGCTTAACAGGCCGGCCACAGCTACAGCAATCATCCAACCCGGAGACATGCATCCAGCTTAATTAATGATTGGGGACGGAACGCGGGCGGGGCTGGGGCCGGGCGGGGATGGGCGGGAGTGAGGACATTCCTGTGGCTCCTTGGCGACCCTCGACTCCTGCGGGCTCGCCACCGCAGCTTCGCCAATGCATGTTCCCGGCCCCACACCAAGAACTCTGTCGCCCCAAACACTTAGACAGATTGAGATAACACAGAGCGCAAGCATGGGGCCGGGAGCGCCGTCGGACCGGTGGCCATAACGACAACACCACCGCAGCTCAACCTTGAAACCTTGCAGTACACCAGGTGAAGTCCGACAAACCGGGTAAGATGGTATGCCGGTCTTTGGGGGCCGGGACGAACGTCACATGTCTTGCTCTGTACCCGCCCGCCCTAATGAAAACGTCGCGCCTTCTGGCCGTAGAGGCGGGCTCCCTCTTTCTCTGCAGATTTCTCTGTTTTTTGCCGGAGGCCCGCCCTACAAGGCACACGTGCTTCTGCGCAGGTATATACCCACGAGTCCACTTTGTGTCCCTTTGTACGGCATATAGAATCCTCATGCTGCTGGTACTTATAAATACACCGGCTCCAAAGGGCGCACTGACGGCGCCCTCCCTCCCTGCAGCCTGCCCCGCGCTGCCCCGAGTCCAGGCACGTACGCACACATCCACGCTGGACGGTAAGCGCCAAGCGTGGCCACCCTCAACGCCACCCTCCACACCTGGTAAGTACAGTTTATCTAGTACAGCCCCCTCTCACTCTTTCTCCAAGCACATTCCCTACTCTTACCTCCACACCGCTCATGCTCAGCCCGCGCCTCTCCTCTCTGCTGTCCAATGCACCTTTACGCTCCCCGCAACGACGACGTTCCGCATCACCTCGCCGCCTCACCAACCCAGCTCGCGCCAGACCAGTCAGCTAAGCCCGTAGTCCGACCACAGCTCCGCGGCCGCGCGGTGCAGGTGCAGGTGCCGCGCCGCCAGCACGTCGAGGTCGTTATCGTACCCGCCGCCAACGAACCCCGCCACCGGCACTCCGAAACCCAGGCACGTGTCCAGCACGAGCCGCTCCCGCCGCGCCAGCCCCGCGTCGGTCAACGCCAGCCGCCCCAGCGCGTCGTCGACGTGCGGGTCAACGCCCGCGTCGTAAAGTACGACGTCGGGCGCGAAGTCGCGCAGCACGCGGGGCAGCGACTGCCCGACCGCCGCCAAGTACTCCTCGTCGGAGGTGCCGTCCGGGAGGCCCAGGTCCAGCGTGCTGACCTGCTTGCGCGCGGGGAAGTTTGACTGCGCGTGCACGCTGAGCGTGAAGACGTCGGGGCGGTCGCGGAAGATGAAGGCCGTGCCGTCGCCCTGGGGGCGGCAGGGAAGCGGAGCGGCGCGTGTTGCATTGCGTAGGGCGGGGGCGGGGGGCGGGGGCGCGCGGGGAACGTGGAGAAGGTAGAGGGCGAGCTAGCAGGGAGGGCGCTTGGCGGACCAGCAGGCACGTCGTCCTTCGCCACCACACTTCGAAACTTCGCCACCACACTTCGAAATGTTGCTGCACGCGACTATCCCCTGCAGGAAGCCCGATGCCGAGTGGCCCAGCGGTGCGCAGAGCTGCCCTCCCGTTCCCGTCGCCCGCCCGCCCGCCCGCTTTCTTTCTTGGCCCCGTTCCAACACCACCCCCACACCCACCCACCTGCCTTCCACGCCCCACCCGCCGCCGCACCTGGTGCACGTCCAGGTCCAGGACGAGCACGCGCCGCACCAGCCCCTCGGCCAGCAGCACCTCGCACGTGACCTGCGCAGGTGCGTCGGCAGGCAGGTGCGTAGGCAGGCAGGCAGGCAGGCAGGCAGGCAGGCGGGCCCCGTGTGGCACAGGCGGCGTGGCGCATCAGGTGCGGTGCGCCGCCAGCGTGTACGGCAGTCAGCCCGCTTGGTCACTACCGCGGTCATCTCGGCCCACTTGACGCCACGTGGCCGGGCGGCAGCGCCTGCACTTACGACGGATGTATGGGTCGCAAATGCACGCTGGCGTCCCGCCGCCCCAGGGGTGTGGGTGGGTAACAGCCTAGGAGCGAAGGCCAGGCATGCGCCCGGTGGCGGAGGAAGCAGTTCGACTGGCCCCGCCCGCGCCGCCCACCCGCCCGCCCCGCCCGCCCGCCTGTCCACCTGCCTCCCTGGCCGGGGCCGGGGCTCACCGCGAGGTCGTTCAGGATGCAGTACCCCGAGCCGAAGGCGGGGAAGGCGTGGTGCGTGCCACCCGCAGTGTTGACCGCCAGGCCGTGCCGCAGCGCCAGGCGGGCCGTCAGCAGCGTGCCCGCGACCTCCGCCTTGGTGCGCCGGACCTGGCGGCGGAGGGCATGGCGGCAGCACGGGCAGCCGCCGGGGTCACCTCCCGGCACGCCGCGGCACACCCGACGCAGCGCGCAGCGCACCCGGCGCGCCGCCACCTCTCACCAGCACGGGCGTCCGTGTCGCGGCTCCAAAGCCTATTCGCCGCACCCGCTCCTCGTCCAGCTGGCAGCTGCTGAAGAGGCGCAGGTAGTCGGGGTCGTGCACCTGGGCGGAGAGGAAGGGGCGTGATGGGGCCGTTGGGGCCTTGGGCAGGCGCCGCGCGGGATTGCCGAGCGCGGCCTGCCACGTTCTGGGCGGCAATACGACAGCGGATGACACACAAGGAGGGCAACACATGCCGGGTACCCCTTCTGGGCCACTGCTTCTCTCCCACCAGCAGCAGCTGCTCGTCGGGGGGCAGCTGATCGGGTCGGTGCACTTGATGGGGGGCGGCGATACCCTACACGGGGGGTAGCAGCGGACGGGCGGGGGGTGGGGCCGGGGCGCGGAGCAGGGGCGGCGGGCAGGTACCTTCGGTATGGTGCGGCACAGCACAGCCCGGTAGAGCCCGAGGACGGTCGGGTGTGTGCAAGCGGCAGTCACGAGATGCGAACTCACACGGCAAGCGAGCAAGTGCATGGACCCCGCACTACCGGGCCGCTCCAAGTTCAATGCAGGGCCGCGCCATCGCAACATCCTTATGAATGGGGTGTAGTGTAGATGGGAGCGCATGCAGGTTTGTTACATCGCCAGCTGCCGCAGACGTGCAACGGACCCCTCCCGCGCTTCCTGCCCCGCCATCATCCACCGCAGCGCCCGGTGCCCGCCTTGCTTGGCATGGACTGGCTACCACACGCGTGGCGCTGCGCAAGCGCCCAGACAGCCGCACCGGGCCCCCGGGCATGCCCACAAAGTCGCACCTGCTCCAGCACCATCTCGTAGATGCGTCTGAAGACCGCCTGCCCGTAGCGGCCGGGCAGGCAGCAAGAGCGCAGGTTGGGCAACCGGCAGGGGGCGGAGCGAGGGCGAGTTCAGCGTACGAGGCAGGCAAGGGGGCAAAGCTGCCCGCATCCCAATGTCCAGCCAGTCACCGAGGCAGCTGGGCGCACAGCCGGTCAGCCGCTAACGGAAAGTAATGTGGCGCCGCCCAAACCAGTGCATGATCCCTGAAGTGGTCAGGGAGAAGAGCACTGTAAATCCACGCAGCATGCCGAGCAAGGGGGGGGGATCACCGCGAGGTGCGTATGTGGGTGCATGCTAGTAGGGCGTCTGGTTTCGGAAAGTAGGTGCGCGCTGGAGATCGTCCACCATAATGGCTGGAGCCCAGATGCCCCCTTTGCCTTCCCCCGCATAGCGACCGGGCACACACCATCGGAAAGCGGTGGCCTGGAGCGAGCTGCGGAGCGGAGTAGTCCTCATGGTAGACAATGGGCACTCCGCCCCCTTGCGACACGGTGCCCTGGCCAGCTTGTAACACATGGGCCCGACACGGCGTGTGGTGGACCGACCGCCCAACGACACAGCTGGACCATCTTGACGCCAGTCGTGACGCCACTACGCGACCGGCCCCCCCAGCGAGAACATGCAGCCCCGCACGGTGGAAGGCTGTGAAGACGCAGCGTGCCAGCATGGGGTGGGTTCGGGGGAAGGGTCCTACCCTAAAGGCGCACCAGTCAAACGCTTCCGACCAGCCATCGCGTCAATGTCACAATTCGGTGTTCAGAGCGTTGCGCGGGGTCTGAGTAATTTACGCTCTCTGTACCAGCCTCAGTTCAAAACACCTTTTCATGCATGCTTCAAGCAAGAGTGCCCGCGAACATTCCGCAGTTATCAGCGCAGTAGGGCTTCAGGCGATACACGCTGTACAACGACGCGGGTGACGGCGCTCTTGATTATCTAAAATTTACGCCTTGCTTATTGCAATACAGGCAGTACTGCTTAAACGCCTCGACCTTATTGGCTCACCACCAAAAATCCGCACGAGTCCAGGAAGGGGGCGCTGCGCTCCAGGGGCCCGCGCAACTGCAACCCTAAACCGTAGCGTTTCTTTGTGCACCGGTGAGCCTGGGCGCACGCCCAGGCCCCGAGTTTGATATCGCCATCAAGCGGCTGCCAGGGAGGAGCTGCACGGGAGCAGCGTCCACGGCGAGCAAAGTCCTTTATATCTTTTGAAGCCAGGCATCACCGGCACACGTTCATCGACATTTCGGTTCTTCATCCAGCAAGGGGTCTCCGGTTGACTCGGCCGGCCTAGCAAGGCTGTAAACGGATTTCTATGCTGGGTGGTACTCAGCGTGACAAAGTGACTAACTGGGCAGCTTGTTGACGGAGCTGGAGAATGCAAGGGCTCGTGGACCCCGGGGACATGCGAGTCCACGACCACCTGGTTGGAGCCTATGGCGGTCACCATATCTCTGATCACTCGGTGCTCGAGCACGGCGGGTGCATAGATGCAAGCGCACTCGGCGACTTGGACTCCGCGCTGCTGGGGCACGTCGCCATGCCGCCGGGAGTTACATTGGAGCACGTGCAGGCGATGGAGCATGCGCAGGCGGCCATCCAGCAAGCGCAGGCGGCCCTGGAGCAGATGAGCTCCATGGAGCGCGTCCTCGTGCAGGGCGTAAACGATGGAGCCATGGACGCGGGCGGGTCCCACGTGGACGGCGGGCACCTTTCTGCGGAGGATCAGCAGCGGCTTGCAATGGCAGCCACGCAATCCCTGCAGTCGCTGCTGCCGCTCCACGGGGATGACCCGGCCGCCGCGCACATGCACCTCGCAGGCATCATGCAGCACGCAATGCAGGTGATGGAGCACCAGCACGCCCTCAACCAGGGCATGGGCATGCAGCCGGATGAGCTGGCGGCGCACCACTCCGCGCAAGCGGCGCTTATCGAGCAGGCCATGGCCCTAGTGGCCCTGACTCCTCTGGCGGGGACAGTGCCCGGCCTGGACGCTAACGGCCAGTCCGCGTACTCGTCCATGCCGGACGCAACGGCGGCGGCAGCCGCCGCGGCCGCGGCGGCGGCTGTAGCGGCGGCAGCGGCTGTGGCGGGGCCGCAGGCGGCCCTCGACCAACAGCAGCATCATGCGGGCGCAGAAATGCACCACCACCACCACCATCACCACCATCCGAAGCCGCCGCGAGAGCACTCGCGGCGGAAGCGGGCGGCCGAGACGGAGATGATGGACGGCAGCGGCCGGAGCGGCGACCGGCGGACGCGCAAACGCAGCGAAAAGAAGCGCAAGCGCGCAGAGCGAGAACTGCAGGTGTGGGCTGTTGGTGGGCGTGATGTGTTTGCTGGGCTGGAGGGCGCGGCCAGCATCAGTCTGGTAGCGGCAGGCCCCCGCGGGGCCTCCTGTCCCCTTTGTCGCTGCACAGTCACTAAACTGCATGGAGGCCATGGACCGGGTTTCACACGGAGGTAAGCCGACCCCTTTCAGGTCAGGTCGCTTCCAATGTGTGTTTATGTAAGGTTACCTTCCGCCTTCACGGTGGATGTCCTCACGAGCCATGAAGTCCAGGACACGCCGTCTCTCTTCAAGGCTGCAATCAGAAACGCACCCAAAGCTCTGGTTTAAGCCTGGCCCATAAGGGATTCATATGGAATTTCATGCACGTTGGTGCTCCCTGCGTCCCGCCGCAGGAAGCGGCGGTCGGTGACGATGACTTGGAGGAGGAGTACGAGCAGGTGGGCATCGCCGCTGCCGCCGTGGCGGCGGCGGCCAAGCTTGCAAGGGCGCAGGTGGCCGCTGCTGCAGCGGCGGCGGCGGCCGGCACCATCAATGCGCCCGTCCCGGCTGGCATGTCGGCCGTCATGCCGACACAGCAGCAGGAGCGGCCGGAGGACTCTGGGGCCACGGCCGCCGCTGCAGCGGCCGCCGACGTCACCGATACCGGGGCCCATGACGGGATGTCCATGGACGGGGACGACAGCTACCGCAGCCAGGCTCAGTCCCTGGTTGCGGCGCTGCTGGCGGCGGCGGCGCCCGCGGCAGGGTCTGGCGGGTATCAGGGCATGGGGGCTTACCCCGGCGTACCGCAGCTGTCCACCCTCCCCCAGCAGCCCGGCGACGTGTCACAGCTGGACGCACAAGCCATGGCGGCGGCCGCTGCTGCGGCGGCCGCCGCGGCGACGGCGGCGCCGCAGATGTCAGGGCTGCCGTTGGGGCTGTTTGGAAGTGGCGCTTCGCAACTGATGGCTCCAGGCGTGCCGGGCGCTTACGGGGCCATGGTGAGTGAGGCCTCGGGAGGCCTTGAAGAGCTCCAGGACCAAGTGGCGATGCAGGGCGGCGGCTCGGAGGACCACCTGCAACAGCACGGGGCGGCGGCCGCGGAGGAGGCCGCCGCCGTGGCGGCAGCGGCAGCGCAGGCGGCGCACGACCAGCAACAGGCAGCGCATGCGCATGCGCAGGCGCAGGCGGGGTCGGAGTTGCAGCAGCTTCAGATGCCGATGCAGGTGCAGATGCACGGGGCGCAGGGCCAGGGCGCGCAGCCGCAGCCGCAGCAGCCTGCGATGGAGCCCTTGGTTGGGGAGGCGCCCAAACCGCAGCGGGGAGGACCCAAGCGGTGAGTCAGCCCGCTGGGGTTGCTGTGTCCTGTGTGTGCTCTTCGGTAGTACCGTTTGCTGCTGATGGGTTTGCGGCGGACGTGCGTGCCTGCCAAGTTGGGGGCCGTATGGGGTTTGCTGCTGATGGGTGGCATAGAACGGTGTGCTGTGCGCTCTGCGGGCGTTTCCCTTGACGCTATCGGGCTCCCTTCTGTCCTGGTGCTCGGCGCCGCCGCCGCATCATCATCGGCGTTCGTGCGCTTTGCTGCGGGGCTGTCGAGGCGGCGACGTGGAGCCCTCCGGCCCCTCCTGCCCTCCGCAGCATGACCCAGATGTCCTGGAACGAGGACCTGCAGCGCACCGACGTAAAGTCGGGGCCGTTTAGCCAGGCGGAAAGCGACGCGGCAAAGGACGCGGCCAGGCGGTACGCGCAGGTGCGCAGATGGCCCCGGCGCAAGCAGGGCGGGCTGAGGGGGATCACGCCAGGGGGGGGAGCCTGTCTGCAACCCGTTCCGTGCCGGTGTCGCCGTCGTCCTCGGCCCGGTGGGTTACACCGCTGTTCCAGTATTCTGCGAGCGTGGTGGTTGGGCCGCGCATGTCGGCTGGGCCACATCTGTGCTCGCTCTCGACTGACACTCCTCCGTTTCTTCCCTCTGGCCCCGCCCGCAGGCCCACGGCAAGAGCTGCACCGACTGGAGCTGGATGTTCAGCCTGCAGCGCGAGGGTATGCACGGCATGATCACCATGATCTCCACAGCCGTGCCGCACCGCACGCGCAAGTCATTGTGGGCGCACCTCACGCGCGTGCTGCACTCGGGCAACTATAAGGTGCGTTGCCCCGGGCGGACCGGCCCGCCGGTCGGGCATGCCGGGATTGGGACAGAGGGGCGGGACCGGCGGGCATGACGCTGTGCGGTACGGTGCAGAAAGCCATTGTGGGTTCTGCCGTAGATTCGCTGAGTCGCTCCCTCCTAAACGGGTTTTGCGGGCGCGCTGCGGTTGCTAGAGCGGCTGCAGCGGGAGGCCGGGGGCGTCCTCACTGGGCTGAGATGCTGCCGGCTCTGCTGGCGCCCCGCCAGGGCCACTTCACGGACGAGGAGGACCGCCGCCTGCTGGAGCTGGTGGAGCAGCACGGCCGCAAGTGGAAGGTGATCGGCACCGAGCTGGGCCGCCTGCCCGAGCAGTGCCGCGACCGCTGGCGGCACATCGGCATCAACCAGCAGCGGACCACCGGTAGGTGCCCCGGCACCGCCAACTCGGCGCATCACGAATCTGTCAGTCGTGGAGCGTCCGCAAGTCATGGACACACGCTAGGGCCTGTCGTAACAGTGCATGGCGTTTGTTGACTGGGGTTCCTGATGCCCTTTGCGGCTTATACCTTTTGTGTGGCCTAGAAGTGCTGTGTGTCACGCCTCCGCCTCTGCCTCCTCCGATTCGGTTACCGCGCTTTCCGGTCCCTCGCGACAGGTCCCTGGAGCAAAGAGGAGATGGAGCGGCTGCAGGAGATTGTGCAGGATCACTTGGAGAATAAGCACCGCGCCGAGGCGGCCGTGGACCAGGGGATAGCCGCCGCCGCCAACGCTGCCATGGCGGCGGAGGCCGCCGCAGCGGCAGCCAGCGCGGCCGCGGCAGGCCCGGGCAATGGCTCGCCGGCAGGCGCCGCCGGTGCCGGCGGCGCGGGCGGTAGCAAGCCTGCCCTGCGAGCGGGCGCGGCATCGCGGCGCATCGTGCTTGACGGGATCAACTGGGAGGCCATCGCCTCCAAGATGGTCACCCGCAACCCGCAGCAGTGCAAGGAGAAGTGGTGAGGCAAAGGGGGGCTCCTGCTACCCGATACGTTCGGTTGTTGCGGGGCCGGTCCCTCTAGCCTGCACCTAGGCGCAGGAGGCACGCAACATGGGTCGAGTTGTTTGTTGCGTAATCGCGCCTTTGTATTGATCTACCCAGAACTACCGTGGGGTCGGATCCTCGCATGACTTGTTCCAACAGTTTTGGGCCACCGTGCCCCTAAATCCTGGACCCTGCCTCTGCCGTACTGCCGTATTGCCCCAGGTACGACGCGCTGTGCCCCAGCATGGTCAGCCGCGGCGAGTGGGGCCCGGGCGACGACAAGCGCATGCTGCGCTCGCTGCTGCTGTCGGGCGCCAGCCGCGAGTGGGAGGTGCAGTGGGACAGCCTGGTGGAGGGGCGCACGGCGCTGCAGGTGGGCTGGGCGGGGGGGGGGGCGGCAGGGGCCGGGGCCGGGGAGGCGGGGTTCGATCTGGTAGGTCTGCCGGTTTTGACCGGGTGCAGGGGCATGGAAAGCGGACGGAGGTGCTCCGAGCCGCTGCACAGCGGGGCCCAGCGCCCATCGGGCACGCCCTGCATCTCCTGTCCACATCCTGGTCTAGAATGGAACGTCACAGGCTGGCAGCAGCCACAGCGGCCCCGATGGAGCTGGCAGCTGAGCACAGTCAACTGACGTGCCCACAAACATGCTTCCAACTCCCCCTGTCGACGGTGCAAGCATTTGTCATGCTCCTCCCGGCCGGCCGCCCGCTGCCTCTCGCTCTCACCTCCACCACCCAACGACCCGCCCCGCAGTGCAAGCGGCGCTGGCGGCTGATGCTCAAGTGCGTGCCCGACCACCGCAACATGGAGTTCGACGCCGTGCTGCAGTTCCTGGTCGACAAGTACGCCCCCAAGCTGCGCAACCTGCAGGCACAGCAGCAGACCGACCAGATGTTCGCGGCCGCGCAGCAGGAGCAGCTGCAGCACATACTCATGCAGGGAATGGGCCTGGGCATGGCGCCGCCGGGCGGCGACGCCGGCGGCGTTGACGGCGGGCTCGGGGGTGGCCACATGGGGATGGACGCGCAGCAGCAGCACGCTGCGGTCGCCGCGGCGGCAGCGGCGCTGGCAGGCGGCAGCGGCGGAGTCCTGGGGCTACCGGGCCTGGATGGGGGGCATCACCTGGGCGACCAGGGCATGTTCGCGGCCGCCGCTGCCGCGGCGGCAGTAGCGGCGGCGGCGGCCGGTGGGCTGATGGAAGACGCCGGCGGCGGGCTTGGGGCAGGCGCCGTTGAGGAGTAGCGGTGCGAGGCTCGGCCGGAGAGCACCCGTATGTGCCACCATGAACTCCGCACGCGGGCAAGGCGCCAGCGGCGGGGATGCTCTGTAACTGTGAGCGTGTCAGACGACAAGTACGCTCGGCTGGAAGTTGTGTCGCAGGCATTAGGGTAGGGGCTGTGTATCGTACTCGCGAGTGCCGGGGCGGAGCTTGGTTGAGAGCGTGGCGATGCGCAGGCCCATGGGCCGGCGTCATGCCTGCCATGGCGGCAATGATGGAGGCGCGCTGCCCGTGATTGTCGCACACCGCTCAAAGGGCCGCAATGTCGTGGAGTTACTTGTTGCAAACTTTCTGCATTAAAGCCATCAGGAAGTAGTCATGTTGCGCGGGGCCGTTTGTGCATTGGGGTATGAGGGTTAAGCGGGGTCTGCTTGGGCACCGATGTCCCCTTACGCAACTGCTGGCATTCAATCTGCTGGGCAGGCTAGTACCGCAATGGACGCCAAGACGGAGCCAAACCTGCGTCGGCGTCTTCACGCTCTGTGTTTGCATTTCATTACTAAAGTGTGGTTACTTGCAATGGAGTCGCATGGAAACGGAGTCTTCCTTGCGGTCAGGCAGCGGATTCATGAGGTTCCTATGCTTTTTCCTTTTGGGGGCTGTGCCATGCCGTGGGGGACGGGCTTGTGTGAAAGCTATATAAGCTTGGCAACAGAGTTGCCACCAGGTGCTACCAGGTTACAGGTTACCGTGTGGGGGTTGCATGTTAGGGTTAGGGCCGAGAGCAGGTTGACGTGTGAAGACAACAATGACGCGGTTATCCCTGCGCCCTCTTCTCTCTCGCTCTCGAGGACGAGGCGAGTGGATGGGCCGGCAGCGGCAGGTACCTCACCTCGCTGTGTGCGCGTCTGCGCTCGTGCCCGGGTGGCCGGCGTGCGCGCGTGCCGCAAGCGCTGTGAGGCTCCGTGTGCATCCATGAGCTGACTGGGCAGGTCGTCTGCGCGAATTACCGACGTCAAGCATGCGCTTGGTCGGGCCCTCGCCAATCGGACTGGGAGTCCTGCTTGTAGTAGGGTTGGAGTGCCAGTAGTTTCTGGTTCTCTTTTTTGCCAGTATGCCTCGCCCAACGGGCTTGGACTGCCTCCGGAAGGCAGGATATGGGCCGCGTTGGCCCGGCCTGCATGCTGAGCAGCATTGACCGGGACACCCATGCGGAGGGCGGAGACTGCGGGCGGTCCCAGGAACCGCTCGTGCAGGCTATGGGCTGGATGCGTGTGGCGCAGTGCATGAGGGGGTTGCTTCGTGTATAGATATTTGCTGCGTCGTCGTGCCCTCCTCCGTACCTGCGTATACATGGTACGGTATCTGTGGCGAAGGGACCCGCCTGCACCGCGTGGACTGCGCTTTCGTGCACTCGCGCGCTCGTTCACGCGGCGTCACGAAGGCCGCATGAGCACATCGTCACCGGCTGCAGGGCGATGTGGCGACGGGGCGACAGTCCATCGTGGAGTCAAGAGCCCGGGCAGCCACAGGCGGGTACCGTAGCCCCAGCCCCAGGCCCCCAGCTCGCTCTTGTGCCACGATGCCAGCATTGTCGGATTGCTGTACCGCAACGTCCGCGGCTCCGCGCTCTTTGGCTTCTGTGTACAATTCGGTATACACTTTCAGTGCAGCGGACCGCCCGGGACACGAAAAGCTAGCCAGGCTGGCGCCAGATTTGGAGGTCTGCACGACTCCGGTGCGGCGCCCTTGCCCGTCTGATGCCACCCGCCTCTCTGACTTTCCGAGGTACTAAGTAAGCCACTGGTGAGCCAGGGCCCAGGAGACGGACTGGGCACGATATTGCCAAGAACAGGGATGAACAGGGGAGACAGGGGGGAACAGGGGCGTCTACCCTGCCCTGACCCACCGACCCGCACTGTCGTTTAGCCCGCCCTACGCCTGCCCAACAGCCCAAGCTTCAGACAAGCCCACAAACGCTATATGCTTATACACGCATATTGAACACAATTGGCACTGGATGGGCGGGTCTGACAGTAGTTGATTTACGACTTTGTGCTTACAGACCCCTTGTACGGCAGGCCCTGTACGGCAATGTCGGATAATCGCCCTAGGTTCAGACCGTGTCATCCCGCAAGAGGACACCTCGACGGACCTGACGCAACTTCCCTAGCGTAGGCACGTGATCCGAGCGAGAGTTATGACCCGTCAAAGTTTGGCCAATTCCTGACTCAGCCCCGGCCGGGAGTGGTGCCCGGGCGGGTTCACGGGCGAGCTCTTCAAAGCTGGCGGCGAGCCACGCACTTCCCGCTATACCTTTGTCTGGAGAATACATTCTCATTCAACCCTTAGAAGCCTATGCTTTTGACTAGATTTGCTGGGGACGAAGCCGGCCGTCCCTAATGGCTGACTCGGTACGGGCGTACGGCGGACGTGCAATGGCAATGCGGGGAAGCTGCGTATAATCGACTAGTGCTCCTGCTCTTAAACCTTCGCAACGATTTTTGAGGCGCTATGAATTATAAGCACCAAAGCATATTACGAAGGAGGCCCCATACCTGCGGTGGAGGCAACCTACCCTGCAGACTGAATGGCGCACATGGTACGCCATAGGCCGGAGTCAGGCGCTGAAGTGGGGTGACGACGGCACTCATAATCCTTGGCACCTCCCCACTCGCACCTCGTCCATGGCCCCTCACCCTATTTGACGGACATGTACGATTATCCGTAACCTGTCAGCCTGACATTCAACGCACCGCGCTCATGTATTGATAATGCATGCACCCATGTAGTGGCCCTCGTACGCACGCACGCAGCATTGTCAGTTTGCATGCCCTACAGTCAAGCACGGGCGAGCCGGTAAGACCGACGACGCCACAACCCCCGCCACGAGCGCCAAGGGGGCCGTGAAGCAACCGTGCTAAGCGCCAATCAAGGGTATGAAAAAACGGTCCGAGCCAGGTCCAAGCCAACCAATATGCAAGTTCCCGGTCACAATTCAGGGGCTCAACGCACCGGAAGAACCTCGTGGCGTCAGCGGTGCTGCACATCAAGGTTACCGTACTGAAACCTTCTGGCATTGCGCCCAGCACCACGCACGCCTACTTCCTTACAGGCCGCATGCCATCTACAGGCAATCATAATGATCATGCCGACCCCGAAATGCGTCATACCCACGCCCAACTTGACCGTGTCAGCGTCAAACCCCGACCAAACATGTGCACGAGTTCAACCACAGCCAAACAAACCCGTGCGTACACGGCGCCCGCTGAGCCGCGGTTCAAGTGCCAGCGAATCGCGGCGGCGGCCCCTCCCCCTCGTCCCGCACGACCGGGTAGCTTCGCACTCTCTGCCGCAGGGCCGCCGCCGCAGCTGCTGCCGCCGTCGCCTGTTGCTGGTGCTGCTCCCGCCGGCGGTGCAGCGCCTTCAGGGACGCGCGCTGCGACTGCGTCTCGCGTCCGGAGGCCGTCAGGCTGCCCCCGGGCGCGGGGCGTGGTCCGGCGGTCACCGTGACGGTCGTCAGGGACGGGCCTGCCTCGTCCCGGTCTGCGTCATCGGCGTCGCCAGCAGCCAACCTGCTCGTGTCCATGCTGGCCGCCAGGTCCAGAGACGAGATGAAGGCCCGGCCCTGCGCCGGCCCTGCGTCCGGTGCTTGCGGCAATGGCCGCAGCTTGATGTTCTGGGGCCCGCTGCGCCGCGGGGGAGGCGGCGAGCCCGACCGCAGGGCTGAGTCGCGAGGCGGGCTCGTCGACGTGTGCCTTGCGCAGAGAGGTGGCGGGATGGGTGCATGTCAATCTCCGGACTGGGAAGCCGCCACGCAAAGGATCTAACCGCGATGCTCATGCGTTGCACTGTTGCGGCCGTGCCGTGATAGCAGCAGTTCCCCACCTCGTTCCAGCCCTTTCGCAACAACAGGCCCTCCCCACCCTTACCTTGCGGGCGGCGAGTGTAGGCGGCCAAGCGGACCGTCATCGCTGACGCTCGCGTGGAGCCTAGGTCCCTCCGGTGTCCGCGCCTCACCGAGCCCGCTACTCGCAGGACTGGCCGCGCTCGGAAAGGGGACCGGGCTTGCGAATGATGGCGGCAGCCAGGTTGTGGCGAAACCTGGTGGCGCTAGCCCCATCCCGCCGAGGCCCATCTGGCTCCCCAGGAACGAGAAGGGCGTCAGGCCGACCGGCGGTCCCGCCTCGGGTCCGAAGGCACCGCCCCGCGCCGCCGCAAACGCCGCCATGAATGGCGCAACGCCGGCGGTTGGCGGCGGTGGCGGAGAGGACGGGAAGTGCGGTATGAGCGGGTGCAGCGGAGAGTCACTCGCAGGCGCCGCGTTGAGGGCCTGTCGGGGTGCCAGGTGTTTAGGGTTGACTAGGAAGCTTCACAAAGAGCCCTACGCTGTGCGGGCGATACACGCTTCAAAGGCCACGCCCGCGATGCAAAACAGGAAGGACAGTTCTGCGGAATTCTATGGCATCAGTACGATATTGAGAGATATGCCTACTGAACCGTCTGTAACCAGTGCCTTGGCACGCGCAGAGCAATTGGGACCTTTACAATACGAACATGCGATGAATGAGCAAGCATGCCCCACGCCAGGAAAACGGGTGTCGCCCGAGTGCTTGCCCTGAAGCCCGGTTCGCACCTGCTCATAATCATAGTCAGCTGCCGTCCCCGCCGCCGTCATTCCCGACGACATCGCCAGCAGCGCCGCCAGCTGCATGGCGTAGCGGTCTCGCTGCGAGCGCGCCTCGCTGCTCAGCTCCATCAGCCGCTCGTTCTCGGCCCGAGAAGCCGCCAGCTGCGAACGGGCTCGCTCCAGGTCCGCTTTTAGCCGCTGCAAGTCCTCCAAAGCCGCCGTGGCAAGCTGCTCTGGCGCCGGCGACGCTGACGCCTCGGTGGCCGCGGGCCCCTCCCCGGGGTCCAAACCGCCGCCGCCGGCAACGCCTGCCTCCCCGCCACCAGCCTCTAGGACAGCGGCGCCAGCGGCCGCAGCGGCCTGGTGGCGCATGGCGCGCCGTCGCAGCGCCCGGTTCGCGGATGTCAGGTCCTTGACCCTCTGGCGGAGGAACGCCACCTCAGCGGCGGCGGCGGCAGTCGCTGCGGACGAAGACGGACCGCGGCCTTCGGAGGCGGAGGGTCCGGGCCCAGGACCGGAGTTTGAGGCACCGGTTGCGGCCTCTAGGGCGGCGGTCCTGGCCGCGGTAGTGAGCTGCCGTTGCAGCAGCTCAATGTGCTCCATCGCCTGCCGGTTGATGCGATGCAAAGGCAATGGCATACGGTATATTGTCGAGCCAGGCGGCACCACTTCGTTGTCATGTGCATTCTTGCCAGGTCGGCCCACCCAAGCCATCTACCTTGAAGATCCTTCCCCTCAACCATTTTCAAGCGGCCTTCTAAAGTTACCTTTGCCTGCCAACCTCCCCTTTTGATCCCCACCCTTACATTTCCTACGAACCCGCCGGCCTCGTCCCTCCGTGGCCTTTGCCTGCAGGCCACCCACCTGTTGCAGGTCCCGATCACTCTCCTCCAACTCTGCCCGCAGCGCCGCCTCCGCATACCGGCCGTGCGGGCCCCCGGCGCCGCTGCCGGAGCGCTCGGGGTCGCTTGCGCTCCCGCTGTCATCGTCGCTCAGACCCGACTCTCGTCCCCAGGCCCGCCCCGACCGGCCCCAATTCCGCCCCCGCGGCCGCGACAGGGGCTGCTGCCGCTGCTGCAGCACGCTGTCGGCTGCTACGCCGGCTGCGGCCTGCAGCGCCTCCATCTCGCGGCGCATCACCGCCAGCGTGCTCCGCAGTCGGGTGTTCTCTGCCTCCGCCTCCGCAAGAGGGTCGCTGAGACATGGGGGTTTCCGTAATTGCGGGACAAGTAAAAGCAGGACGTAAGCAACCGGTCATTCATATCGTGATGCAGCTGCAGAGTGCCATCCGCCCTGCTCGCCGGCCAGGCTCCCGATCAGGCACGCGGAGCACAGTTATTTGCGTAAGTCACTAATAACCTCACAGTGTCCTACCTGGGTGCCGCCCTGTGGACGGTAATCCTCTTCACCCATGGCACTGTCCCTTCCGTCACATGCGACGTGTGCAGGAGGTAAGAGCAAGAGAGGCATGCGGACAGGACGCTGCGCAGCCTACCTGGCGTCCCCAGCTCCCCCGGCTTGCTGCGGCTGTTGCGGTTGCTGGCCGTCGGCCTGGCCCAGCCGTGACCGGCCGGGCGCCCGCAGCAGAGCGTCGAGCCCCTCCTTGGAGTTGCGTAGGTAATGGGCGGCACGGGCCGCCGCCGCTGCGGCGGCTGCCGCCGCAGCGGCGGGGCTCCACGGACGGGGCGGGTCCTGAGTTAGACAGAGCGGACCAGATTAGGTTGGGGGCTAGGGTGAGAGCACGCGCAATAGGAAGATATCGCCGGGGTCATTGCCATACGGAGGAGCCAATCTTGCGAATTGGGGTTATCGTTTGGCCCTGTCTGCCTGCAACCCCGACGCCGCTGCCCCTGCCCCGCCCATACCTGCTGCTGCTGCGCGCCGGGCCCAGTTCCGGGGCCCAACCAGAAGGACGCGGAGCTGCGCGGCGACGGCGGCAAGTCCAGCAGCGGTGAGGCGTTGAAATCGGGCAGCGAGTCGGCTGACTCCTGCGCAGCCATGGCAATCGAGGTCATCCCTTGAACGCGAATAAGATGGATGCTCCCACACCCACGCGGCAGCAGGAGGAAGATGACAGCGGTGGAGCAGGCGCGCCCAAGGCCGTGCGCCGGCCCCATACCGCACCTGCAAGTTGGCTACCAGCAGTGCTGTGGGCCGCCCCGTGAGGAAGATCTGTTGCTGCTGCTGTCTAGGCGGCGATGGCGACGTCGACGATGCATCCTCCTCGGGACTCCGATCCCCCTCTTCGAGGGGCCGCCCACCGAGCCTGGATCGCGTCTCCGCCTGCTGCCGACGCTGCTGCTGCTGTTGCTGCTGTGCGGGTTTTCCAGGCCCCGGTAGAGCTGGTTCGCCGGTATGTGTGTTTCCTGCAGACGATGCCTCCTGCGCATTACACAAGGCACATGACACGGCCTCGTTGGGGACGATAAGCACGGGCCCACTTGGGGAAGGGTCCCTCTCGGGCCTACCTCCGTGTATCCGCCAGAGCTGCACTCGGTGCTGTTATTAATAGCATATAGCATGGGCCCCTGCTAAATCCCGCCCATTCTAATGAACTTACCTGTACACACGGAGGGACCGTACCCTGAGAAACCATGGACGATTGCTGTGTCCCGACTATCTCTGAAGCAACGTAAACATGTGGCATGCTGCCGCAGCATCACGGCTTCATCCAGATCCCACCTCTTACCCCGGCGCCGCCCGCCGCCCGTGTGGCCCGAGCCGCCAAGCTGTCCCACCGCCGCCGCAGGTCGTCTTCACGGGCTAAAGCTACATGCAGCTCTTCCTGTGACAACACATGTGGAGGTCCTATAAGCTCCTTATAAAATAAGATCGGGGATGCACGGAAGCATTGCAGAGGCAGGTGCCCCATGAGATGGGGTTGGAGGGTCGGCTCCAGCAGTCGACCTCTTACACAGCCGCGCTCACCGTCCTCGAGTCAAGTTCCCGCCGGCACTGTTCAAGAGCTTCGCGAGCCTTCGCTAGCTCCCCTTGTAGCGCCTCGCCGCCGCTGGTGCCGGCTTCTTGCAGCCGCTGTTCCTGCAAGCAAGAGGGGAGCACACAGAAGGACCCACATCCAAGCCTACTTCGCATGCAATTGTGCAATTGTGCGGACGATACTTGGGCACCCCGAAGGGACCCCAAACAGGCGCTGGTGGGCAGCTGTACGAGGCCCGCACGGCACTGAGGTGACTGTCCAGCAGTACAACATTGTTTGTGCATCCAACATTCCGAGATGCCTTGCCTCAACCCCCCAACTCACCCATCTTTATCACCCCAACTCACCGCCGCGTCACGCTCCTGCACGGCAAGCTCAACCGCAGCCGCAGCGGCGGCCCGCACCTCCGCGAGCTGCCTTTCCAGCGTCGCAGTTTCTGCCTGCGCATTCCGGGAGCCACGGAACAGAGCGTGGCCACACTTCACTTCGCCGCCTTTTAACCGCGAGTGCGAGAGCTTGCCGCACATTGTAGTTGCACCCCAAGAGTCCATCACGATAGATGGCAACACACGGTATATGATGTTCCATAAACCAGCGTCATGCTGCTGCGTGTGCTCTCGACACGCGTCAGGCGTCGGCCCCTGGACCCTGGCCTGGCCCCTGGACTGCCGCCCGCCCAGCAACGCAGCGTCCCCGCATTTGGGTTCCCGGGCGCACCCGGGATGCCGTCAGCTGGGACCGCAAACCGGACATCTCCTGCTCCAATTGCATCCCGTGCGCTAGGGCGGCAGAGGGAGAATGACACGGGATTGGAAAGGGTCAGGAGCGGGAGCACGCACAGGAGTCGCCAGCGGGTTTACAGAGTGAGTGATGTGTACTGGATGCGAACCGTTACTATTGTACAGGCGTCCAGTGCCGCAACGCCAGGCACCTTCGGGCCGCTTCAGGCCCCGACCCCCGACCGCTGTGCCATTACTGCCACCCCTGTACCGCCCGTACCCGCCGCCGCCTCCAGCCTGCTCCGCACCGCTGCCATCTCCTCGCCGTGCCTCCGCTGCAGCAGCCCAATGTCCTCCAAGCACTGCCGCCGCAGCTCCTCCAGGCAGGCCTGCGCAGTGGCCAACTGCGCGCCGAGCTGTGTCCGGTGCGCCTCGTACGACTCGGCGGCGAGCTGCAGCCGCAAGCAACGAGACACACCGCCATATGGTGATGGTAATAGACAGGACAGACGTACGCCATGCCAGGATCAGCGCTGCTCCCGTGGCGGTGCTTGATGGGCTCGCTTAGAAGGAGGTTTGCTCTTTGACCTCAGCACTTCCATGATGTCCGCCCTTGGCCCCTAACGCGACGAGGCGACTGAGTCCGTGGCTCGTGGGCCGTCACCGTCTGGCCGCCCAGTGCGAGGAAGAAGTTGCCGATGGCACAGCTCGCGCTGGCTCAGACGCACCCTAGAAGCCCCTCACCCGCAACTTGTGCTGCGCCTCCGCCGCCTGCTGCTGCAGCTGGCGTACAGTCGCGTCATGCTCCCGCGCCCGCGAGTCCAGCTCCAGCTCCAAGCCCCGCAGCGTGACATCGCGCTCCCGGATGGTCGCCCGGGAGGCCTGGCGTGCCGTGTCGGGTATGTTAGCCAGAGGTGACCGGATGATAGGATGGCGGCATGAGTTGAGGAGCACAGAAATGGGTGCAGGTAAGGCTATTGCGCGATGGTTCGGGCTCTTGCAGCGCAGCACTTCGCTACGCTTCGCGCAGCGCAGCCTGTAGCGGAGGACGCCCCGGCCTCACCTCCGCCTGCTGCAACGCCTGCGCCTCGCGCTCCGCCGCCTGCTTGAGCTCGGCTAGGCGCTGCTCCGCGAGCTGGCTGGAAGCGGCCGCAGCCTGAACGGAACAGTTCGTTACAGGCAGGCGCGGTTGGCTGAGTGGTAGGCTGTAGGCAGTCGTAGGTTTAGTCGCAACAGGGCCCAGATGGCGAAGTGCGTTGGGGCACGGTAGTTAGGGCCGACCGGCCGTTGTGTTGGTTGTCCTTCCGATGCTCGCAGAAAGCTATTGTGCCTTGATTCCGCTTGGCCCGTTGCACGACCCGTATGGCACCATGCAGCCTGCATGAGCAGGGTGACCCCACCGATGGCCGCGACCCCACCTGCTTGAGCTGCGCCACCTCCGCCGCCGCCGCCGCCTGCGCCTCGTACAGCTGCTGCTGGAAGCTCGCGTGGAGCGCCCTGCGCTGTTGCTCCGCCTGGTCGCGCGCGTCCTCCAGGTCGCGCTGTGGGGCCGCATGGGGGTTGCGCATCTGGGCAATGCAAGGGGCCCCGTTGCACCCAACCCCTTATTTGCAGGGTGGACGCACAGCCGGGGCACCCGTTCCGCTGGGCATGTGCAGTCCAACTCCCGTACGTGCCCAGGCCGGTTAAGTAGCCCCGTGCAATCGCCGTCCGCCTTGCCTAGGTGCTCAGTGGCTAATCGCTAAGTGGCTTGATACCCGCCTTGGGACCCCAATCTCTCGAGTGGAAACGGACATGCGCCGACCATTGCTCAAACGCAGCCCCACCTGCAGCGCCCTCCGCGCGGCCTCCGCTTGCTCCTTTGTTCGTAGCAGCGCCTCGGCCCGCCCCAGCCGCTCCTCCTCCAGCAGCCCGGCTAGCTCCGAACGCTTGGCGGCCAGGACAAACTCCTGCTGCTCCGCCGCGGCGCGCGCGGACTGGAGCTCTGAGTGGAACACAGGGCGAATGCGAATGGTTGCGCACGTGCAGGCGAGCAGGCGAGCAGGCGAGGCTGCGGTGCAGGATGCTCCTGGAGAACGCTAGAAAGCGGTTCATGCGGCATTTCAGTAGGAGTTTAGGGAAACTTAGGCGAGTATGCCTCAACTGGCAAGGTGTGTAGCTAACAGGCGGAGGCTGCCGTCCTTCCCCTCCCACCCCACCCGCTTGCAGGCTGCCTGCTAGCGCCTCAAGCTCCGCCACACGGCCCCGCAACGCCGCCTCCGCTGCACGCTGCGCCGCCGTCGCCTCATCGTAACAGGCCAACTCCTCGTCGCGCTGCCGCAGCAGGTCCAGGTTGTACGTGAAGTCCAACTTCAGCGCCTCAAACTGCATAGCTTGCGGGTCAGCTATCTCGCCACGCTGCGCGGCGGTCCCGGCAGCACGCAGAACTGCCCACGTGCACCCGCCAACACGCGCACAAGTGCTGAAATACCTGAGCGGTTAGCGTGGCAAGCTCCTGCTCCCGCGAGGCCAGCTGCAAAGAATCAGGGAAAGGGAGGGTCAGGCACCCTGATAACGTGCCCTTCACAGCTGTCCACGTCCACCCGCAGCATTCCGCGGGGTCTAATTCCGCCCCGCTGCTCGACGGACCTGCTGTTCTAGAGATTGCAGTGTCCTGCTCCTCAGTTCCGCCAGCTCGTGCTCCCGCTGCACCAGCTGCTCCAAGCTGTCGGCCATGGTGCGTGCCGCACTTGGACCTCAGCACAGTAAGCTTCAGCCTTGTTTAGATGCAGCCATGCGAAGGTTCAGATGAAGGCTGCTGGTCCCAGGGCACCTGGCTTGTTACAGAAGTGCTAGGTGAGAGCGATAGCGGTAAGCACTTTGATCAACTCTACCATAGACCTAGTCTACATGCTAATATTTGGCAAAGTCGCGGAAAGTCAACGGAAAGTCAACACGGTTGGACATGTTCACGACAATTACTGGGTCACTGTGGAACAAGGGAAAGCCTTGCCCTCGTCCGCCATTAACCTAAGGACCACTGATCACTGATTTTATTGATCTGCCATTGAAACGTGCGCTTCGTGCGCAGGCCAAGTTGCTTGCTCACCGCAGGCCCCAATCAGAACTAGACAAGCATCATGGTGCTTCTACATATGAAGGTAGGGCCAATAGCAATAGGAGCGCGACCCGCGGCTTTTCGCGCTTCTCGAAGCCCATGTCTCGAATTTGTGTGCCGCAGCGGTCGGACATGGACCAGTTCCTGTTTGAGACGACGATCAACTCCACGGTAGATGAGACGACGCGGCAGCTCGCGGAGGTGCACAACCTCCGGCACCGCATCGAGCGGCTCAAGGGGGAGGGCGAGGAGCTGGCAAAGTACGGCCCGGCAAAGCGGCCGGACCAGCAGGGCATTGATCAATACCAAGAAACCCCCGTGGAGAAGGGGCCGCACTACACGATGGACCCGACGGGCCGGCGGACAGGGAACGGTAAGGGGTGGGCCGGGCCGCGGGGTGCTGCCCTCCGAGCGCGTAGCCGTGTGCACGTGAGAGGATGCAAGATACTGCAATTCATAGGCTGACTGGGGACCACGGACTTGCACGGCGGGAGGCACGGCACGTTTCCTCCCTCATGGCTCGAGCGGGACTCACGTCGATTGCCTTTGCCACTTGCCAGATGCCTCAACCGACTGTGCCATCTAAGAGCCCCACTGCAGAAACCTGAGTGTGTCGCCCCGTTCCGCTTTTCTATGAAGTTGGTTGCTTGGCATGTTGGTTGTTGGGTCCCTCTGCCTGCAGCCTGTGACCCGGAGGTTGCCAAGGTGCTTGTACGGACGCTGGAGGAGGCCGTGGCTGTAGCGCATAAGGTGAGATGCTTGGTCAATGTTGAACGGGAGCGATTTGCACCAAGCTCTGTCCGTGGGCTGTTGGGGCGCAGCGCATCGTCGGCACACCCGCCTATCTGCTGTATGCGTAACAGCTGTCTGAGTCCTTGTGTAAGGCCTGCTACAAGCTGGGTACAGTACAGCCTGACACTTCGCCTTGAAGTATCAGCCATAAGGGGGCTGGTCGGGGTGATCGCATCCTTGGGCTCCCACAACGGCGTGAACCCACATTCACCTGGCGCGGTTGGCGGGCGCGGCACCAGGCACCACGGGCTCCGCCCATTCCTCCGGTGTCACCCTATCCCTTAGCGCTCCGAGCTCAACCCGCGGTTCGATCCCACCACACGTAACAGGACCAAGTGGCGAAGAAGGTGCCGCTGACGGTGAAAGCGCTTCAGGAGGCCATCGACAACGTGCGGGGCGCGGTGATGATGTGCTACCCCATGGGGTTGCCGGAGTGGGACGCCGTGCGCCAGGCGATCGAGGGGACAGAGGACCTCGCAGGGACGTCGGTGAGCGTGGGCTCGGGGCGGGGCTGGCGAAGCCGGGAGGGGGTTCGGCGAGGGGCTGGCGAAGCCGGGAGGGGGCTCGGCGAGGGGCTGGCGAAGCCGGGAGGGGCCGTCAGCGGGTCGGCTGCAAGTGTCGGCAAGACCACTGAGAAGGCGTCGAGTGGGTGCTGCGCCACACATGCCGAGCTGTAGAGCTGGCAGAGCTGATGCGCTCGCAGCTGACGGACACCGATTGACAGTCACGTATCTACTAGGAAGTTGTGATGCACATGTTTTGTTTGGCCGTGCTGGTGACGGGGCGACATCCCCTCCGGCGCTCCTCTGGGCTGCGTGCCGCACATCATGGAACGGACCCATGTGCAAATATTATACAGCGCAATTCATTAGTGAAAAGCACTTGTCTCCGTCGGATCAAGGTTTGGCTTGGACTCGCTTCGGCCAACACAGCCCTGCATGATGGACTGACCAACCCACCCCTGCAGTACGCCGCGGACGACCTCCCGCCCGACGTGGCGACGCTGTGGTTCGCGGGCAAGCAGATGTTGCCTGAGAAGAAGCTCAGCGAGTACCTGGGCCGGCACGAGAAGACCAAGGCCGTGGTCAAGCTGCAGAAGAAGGGGCAGGGCGCGCCCGCACGGGAGCCGGTGAGTCGCCGGCATGGTGGGGAGCGCAGGCTCCACTCAGCTTTGTGCTTCTTCTGCACCAACTCCTGCTCGCGCATTATGCTGGTAACCCCTGACGGTCTCATGTGATCCTGGCATAATTGACGTATGCTTGATCCGTCTGCTGGTATACTCACGTTGCCTACGGTGCCTCGACATGTTACCCATGTTGAAGGTTGTGGACCAGGACACGCAAAAGGCCATGATGGCCTGGTACTACAAGAAGCAAGAAGAGCAGAAGGTGGGTGCAGGATGGAACGTATCACGCTCTTAGGCTAGTCATATGCAGATAAGAGGCAGGGGCACATGCTGTGGAGACCCCAGGACAGACTTGATGCCGTCAACCTATGCGTCGTATGCGGGAAAGGGTCTTGTGCTTACACTACGGCCATATATTGCATAATGGCGAAGTGCTGCTTGTTCACATTTATAGGTGGCGCTGCCATTGGTGTATGCTTGCTCGAAATGCGCATAGGTGGGGCCAGCGACAGACGGCAGTCGGAAGGTTGCTTGCATGCATGTTGGCTGCATGACGACCGGTTGTAGCTCCTTTGACACCTCGCTGATCTCTGAATCAAGCCGGGCCGTCAAGACGTGGATGTCCGATGACCACTACATTCCGTGCGTTTATCCTGTCCGGGCATTGTATCCCGCATTTGCATCCTGTCCCACATTCCATCGCCTCCGGCCCTTCACCCGTGCAGCAACTGACTGAGGACGACGACGACAACTACACCAACTCGTCCTGGGCCAACCCCAAGTCGTTGAAGGCACATTTTGCGGGTGTCCAAGCTGTGCGGCTGCCTAAGTGAGCGATGCGAGTAGCGGCATGCACGGTTGCTGAACACAGTGTATTCGACAAGGCGGGATGCTGGGTGGCATCTGTAGGCCATATGGTGGCAGGGTGGAGGCAGGACAGGCCGGTGTTTTTCCTCGTGGCTGCGGCACTGGTACGTCTCGTGTAGGCACGTGCACGCCAAACTTGGTGACAAAGCCCAAACGCCGCCGGTACCCGCACACGTCAACTCGTTAATTACGTTTGAGCTCCGTCGTTTCTTTAGTTCCGCGTGTGTGCTGTGGTGCAGTCAAGGGCGGAGCTCGTCGGCGCACAGGCGCGGTGCTGCTACGGTACACCGCATACACGCGTCTCAAGCAGGCATACTGCATGCAGTTAAGCGTATGTCTCGCATATTGATGCATGAGCTGTGGCTTGAATTTCCTGCCCTGTGTCAGTTGACGAGTGCCCCATGCGATGGCCGTTTAGAAACGAGCAGGCGCCGAGGCTCCCGGCGATCCCTCAAGCATATCGGCACGATAACTTCACTCTCCAATCCAACTGCTGCACCTGCTCCTTTTGATCCAAGGCCAGCCAGCTCAGACGTCTCGTACCGCCCTTTTTCAACTTTGGAGCCCGCTTGCCCCACCGCCTTGTGTATACTCGGCAAATGAAGTTTTAGCAAGGGAAAATAGAAAGCCTTCCTGCATTCCTCTCTTGCATATCTGCTCCCTTTTAAGGCAAATGACCGCGGCTGTGACTCCTTCGCTCGCGTTGCACGAGGAACCATCGCTCGAGGAGTTGGAGGAGGAATGCTGGATCTGTTTATGCGGCGGGTCGCCCGGGTCGCCCCTGACCATCCCTTGCCGATGCCCGCGGGTCTGCCACCGCAAGTGCCTCGCAACCTGGCAGCTGCACAACTACGGAAGACGGCGAGTGCGCGGGTCGACGCATGCGGGGCGTCGCGGGGGGCGTCCGTTCGCGTCGTCTTTCCTTCCTTTCAGCGCGTCGCACCCTCTGCCCACTGTGCACAGCAGGAAACCTAACGTCAACAAAGAGCTGCTTTATGCTGTCGTCAAACTGCTAGATGTTATTAGCCCCTCCTTTTAATTGTTGGCATCCGTCTTGACATGCAGGGAGGAGAACTTCTGCCGCTTCTGCGGCGATCGTCTCCCGCAATTATGGGCCCCTGATCCGCTCCAGGATGTCAGCGCAGAGGAGCTAAGGGTGGCGCCTGTCATGGCCGTAAGGTGCGTCCGCAATGCAACACCCTCACTGTCATCCCTGCGCGCCCGCTCGAGTCTGCATGTGTGGCTGGCACCAGTTGCCCATTACGTATCGGTACTCGCACGCCGAAGGACGGGCGCTGCAACTGTCAAGACAACGTCAGAGCATACTAACCGTCGCGGGTCATGACGACGCATACGATTGTCTTCCGGCAGTCGCATACGCGGAGCGCTTACAGTGATCATGCGCAACGGGACCTTGGTCCAGTCTGGTGTCCAGCTTCCCCTTTTCCTGAGATGCGTCGTCTCAGTGTTCGGCACTCTTTAACGCCCTCCCGAACCATGTTATATTGTCTACCTCCGTGCTTCTCTGTTTGTGTAACATGGGATTTCCTCTTCCAGGTACAATGGCCCTGAGGGCACGCGCGAGTTCAAGCTCCGGGTACGGCCCGGCCCCGAGGGGCTTGCAGCATTCAAAGCGACTTTGAAAGCTCAGCTGGGCATCTCGATTGGACCCGAGTTTGACGTCACTTTCGAGTACGTGGGGGTGGGCGGTACACCAATCGGTGCCCACTAGATGTGATAGCGATTGATGTAGTTGTGCCTTTCACCCTTACTCGCCTGGTGCCCGCTGCTGGTCAGTGTCCATGGCCTTGAGGCGGGGCCCATTCCCATCGTGTTAACCTTTCCCTTGTTTTCGCCGTCTGTGCATTCGCCAGATGCCAAGTCCCCGCCACGGGCTCCCGCATCACTCTTTCCGGCCTCAGCGCCTACGGCGCGGCTACGCACTGCGCCGCACTGCTCGCAGCCTCGAAGACGGGGCTTGCACGCTCGGCTCCCATCGAACCACTGGCGGAGGCAGCGCCGTCGGCGCGGCTGGCCTGCGATCCGGTCCGGCGCCGCGTCTGCCAGACAGGCTACCTCACGGCGGTGCCCACGCCCTCACCGGCCTGCCAGGCAGCGCCGGCGGCAGCGCCTCTGGCCCGGGGTGGCCGTGCGGCAAGCACGAGGACGCACCCGTCGTGGCGCCGCCTCTACCAGGGCACGGATCCGGGCATGCGGGCAGGTCGCTACGCGCTCAGGCGCGGGGCCCACACGTCGATGGGCATGGCGCACATGCTCGCCACCGCGCGCGGCGCCGAGTCCAGTGGCTACGTCTCAGACGACAGCGACTCCAGCGATGAGCTCCTGCCGCACGGGCCCCGTGAAGCCCCCTCGGATGATGGACGCGACCAGCTGGATCTGGCGGTGTCGGCGCGGGCATGGATGCGCCACCACGGTGTGCGGGAGTCGGCGCCGGCCCCGCCGACCCACGGGTCGCAACGCCACGTGGCGGCATTTGGTCTCGAGCAGGAGCGTGTGACCAGCTCGGCTGCGGCCTCGGGCATGCTGGCCGCTCGGCCTGTGACGCCAACCCGTGGCCACCTGGTGCGGGCCGCGGGCGTGCCGGGGCGCCGGACATCTTCCTCTTCGGTTGGGAGGCTCTTGACCTCGACGGGCATGCTGCCCGCGCCGGCTGCGGTAACGCAAGGATGCCACACAGCTGCCGTATCGTTTCTGGAGGAGCTGCCTCACGCGGTCCCATCCCTCGAGAGCAGCACATGGGGTGTGCGGCCGGCCGCCGGTGGCGGAATGCTGCTGCCTCCGGTGCAGAATGCAGCTGGGAGCGCCTCTCGGCGGACCAGCGCAGAGGTCCCTGCGCTCGGCTATCCCAGAGTCGTAGGTGGTGGAAACCAAAGCCGGCATTTGCACGACTGCAGCAATCACAGCTCGCGCTGTGGAGGCGATGCAAGCCAGCACTCTGGCAGCAGCCGCAGCTCCCGCAGCGTTGGCAGCAGCATACGCGCCGCGTCATCGGTGCTCCC
>LSYV01000040.1:151253-173976 GCA_001584585.1 Gonium pectorale
CGTCAAGCAGCGCTTCCCGGCCCTTTTCAAGGCCACCGCTAAGCGCACCGTGCGCTCTCTTCTCAAGGCCCTGCGACGAGGGCAAGGAACCCATGAGCATAAATAAGTGGGATGCGCTGCGGGCAGCGGTGTTTGGCGATGGCAGCTGTGCCCGTCGCATGCGCAAGCGATGGGGGCCGTCGCAAGTGTTTTTGGTGATCGCTTGATCATGCAGGCTTGGCGCTATCCCGCGAGGGGAGTTCTTTAGCTGCAATTTTGCCTCGTGCCGTGCCTGAAGCTATGATGCATAGCCCGCACCGGCACCGCACGCAGAACTGAGCTCGTGTTTGGCCCGGCGCACTACCTGTGCATCTGCCAAAAGCATGACGATTGAAAGAGAATATGGCATCTGCAATTGGTCCTTGCGCGATCCGCGGTTTCCTGTGCGCCTTCTGAAGTCCTTTGCGACACGCAAGAGCAGTCTGTGGCGACCATTCATGGTGCTTTGCAGCCCCTGTCGTTCTTTGTCCGAGATCTACCAGTGGGGAAATTCTTAGCAACTAAATGCTTACCGCGTGCATGTCCCAGAGAGCAGGTCGTCGCCATTATACAAGCAGGGTCTCCCTCTCTGGTTGATTCGGTCGTTTAGGTTTTCGTTGGCAATTGTATACCTATTCTTGTGGCCTGTCATGCCGGCGCGCCCGCCCTCGGGGCGCGGCGCTTGCAGAGCTGTGTGTAATTGCTTTTTTGGGGCACACCCGGACGCGAGTTCGCCTGTGGCAGATGGGGTCTGTCGCGGGGTACAAGCCGGCACGCCAGGATCCGTGTGGGCGGGTGGAGCGTTGCCGTTGATGTGCGCAAATGATGCAGGTGCAGGAGGGGTCCATGCAGGTGCGGCCGTGTGGGGGCCCGTTCGCCGCTTGCCGGAAGCGAGTAATGACTTGCTGGTTCACGTTGTGTCCATCGCTTCTAGTGTGTCGTGGGCCCTTCGCGGATCGCGTGTCGAGCTGGAGGTGAGTCGCGGCGGTGTGGTGCCTTCTTCCCTTGCCATATAGTTTTTTTTGCTGAATAATGCCATCTGATTTTGTCGGGCTCCATCCCCATGGGACCAGGTAGCGCATTGGATTGCGTCACTACGGTGAGCACGTGCCGAGGAACATTGGAAGTGCGCGGATAGAATTCGTACGTCCGCTCCTGAGGCCACGAGACCCATGGGGTCAACATCTTGTGTGGACTCCGGTGTTGAGGCTTGGCATATACGGCGCTTCTCTGCCCGTCTGTCATTGTGCGTGATTGTCCCCATGTACCGTGGTGAGCCATGGGTTGACCCAGTTTGCATTGGTTGCTTGCACCACCTACAGACTCATGCTCAGCCCAGCATGAACTTTGTTGACTATACAATGGGGTTCATTTGGGGTTGCGTGAGGAGCTACAACTACATCTCTCGTTTGTCGGATACACGCGCAAATATTTTCATGGAATGTTGTTTGTAAATGCACCTGGCGGTGCCGCCCTTCATCTTGCCATGGCCGAGCCAGAAGGTAGTCTGCATATTCATGCGCACGATGCCACGGGTGCGCGAGAGGGCACCATGAGCCTGATTCGGATAGCAATCCCCAACCGAAGCTTCAGGTATTCGGTTCCAACCCAGCAAGCATATGCCCACGTCAGTCCAGAACATGAATTGAAACCTGTTTGTTTGGCCTGAGGCCGCGGCGATGTGGCCCACTCAGCTTCAGCATGCCTGGGCGTGAGGACCCCCCCCCACCCCATCCGTACCGGCACTGGGCTTTCACAGGTGTGCTCCATCAGATACCGTACTACATGCACGATATGGTTTTGGAGAGCCGACGTGTGCAGATCCCCTGCTCGTAACTCGCTACGTAGGTGCGTATGGCACCTTGGCTGAGAATCTAACAACAGGATAACAACGCTGCACAATAGGGCGCATCATATGAACGTGAAGCACTGGCCGGCAGGTTAGTGCATGGGCCTCCCGCGTAGAGTCGTCGAACAGAGAGCTCTGCCCCTATCCCGTCCACCCGGGACCGCCCCTTGCTACGTCTCTCCTTCTGACGCAAGCTGATCACGCGGCGCCCCACGACGGACCCACCCCGGGTATGGTTCTTCCGAACCGCAGCCTCACAAGGTCCCAATCCTCCTTCGCAACCCAACTCTCAAGCCGGACCGATCGCTTACGGGTGCCAGAATGCGGCCATCTCCCAACCGTGTCCTGCAACAGCTGCGGCTCGCTTGCAATCCGCACGGCGCTCGGGCACCTAAGCGGCTCGACCTCGCGATCGCGGCCACAAGAGGCACCTCTCACCGGCCTCGTCGCCCGCCGGCGGGCCCCAAACCTAGCACTGCGTCGTCGTCCTCCTCCTCGTCCGTGCCTCCCTCGTACACAACCATGGCCTGCATGGGCACAGGTGCCGCAACGCCCACAGCTGGCACTGGTGTCACCGCAGCCGCTGGCGGCCTCAGGTGAAGCGGCGGCGCCGATGGCTGCTGTATTGCGGCTCCGTGGCCTGCCCCTGCATCGTGGCGCGCTTGGGGCTGCCTTGGCGGGAAAAGAGGTTGCAGCGGCGATAGCGGCGCCAGGGATGTGGCCCCTTTGCCGGTGCCGACAGCGCCGGCGGCACTGCCCACAACGCGCTCCGCGGGCTGCGTCTCCGCCATCATTAAGTCCTGCACAGCATGCAGCGACCCAGACGCATTTAGACGACCTAGATGGATTAATGCTGTTTCTCGAACCTAAGACCCAAAGCGCAGACGAGGGCTTCGGCAAGTGCCATCCGGCACTCAACCCTCCATCAGCACGCCTTCAGACCGCACATCTCTACACATTCCCGCTTGCTTCATTACAACACACACCGGCCTTCCATCGGCATCCCATCGGCAGCTCGCTGCTTCGGCTGCCCCACGACCACCAAGCGGCCTCCCAGCCCGCGGCCAGCCAGCGAGCCACCACCCACCTCGTCCAGCTGCGTATGCCCCAGGCTCGCGTACGTGCCGCCACCGCCACCAGCGCCTCCGCCCGCCGCGGCGTCGACAGAGAAGCCCGACGGCCCGACGGCCGGCGCCAGGGCCCCACCTGCGGGGGCCGACGCGGCCGCTGCGTGCAAGGGCGCTGCGTGCGGCCGGCTGGCCTCTGGCGGCAGAGCGTTGAAACCCACCCTCGGAGCCAGATCATAATCCAGATCCATCAGCTCCTCGAGTCCACCTTGTTGTCGGAACTCGACAGGCCCTGAAGCTGGTGCCGTACGGGGCGCCGTCGCCGGCGCTGACGCTGGGGGTGTCGCCGCTGCCGCTGCCGCGGTAGCAGTTGCGGTCGGGCCACGTGGCCCCTCCACTGGCGCGGGTGGCGCCAACACGGCTGCATCGCGCTCCTGCCGCCCGTACATGAGCGGCATGGAGGGGCCTGCAGCCAGCAAAAAAACTGAATGAAGCTGCCGTCCATTACACGAACGGTTGCGGGTCGCTGGGTGCCATGGCAAGCACCCTCCGCCAGTAGATAAGCTACAAGTTTCCTGCCGTCTAACGGGGCATAGATCACTGGCAAAGTGCAAGTGCGGTGTAAACCAAACCCTGTCGGTTCGCTCTGCGCATGCAATGAATCACATCCCAACCAAACCGGAAGCCATCTAGTCATCAGCAAACGCGGCCCGACCGCTGCCCCTCGTGGACCACACGCCTCCACGGCACACCCACTGTGCCGTTCGTGGAATCCGCCGCAGCGCTCGCATTCTCACCGCTCGCCTCACCGCCGCCATCGCGCCCGGGGACCCCCTCCTGCCGGCCCGCTGTCTGCATAGCCGTCTCGGGTGCCTCAAGCTCCGGCTCGGCCTCCTCCTCATTGTCCGTGTGCTGCGCCTCCGCCTCCGCCTGTGTTTGCGCACCGCGACTGGTGGCGAGGATGCGTGAATCACTACATCACGGGACCGCTCACCCAGGTGACTCGCTCACCCACATGCTACGGCGCCCCCTCTCCCGCCCCCGTCGCCGCCACCCACCAACTCCTCCTGCGCCGCCTTGAGCTGCGCCTCCAACTCCTTGATCCGCTGGCGCTGCTCGATAAGCTTGTCCTTTTTGGCATCCAGCACCAGGGCAAACTACTGCAGCGCGGGTTTGCGGGGAACACGAACAAGTGGGGCGACGCTAAGGCGGCCGGTCCGTGACTACCCTTCCGCTATGCCGCCATACCCACCACTACCGTATGCAGGATCCGCCGTCGAATTAGATCTCTATTCGAGCAATCTTTGGGCAATCGTCACGAGAAAGGGATTGTCGCGTCGGCCCACCCCACCTTTATGTGCAGCTCCTCGATCAGCCCCTTGTGTTTCTCCGTCACCTCCTGCAGCTCTTGCCGCGTGCGCGTGAGGGCGGTGGTGGTGCGGCTGAGCTGCGAGTCGAGCTGCCGACACGACACCTGCGGGCGGTGGCCGACGCGTCAGCATCGGCAGCCAGGAGGGAGCCACAGAGCCGCCTGGGCAGCCAAGCCACTGATGTGCGCCTCACGCGGCGCAGTACGCAGGTGCTGCGGAATCGAGGGGCCCGCAGCCGGACAAAGGCATTGGCTGGGAGCCGTACAGAGACCCCGTGTCCCGCCTCTCGCCGCGCCAGCACGCCTGCTTTGCAGCAGCAGCTCTCCCTAACGGGCCGCGCGCTCGGAACGCGTGTCCAGCCGCAAGCATCGGCACCGCTGCCGTTCCACCCCGGCCACTCGCCGTGTACGCCGCAGCCTCACCAGCAGGCGATAGCAGCTCTCCCAGACGGTGGACAACATGTTGGAAAGCTCCGCGACGTCACCCGGCCCCAGGGGTTCCAGCTTCACGGCCTGATACGCCGGGGTGCTCATGCCCACGACCTCCGCAGGGCATTCCCACGTCAGCTTCACCCGCGGAAGAGAGAGGGGGCGAGGGCGAGGGTGATAAAGCAAGCGGAGTGATTGGGGCTAAGAGGACAGGCAAGCCGCTAGGGGCGCATGCCGGCAGGTGAGGTGGGGTTCAAAGGCGCAGGCGCACTATGGGTGGAATGCGGTGCTCTGCCGCCCACGTACGGGGTACAGGACGGGAGGGCTTGTCAGGGAACGGAGAGGGACAGAGGTCCTCCGTGCCTTCATTATCAGCTATGTGGATTTGCACGTACCCATCGGCATCAACTCGATGCGGGGTCAGTGGCCCACATCAGTCCCCCGCGGGTGGGGCCCGCGGCTTTCTCACCGGATAGGTGCCTTCCAGGGGCTGCCACAACCCGCAGCAGTCCCACAAGAACGTAAGCCGGAAGAAGCTTGTGGCAACAGCTTCCATAGCCAATGTCTACGGCAATTTCTGCGAGGCTTTCCGTTCAGAGGCCGCTGAAGGCACCTAGCACACCGCGAACCTCCGGTCGGCTCAACATCGAATGCCCGACACCGGGCCTTGGCCCCAACGTCCATTCCTATCCGAGCTGAAGCGCCACGCACCTCTCCCGACTTAATGTCAAATTTGAAATTGACGCCAGCCGGCTGCACCTCACTGGCTAGGGCCCATTGGGCCAGCGGGATCCACAGCTCCGGTTTGATCCAGCGTTGCTGCTTGCGGAGGCCTGGGAGGGACAGCGGAGTACAAAAGCAGGTAGGGTTGTTCAGCCTGGTGAGCAGTAGGGATGTGGCGCACAGATCTGCCTGGTGGGTGGGGGTTGAGCCTGATGTGGACTCAGCGCCAAGGTTGGCCAACCGGAGTGACCCCCCGCTTTGTCCTGGTGCGCGGAAGGCTGCAAGGCTCGATACCAGATGGCAACGGCCTTGCCAAATGCGCAGGGCGAAGACGGGTGAAGGTGATAACGGTCAGCCCCGCACCAGAGGAAGGTAAGCTATACCGCGCGTGCCAAGCCCATCATCCCGCTGTGTACGTCCCAAAGTACGCACCCATTCCCAGCCTTCGAAAGCCGATTTGGTACCTACCCCGGCCGACGAACGTGCACATGGAGCCGGGGTGAAAGAGTGTTACGTCAAAACCATCCTGATCCGCATCGGAGCCCCAGCGCACGAGTGTAAAGCACCGGCCGGCGGGGGTCTCGATCGCGCGTGCGTAAAGCCGTTTAAGCTCGGGCTCCATTCGGTCTCGGGCCTCCTCTCTTGTGGGTTCCTCGGCTTCCCGGCAGGCTGACAATATAAGTTTGCGTGGATGTTTTAGAAGCAGACCTACCACGTAAGTACCGGCCTAAAAACAGCCTTACAGCCGTACATCCGTCTCCGTGCTGTGTCCATAACCATATAAAAACACTTTGGCAGTTCGCTGGCATGGTGTCTCGATTTCGGAAGGAATTTCGCTGCTAAGCGGAGGCGTTTCATACACCCACATCCGACCCCGAACAAGCGCCCTTCGTCTCGCCCGGGCCGTCGGCCCAGCTGCTGGCCGCTTCGAGCTCTCACAGCCATGGCGGTCACCGAGTATTTGGCGCGCCTGACCATTGTATCTGCGAACGACCTGCCCAAGACCGATAGGCTCTCCAAGATAGACCCATACTTTGTTATCAACGTCAATGGGCAGCAGTTTAAGACGTCAGTGAAGGACGACAACGAGAACCCTGTGTTCAATGAGTCGTTTTACCCGCGGGTGCAGCGGGGCGGCCAGGGGCTGCTCTCGGGCCAACTCGAGCTTCACCTCTACGACGAGGACACGTTCTCGGACTCGTATGTGGCCAAGTACGCCTACGACCTGTCCACATTTACCCCATCACAGTTGGACAAGCCCTTGACCTTCAACCTGGAATACGTCAAGGACAAGTATAAGTCCCAGAACAGGAGTCCCACAATTACTATCAAGTTGGACGGGCTGGTGCAAAGCTTCAGCTCGCTACGCACGATGTTCGCAGCCATGCCGGGCTTTCTCACAAACGACGTCAACCACGCCTGCTACATCCCCATCCAGGAGTCGAACGGACTCATTTATGTCGGGGTGGAGTATGAGGCAAACGGCAAGATAGACTTCAAGGTCTACCTGACACGCCCGGGGGCGCCCCTCTACCTGGACATGCTCGTGCTCTCCGGCCGTCAGTACACCAAGGTCTGACCCCGCCTGCCTATCCGGGCCGCCCTCATTCCAGCGGCTGCATGCGCAGTGCGTTGCTGTGCCGTCCCCGCGATGGGCAGAGTGGGGGTTTAGTACCGGCCTTTTGGTCCCCAAGGGCGCATTGCTGCTACTCACCGCTGATGCGCTGCTGTCACATATCGCGGTTCCTCGCTTCTTAACGCCCGCAGGTCCGGCGGCGGCTGTACAAGGACGGCCATATGGTCACGCCAGGGCTGGTTGTCTTTGAGGAGCTCAAGGTGGACGACGTGCCGCTCAACATGGATTTCAACCAGCTGGGCCTCATCGTGTTTGACTCGCAGCAGCTCTCGCGGACCAACGCAGACCAGGTGGTCACGGCGCACGGCTGGAAGGGCGCCATGACCTTCGCCATGGTGAGGGGCGAGCGGACGGGCAGGCAGACTACTGATGAATGTGTTAGGGGTGTTGAGGAAAGAGCGTGGCAGAGGGCTTGGGGACCTTTGACATTAGGGGCTGGGTTTCCTCCTTTGTGTCGCTATGCCACTTGAATGCGGTTATTAGGGTCGGCAATGGCCGCTGCGGAACCACAGCGGTGTCCCATGGTCGCAAGGTCATGCTTGCCCTGGGAGCATGCTCCCCCTGGTGTGTGTGTGGGTGATCCGACTTGCCTCTATGCCATTTGCAATGTAGGCAACCAAAGTCCTGCACAACGTGGAGATCGACATGCACAACCAGGTTGGTGTGAGCACTGACATGGCACGCACTGGGTACTCACTTCATAATGGTGCTCCTCAACCATCTAACTTGCCACCGCCCAACCCCTCATCCGTCCTGCATGCCCCTCGGCCGACCTTGCCTCGCACTGTCCGTGTCTGTGCTTTTCGGCCCTGTGGCGAGCGTACTGCCACCCGTGTGGCGTCCTCCCAGGTGCTCCTGTTCCTTCCTGCCATCGTGCTTGCGTTCGCCCGGACATAGCCGTCCATATCTGAGTTCAGTATCTGCTTTATTCGGCTCCTCAGGAGATCTACATGACAGTGGACCCCGGGGAAACTCTGCTGCTAGTCGACTACGACAAAGACGACGCTGACATCAAGCTCGCGGTGCTGGCCAACCCCAGCACCACCAACAAGGCTTATGACCTGACCGTCCGCGGGCAGAACGTCAAAAAGATGACCGAGCTGTACGTGCCACCAGTGCCCAAGCTGGGCGGTCGCGTGCAGGTAAGGACTGAGAGGCGTGCAGCTCCATGGGACGGAGGCGCCAGGCGGGATATGGCGAATTGGGGCTTCGATCTTCGCGACACAGTTGTTTCTGAGTCTGGGGTGGATTTAAGGAATGGCCTCCACATGTACTTGGGTCCGCCACGGATGAGCACGAAGGGCTGAATGTATGTACGCGCGCTCCTCAACGCTGTGCAGGTGACGCGCCTGTTTGAGCTCGACGACTTGCAGTATGGCACCCGCTTCGAGGACATTGAGATCCTGCGGTACCAGCTCTCGAACCCTCGCCAATACACCATCCAGGGCATCACGCGCCTCATGGGCTAACTGTATCCACAACCTGTTGTGCACCCTCGCTTGCTGTTTGCATACCCGAAAACGGCTTGTTTCCTTCTTACTGGTGCACATCAATACCAACTTGCGGGGAAGGTGGCGGGGACACATTTGCCAGGTTTTGACATGGAAGGGACATGGAGCCTATTACTGACGTGACGACTGGCGCTGAAAGGTCGGTTTACATGCGCAAGTCACAACGTACAGGAACACTATTGACCGCCCGCGCAACCTTATGGAATTACGGGTTGCCCTGTTGATCTTGCAACCAGCTTGACGTAGGCACAAGTTGTTAGTCCACGACGACTGCAAACACCAGGACCGCTCTCGTTCCTGACAGCCATGGCCCGCTGTTGTCCATACGCGGCTTGGGAGCAGGGATTTCATCCTCACATGACGCGTGCGAACCATGTTTGCTGTGTGCGATACCGGGAGCCGCAGCAATGGGGCTTCTCCTTCAATCGTGCAGTGGTTTTGGGTGGGTCTCAACAATTGGTGGGTGGCCCGGTTTGAGATCGGAGTTGCATGCATGTCAGCCTTGCCATGAGATACTGGCCCTAATGTGCCCTTGTGTCGCTGTGTGTTCATGTATCGTACACGTGTGCCTAGTCATGCTTCGCCATACATAATTGGGTTGTGGGCCGGTTTCTCGTCGTTCGGCGTTCGGCCGCGGTGGTATGACGGCGGTTTTGATGCAGCTTACTGTGTCGTCATGGGAAAGCATCGGTCGTGATGTTATGCCTGTGTTTCATTGGGTGACCCGCCGGGTGAAGGTGAGTTGGTCAGGGGGAGGGCGAGGGAGGGACACTGAAATGCCCCGTGCTTCAGCTTTGATGGCCGGGCCTTGGCTTTGAGCCGATCGGCTGAGTTGAGACGCTGTACGGTCCTGCTGTCGTACGTGAGGCTGCATATTTATGCGTTTGTAGTGGATATGTATGGATGGGTTCTTCCAGCGTGGGTTAAATACATGGGCCGACGCTGATCTGGCGTGTGCGGTAGGGGTGTCAGGGCGTTAGCACAACTCACAGCATTTAGGCGACATGGATGAAGAACAACACGAATGTGTGTTAACATGAGGATATTTAGGCCAGGGCTTTTGGCGCATTCGGTTGCATGACGGTGTCTTGGGCTGAATGGCATCATGTTTCGATTCGACCCGAGTTACGTTGTTTTAGTTGCAAATTGTAACATGAACTCCACGTTCGTGCCAAAAGGGGCTGTCATTGGAGCGGCCAAGTGGCTGGGGTTGGCCGCTCCAATCCACATTCCCTGGTCTGCCACGCCGGAAAGCATTAGTTGGTGCCCAAGGTGGGACGGATGATTGCGGCACATCAACTTTTGCCGCTTAGATGCGGCATGAGCGAAGCGAGTATAGCCTCTAAGCTAGGTTCCGAAAGGCAGCCTTCGGCTTGTCAGTTAGTGGCCCCGGTCACCGAGGCAACCGTTCTCTGTTGTTACCACTCCTGCTCCTATTGTTCGGCATTCCGCCTACACTAAAAGGAGCTTGTTTGCTCGCATCTCCCGCCCAGCCTCCCGAGTTTTGCTGCTCGGCCCAGGCTGCACGAATCACTAGCAGGAAGCCGGCGCGCGGGCAGGCGAAGAAACCAGGCAGGAAGCGGCTTCGGCAGTCGCACCGGGCGGCCTCGGGTCCCGGCTGAGCAGCTGAGAGTGTTCCGCGTTGCCCAGGGGGGGAACCAGTCCCCCTGGGAAGGAGCACCGCTGGTGCATCCCGGTTTGCCCGTTGAGGGGGCTGTCTGTGCGCCGTGTCTTGGCGGCGCTAGCTTTGCTGTGCCTGCGTGTTGTGGTTCGGGCCGGCCTGTGGGTCGCGCCCGGTCTGAATTGCACTGCTGCGCACCTGCCGTGCGCGTCGCGCTGCTGTTCGGTTTGCGTGCACTCGAGCTTCCCCTGCTGTGTAAGGCCCAATCCCAGTCAGAGCCGCCCTCCACTTTCGGCACTCAGTGGCTGCACCCCGTCTCTCCGTTTCCACCCTTACAAGCCTTAGAAGGCTATAGTTCAGAACGCAATGCGCGAGCGGGCACGGCCTAGGGTGATGAAACCGGAGCCGGGGCTGGCCCCACCGACCCCTGGGCCGCAATAGTTGTTCGAGCATTGCGATGTATGGCGAGCAGTAATCTTAAGATACCCTTCAAACCGTAACCGGAGCAGAGACCATGCAGCAACTCCTGCTCCTGGGTTGCACGGGTTGCTGGGCTCAACGCAAACTTCAACAGTCAACAGTCGCAAGCTCCTTCATAGCAAGAAACCTTCCATGATATTATCTGCGTACAGGTAGTTCAATCGATGAAGTGAGCAACACAATTTGAGATCGGATGCCGCAACCACCAGCCGAAGCCTAGGGCTCTGAATAAGGTTCTAAAGAGAAATGGCGTTTTCATTCGGCAGCACTCCTGCGTTCGGTGGTGGTGGGCTCTTCGGCACGACGGCTCCCGCGTTTGGCGCTTCTACAGCACCTGCCTTCGGTGCTAGCTCAGCGCCGGCCTTTGGGGCAAGCACAGCTCCAGCATTCGGCACTGGCTCCGCTCCGGCCTTTGGTGCTCCAGCGCCTGCCCCTGTGTTCGGTGCAAGCACAGCCCCTGCTTTCGGGGCCACGCCCGCACCCGCGGCATCCCCCTTTGGGATGGCCCCAACATCGGCACCTACCGCAAGCCCCTTCGGGACCACGGCGCCGGCGTTCGGTGCCACGGGCTTGTTTGGCCAGCCGGCGGCTTCGGCGCCAGCCACGTCTAATGCCCTGGTTCCGGCGGGGGGGCTTTTCGGCGCGCAGCCGCAGCAACAGGGCCAGCAGCAGGCGGCACAGGCTCGGCCCGGGCTGAACTACAAGACAAAGTTTGAGGAGCTCCCGCCACAGATGCAGCAGGAGCTCCAGCGGATACAGTAAGTGTGAGCGTGCTGGGCCTCAACACAGGGCGAATCAGCGTAAGCAGCAATGCGTTTGGATTCCCACGTCATACCCTTGTTATTGTTGTCTTGTGCCTAAACGGCCACCACTTGCCCATAGAGCATGGCTGCTGCCTTCTGTAACCCCCTCCCGCTCCTACAATTTGGGTAAGAAACGGTGTTGCGGGTCTTACTCAGTGTGGACAATGTACCACACTGCATTATCCGGCTGCTAATGAAGCCCTCCCCTTCCATGCGGTCCTGCCTGGCCCATAGGCAAGAGATCAGCTCCTATCGCGACGAGTGCAAGGCGCTAGACAACGACGAGCGGTTGCACGATACCGTTAGCGTTAAACAGGTGCGGTCGGGCCGGGCAGCCGCATGTTGTACGGCATGTACGGCTTTTGTGGGCGCGGGTATGGGCACGGAGGAGGAGCGGCATCCATGGCGTCTGACCCGTCGACCCGATCGGAACACCCGTTCCAGTCCCATTGCAGTGGGAAGAGCAGAACTCGCTGCAGGGCTGAAGTGCACGGGCTGGACTGGCCTTGATGGGGAGCCTGCTGCCGCGCATTGAGCTCGTGCACCCCTGAATGACCGCGTTGATGAGGAGCCCTTGTCATTAGGGCTGTGACAGGCATGTCACGGCAGATGTGCCCCTCACGTAATCCATCCTCCGCCAGAGCCTGGAGTCCGAGACGGCGGCTCTCCGCCAGACGCTGCGCAGCCTCTACCAAGCCGCCGTGGCGGACGAAGAGGGCCTCATGGCGTTCAGGGAGGTGAGGCTGTCCGCTAGAGGACGACAGGACACTAGCTGCCCCGCGGCAAGATGGAAGTGGAGTGGCCTGCGGGGTGGTCCGGTCTGAGGTGTTCACGTTGGCATGGTGGGCTTGCATCTCAGACGTGGGAAAGGGGCCCCAGGAGTTCCGCCGCTCCCGTAGCATGCTGCCTGGTGTCCAGGGTCGCAGCAGGGTGCAGAGTGCAGAGGGCTCGGGATGCCTCGGTATACATGACGCGATCATGTTGAGACGCTCGTCCCAGACGTCGTTGATTGGGAGCTGGTCCTGGGCCGGCCTTGTCGCTGTCGGGGCCAAGTGCCAAGTCTCGCCGTTGTTCAAAGCGGGGCGCCCCCCTCTTAGGGCTCTTACCGCTGCACGCCCGTCGCCCCAATGCTCGCCCATTCTCGTCCTACCCTACGGCTACCTGCCACGCCCCGAGGAATCATTTGGACGGCTCGGCACACAGCATGCGCATGCGGCATGCGATGTACGTCAGCAGCTTGGCCCCGTGGCTCCGCTCCCCACAGCGCGTGATGGTACTGCTGAGGAGCACCGAGACTGCGATCCGCCTCTATCAGCGGTCGCGGCTCTGGCGAGAGGTCTCGACGGCGTCAGGTGAGCTGAAGGCCATGGGGCCTGGAAGTTGGACCTGCCCGGGGACACCAGCACCGAATGCCGACGACGCAGAACCACGTCAAAGCAGGCGTGTGCAGATTGCACCTCATGCGGCCTGTTGAGGCGCCATGCCGAGGCGTGCGCCTCCGGGGCCCCTCATCTACGGCCAAATGTAGCCCGTCACCTAACCCTTTCTCCCAGCGCCACGCCACGTTTCCCGTCTATTTCGCTACCTCCCCTACGCTTCACCGCTGTGCCTCGTGACGTTGCCCATATCGCGTCGTCTGCCATCCAATACTGTCTTTGCAACCCTTACGTTTACCTCCTCAACCTCGCCACCTTCGTCGCGCAGGCGCCCCCAACCAGGCCGCGCTGCTGGCCTCCCAGGCGGTGCAGGAGCAGATTTCTGCACCCGTGCAGCTGCCCAACCCCTTCCTGGGGCTGGCGGTGCGCGGGTTCAACGACGCACTGGAGCAGTACCACAAGTACGCCGGGATTTGGGGTTCGGGACGCTGGGGAAAGGAGGCTGGTGCGCGCCGACCGGGACAGGGGCCGGCAGGGAAGCCGGTGGCATGCGGATGGGGGCGGGGACGGTGCGAGGTCGATCACCGACGCCGTCTGGCGTTGAGAGAAGTGGGTGGGTAAGGAGGGTTGAAGCCAGCAGGAGCAATGTCCAATGTGCCGTGTGCAAGGCCGGCTGTGCGCGCCTGCGCGAGGGCATTCTAGGAATGGCTGCGCGCGGCACTCTTGAGACAGCGCTTTCAGCCGCCCCCGGGTCACGCCGGGAAGAGTGCAACGTCTGGACCTTCTTGCGTGCGCGTGTGCCTGACGGCTCGGCCCGTGGCCCTCGGCCCCTTAGGTGCATCTCGGAGCTGGAGCGTGTGCTGCCCGCCTCGGGCGCTGGCGTAGGCGGCGGGGCTGACGAGGCGGCGGCGGTGTCGGGTCTGCCGACGCTGGTGTCTCACATGCACGACTACTTTGTGCACGTGGCGGCGCGGCTGGAGAGGCTGCATGGCGAGGTGAGAGGCTTCATGACCAGTGATAACGATACGATACACTAGGATGTGGAATGGTGTGATGGCGGCTAATGCGCAGCTCGGCCGGACTGGCTTGCGTGAGCGCCTTTGGCGCGGCGGGCTGAGTGCCACGCCAAGTTGGCGAGCGAATCGCAGTGCCGCTTTGGCGGCGCGGGTGTCCATGCACTTGAGAGTGCACCGCTGTCGGTCCGCGTGGAACCGTTGCCCATCAGAAGCAGTGCATGTGAGACCATGGGGACGCCAGGATACGGGAAGGCAGCACAGTCAAAACACGGTGGTGGCGATCACAGCTGCCTTGCAGCCAATGTCTCGGAGGGGGGCGTTACAGCGCTCTGCTACAGCCGATTTACGCTCGGCCGTGCTTGTTCGATGTCGTTTCCATGCCCCGGGTGTCGTGCCCTCCCTTTCGTTCACTCCTTCTGATCTGTCTCATGCGGCCAAAGCTCCTTCGTCAAACCTATTGTTTTAATTTCCGTGTGAACGCTGACTTGCCCTGTTAGGTCGGCCGCGCCCGGGAGGCCTACCTGGCCCAGCGGCGCGCGCGGGGCGACTATTCAGACCCCTTCGCGGACGCGCGGCCGCTACACCACATGTCGGCGGGGCCCACCGCCAGCAAGCCCGGTGGTTTGGGGCTCGGCGGCGCAGGCGGAGCACCGGCGGGCGCAGGCTTCTACAGCTTTGGAGGGCCAGCGGCGAGCGGCGCCGGCCCAGGCGCGAGCGGGGCCGGCGGTGCAGGCGGTGGGTCCAGCGCGTTTGGCGGCGCGGCGAGCAGCGTGCCGGCGTCGCCTGCGCCGGCGGGCGCGTCTGCGGGCGGTGCGCCGGCGAGCGGTGGACTCTTCGGTGAGTTCGCCTGGTCCGGAGGGCCTCAAGCCGCGGACATCAGAACAGCTTTCACTTCATAATATAGAGTGCCTTCCCGTACGGAATGCATGTTTATTTTTCGACAGTTGGGTATCTCTTTGGTCCTGCAACAGTGTCGGGCTCCATCACGCAATCCGTACCTATGCGCATTGTTGCACCCTTCGGTCCATGTCCTCCGGCAGGCATGACTCCCGGGCCCTTGGGCGCTGCCACGAGCCCCTTCGGTGCGCCAGCCGCTGGCGGCGCGGCTAGCCCCGCTCCGTTTGGCACCCCTCTGATGGGCTTCGCGGCGATGCAGCCGCAGCAGCCACAGCGCGTGAACAGCAGCCGCGCAGGGAGCAGCAGCAGCAAGAAGCGGTGAGCCGGCGGCTCAGTTCCCTGCCGGGTTGTGCCATCGGTGGAGTGCCTGCGATAAGGAGCGCCGAGCTGTGCGGAGCGGCGGTAAAGGAACGGTTGCGTATAGAAACTAGGAGCAGAAGCGCTGAGCCGGGGGTTCCACTGCAGGTTAGGAAAGTCGAAGTGTCTTTCACAGCTTTACTAATTGTGGCTGCGCACCATGCCACTCGGCGGAGATGGAGGCTGTGACGAGATTCTGGCGTGCACTCGCTGCTGTGATGGGAGGCTCGAGGAGTCAGATCGTCGACATATGGCGGTCCAGAGCGGCTTCAAGCATGGGCGGTGCTTTGGGTGCAGTGTATCGTAATGCCCCCAGGTATCGGTCTTGACGTATACTAGCTGTTGCTGCGGGTTAGCAGGGAGGACGTGGTACGGCTCGTGCTTGGCCGCAGCAGCGCTTTGGGCGAAGCAGGATTGCCTCGGCATCCGATGCAGGCATCACTCTTGATAGATGCCTCTGATGCTCGTTTCAAGGGCTGCATGGCGCCACAAGGTTTCAGCAGGTGACATCAATTGCCAGTTGGCTGCGGTCAGTCGGCTCAAACAAGTACCTCGCCCTTGTCGCGAAGTCACGGTGTGCACACGTGTCTTAGTGATCGGGCATTTGGCGGATATTTGCTTGCGCAAATAAGGCCCCCTTTGTCCAAGGGCCCACTTTGAAAGTACAGCCGATCCGATGGCTGTGGCAGGCCGAGGCGTAAACAAGTGTGGACACAAGCCTGGGGCTGTAGGGATACCGGTAGGTTAGATTGACTCGACAATATGCTGACGTTTGGGAGGGGGCGTGCTGCGGTCGATAATCGTGGCGGTAGCTCATTACGACGAAGGAGCCTCTCACCGGACGAGTCACCGGACGAGTCACCTCTGCAAATCAAGATGCCTTGCACGCAGGAAAGATCCGAGGCGATGACCGTCAGCAGCGGCGCCGACGCTGACGCCGGACAATACTACCGTACTACAATTCGCACGACCGCGACCAGAGAGGATTTGTATTGAGTATCTGTATCTGTAACAAGAGCCGTGGAAACGCTCCGACCGCAGCCGCAAGATGCCGAAAGGTGCTGCTGCCGGCCTTCCACGCGGCCGGTGCTAAGTACGACATCTGCGGCGCACGTATCCCCAATTGCAGCGTTTCCATTTTGCAGCACTTTCAGTTCGATTATGGTGCCAACTACGGCGTGGCAGCGGTGCAGCTGACGCGCAACGGCAGACCCACGGGTCGCCACAATGCAGGCGGCGGCGCCGCCGACATCATGTACAGCATATGCCTCGTCAGTGAGATTGGCCGGTCTCAGGCCGCCGCGACAGCACCGTACTCGGCCCTACTAGAGCTCGACTCGTACAGTGCCGCCGACGACGCTGACACTACCGCCAACTTGGTGATGACGAGGAAAAGGACGCGCACGAAGACGAGGATCACCTGGGGCACTGTCGCAGATGACGGCAGCGCCGCCGCAGCGGCAGAGCCCGCCAGCCCTCGCGAGGAGCGCGGTGCACGTGACCGCCTGGGCTCGGACGCGCTCCTTGGGCTCACGGCAGAGCGCAGCGGCTGCGTGAAAAGAAGCTGAGGAACGCAGCGGCCTTGAGGCGTTGAAGACTCGGGAAAGCAGCCGTGCCGCATGGTGAGACGAATCCAACACAAGAGCATTGCATCCTGATACTCCCTTAATCTCGCAGCTTCATTGAAATCTCACTTCTTGATCTTGCGCTCTTGACACACTGGTAGGCCAGGTAAAGGACCACCAGAGATCTTGCCTCAGGTGCCGAGACAGCGGTACTGGAGGTGTTTTCTGAAACAGCTACCACAGGTGTGAGGCCTCCACCTTCGTGACGAGCTTTGTGACTCATTGGCGAGTTCCTACCGGTAGTAGTTCAGCGTTGGCGATGCAATTCCAGTAGCTATAGCTGTACTAAGCTACAGCTACTACTACAGCTGCGCTGTCTGCGCATGCCCGCACCAGCCCTAATGGTACATGGCAGGCTAGGTTGCATACGGCATAGACAGTTGTGTATGTGCCGTTGAGACTCGTCCCATACTTGGCCGTTCACACATGGCATTTTCGCGCATTTCCTTTTGTTTGATGGCTGATGGATGCTGTCTTGGCTGTTTGGGCCTCGGGGCAGTGCGCTTCCTGCGGCGAGCCCCGCACTGTGAGCTTTCGGAAACTCGTGCTCGCAGATGGGACACTCCGGCGGGTGGACGTTTGGATGCCCGCATGTTTCAAGTACGGACGACCTTGATTTCAGCACTGAGGGCAGCTGACTGGGCCTGGCGTGCATGAGTCGGTTATCACCTTGGCACTGCCTTTCCTGTGGCGCTGGGCACACCACACGCTGCTTTGCTATTGAAATGGTTGCTGCTGGTGATGGCAAATGCTGGACTCAATATGGGCCATGTGGGCTTTCTGGCGGCGGCTCAGGCCCTTGGAATAGCCCAGCCCGGGCACACGTACAGCCAGTACCCGGTATGATGTCGGTGTAGTGCCCGCACTCCGCATTCCGCACCGGTCGGGTGAAAGAGCGCCCGCGCCATGCCCTCCCTTACGTGCTGGACTAGTTTCGTTTAGTCGCTTACTTGCCATACAGCATGTACGTTGTTGGTGTGATGATTGTCATATTGCAGTTATCATGTTCGTTGCTGGGTTGTTTAATTGCTAGGCCTTGGCGCTAATGGTCGCCCACTATCCATCTGGCCTGTAGGCAGCTTTTGTCCTGTTTATCTTACTTAACTCAGAATAAATACTATTGGAAGCCAGTTGAAACAGCGGGAACACCACGGCCGGCTCTGCGACGGAGGTACGGATGTACGGGTTAGGTAAGGCCTGGGCAGCGGACACTGTATGACACCGTCAGTCCTTGTTCAAATAATACAGCCGTCATCTCCTATGCCTCAACCAAAACATAGGTGCGATGACTGAGGCCGCAGGTAGTGCGGTCAAACAATTCCTTGAGACAAGAGATCTTGCGTTATTAAACTCAGGCCTTTTATTCCCCAAAACTACTCACTTTCCGGAGTCGCAGCACTACTTTGCTGTTCAGTGGTTTATGTGGCTCGGCTGCGTACCCTGCATAGCGCCGATAGCGACATTCAGTCCGGAGGCCCTGTTCCCCAATTTTTCGCTGGAGGTACGTTGGTGTTGAGGCTTCCGACACGCCACGCGCCGACGGTTGCTTTACACGCTGCGCATACAATCAAATTATAACGTGCAGCTGTTCGCGGACCGCATCGAGATCACGTTTCCGGTGAACTACTGCTGCCATGTGTCGGTCAAGCGGGAGAAGCTGGAGCTGGACCGGGTCATGGATGTCACGCTGAATAACGACAAGTACTACAAGCCGTTTGGGCTCAAGCAGGTGCGGAGTGCACAGGGCTGGCGGGGGTGCCTTGACAAGCACGCGGGTGTTGCGCTGAACCTGTTGGAGCCGAAAGGCTCCAACAAAGTTCCTGGCTGGCGGTTGGAATGCAGCACATGTCCCCTCTCAGGTTGCTTCCGTCCTGCAGAGTGGCGCGCGCTTGCCCCAGCGCCCGCCCGCCCCGCCCACGCTCACTCAGCTCTGGCAGTCAGCCCGCGGTCTGGGGCCCCGCCCCGTTGGGCATACTGAGACCATTGGCGCGTCTCCCGCAGATCGATGTGTGGGCGTACGGGGATGACCGCAAGACGGGGCCCAGCGCCTCGATACCCTGGATCGCGGACGCCGACCAGGTACGCAATGATTACCACACTGTGCAACCACCCCGCTTGCTGCAGGGCAGGGCCGGGCCATGCACGCGGGACACAGGACGTGGCAGAGGCGGCCAGTGCTGATCATGTCCTCAATACCGTGGTTCGCTGGCGCGGCGGGCCAGGGGGTGCAACAGGGAACATTGTTCACTCGCGCGGCGGGCCCGGCGGGCCTGGAACCGTACATGGGCCGGACCCACCACGGGGACGGGCGGCGGGTTGTGGGAGCGCGTGGCGTCACCCGAGGCCGCCGACTGCTTGTCGAAAGGGTGCGACGGGTTGTTTGCCGCCCCAGTCTGTGAGGGGTCCTCGGCGGGAGCCACGCAACAGGTCAACATCGCACCCTGGGCTCGGCTCCCCGCCATGCATCATGGCATCTCCAGTGGCTTCCGGTACCGGTATTCGGCATCAGCCCCATTCGTCCCCCTACTCCATCCCGGTGCCGCGTCGGTGTCCCTCTCTACCCTTGGCATTGAAGTGCCCCACCCTACCCCATGTGCCGCTGCCAGGCCCGGGAGGCGATCCAGCTGGCAATCAGCCTGCGCAAAGCAGCCACGGGCCGAGTGCCTTGGCCGCCCGACGCCATATCCGCCTCCCTGGAGGAGGTCCCTGCCGCCTCCGCCGGGGCCAGAGGTGACGCGGGTGGGGCCCCGGCAGCGCGGGCGGGCGGCGGCGTGGCGGCGGCAGACGTGCGGCCGGAGGTGGTGGACGCCCCTGCCCGATAGCACGACCGCGCTACGGCACAGTCGAAGCGACGCCAGGAGGGCGCACGGTCAGGGGAGCACAGGGGCAGGGGCAGGGGCAGGCCTATGCGCGTTGTCCCTGCATCCTGCCCCGGCGACCGTGCGCGGCCGGCTTCGTCAGTATGTGCCGATAGCTGCGCTGCGGCTAACTCCTGGCCGTGTCTGAGCGTCCGGGGCCAAGCCGTGGCGGGCGGGATGGGGGCGGGTCTGTACTGCAACCATCATCCAGAAGCAGCCCTAGAGCCCGTGCCTAGAGCCCCTGGCGACACGCTCAGAATAAGGCTGTCCTCGGGCTCATTTTCTGTAGACGCAACGTACCCAGGCCCAGGCCCAGGGGCTGGAGCCTCCAGGTTGCACGATCGGACTGCAAGGCGGTGCTCCGACGTTGGCGTGCACGTCATGCCCGCTCGGGACAGCATAATATAATGCAGCTCTCGCACACTTACGTGTTACACATGTCGGCGCATAATAGCGTGCTCCCGCAGCCCTTAAGAGTTTGCGGTTACGTCAGGCACCTGCAGTACTTCCCTGAGTCCTCCGCTGACACGTTCGGGTGTCGGCGCGGACAATGTGCGTTTTCCGGTGATTAGCTGTTGGTGGCGGCATTGTGGCGGGCCAGTGCGTAGTGGATAGGGTGGCGCAGGGGGCAGGTCCTGAGGTGTAGCGACTGGTAACCTTCTTCATGCGAGTAGGGTCATTCATTGCCCGTATCACGTTGTGCATCAACGTTCGTTTATTTGCTGGCGACCCGTGACTACCGGTACGTGCAGGGGTGTGCCATGGTATGCTGTCGTACCTCCGTGTTGCTCGTGCAAACTTCAAAACGTGTAGCAACGAACGCTGTGCCGGAGAGGCTTGAATGGCCGTGCCGGGTGCGCAGGATTCTACCGGTATGCACGGTCTAGGGTGCTGCAGGATCCCGTCAGACGCCGCGTGCTGCTGACACCGCCGTGCGCGTGCTCTGTTGTTGGTTGAACTGAGTGGCGTAGTTCGTGGAGCCCTGTACCGGTTCAGCGGTGTTTCAGCCAGCGTTTTGGGCCCCAAGCTCGAGCACGCGCTACGGCGCTAGTGGTTTCGATGCCGGCGAGAGGGGAGTCCAATGAGAGTGATTGGGAACGGACCGGTGGCCGTCGGGCCGTCTTGGCAAGCGGTAACGGACAACGAACAACTGCGGCATCTAGTGATTCGCAGCAGGCAACGGTGTGTGGGAGGAATTTCGTTGTGCTTCTGGGTGAATGCACTATGGACGAATCATTTGGTATCGACGCTTGCGTGAGGCAGCATGCTCAAAGCTCAATGCATCCGGGGTTGCGTATGTGTGCGTACGGGGCTGGTCGCACGTTCATATCCTTCTTCTTCACCATGGAAGGCCCGACTGTAAAGCCGGCGGCGCACGGCGACCTGTCCAACAAGCACACCTGCTTATAACGACCAAGACTTCAGCTCCCAACCTGCGCACCAGTACGACAACATCCAAACCAGAAAGAGTATCCTACAGCTGCGCATACCTGTCTATACCTAAATGGTGCGGCCGTTTCTCGTCACACTGCCCGTCTGCCCCATCGCCATGCCACACAGCCAAAAGAATACCCAAGGAGCGGATTGACCGGCCCACGAAGCTGCATGGGCGCCTTGAGGTCACCACCCCCTCCGTGTGCTCAGCCATGCAGTCTTCATCCTGGGCCCGCGTACACAGCCCGGCCAGGAAGGTCACTGGCGCGCAGGGCAGCGCTGCGGCAGAGCGGAGCGGCCCGCTCCAGCCGCCAGGCGGAGCGCGGCTAGCCTGATAAGGTAGGGCGCGGCAAGCTACCACGCCGCCACGCTGAGTGCGCTCCGCCTGGCAGCAGCGGAGCCCGGGCAACGCGACCAGCGTCCGCTCATCCCAGCAACCAGTCGTTTGGCTTGCAGCGCTTTGACGTGCGCACCCCCACGGGCGGCACGCCCGGGGTCGCGCTCGGACCGCCCGCCGCCACCACACCCGCACCCACGCTGAACAGCAGCCCACCACCTCCGCCTCCGCCGCCGACTCCGCCTCCCCCCGCTACGCCGCCTGAGCCGGAGAAACCGAAGGCGCCCGATCCCGAAGGGCCCGCGCCTGGCGGTGCCCGGAAGGGCGCCGCGCTCGGCAGCAACAACGGCAGGGGCGCGAACGGCTGCGCCGCTTGGAACTGCTGCGGTTGCTGCTGCTGCTGCGCCGCCGCCGTCGTCGGCCTTGACAATGCCAGGGGAGCACCGGGCCTGGCGGCAGCGGCCGCGCCGCCGTCGCTCTGCGCCGCAGCGGCGCTGCTGCCAGCGGCCGTAGCCGCCGGTGCTGCCGCAGACGTCGCGTACGACGGCGGCGGCAGCTGCACGGGGCGCGTGATGAGCGGTGGCGGCTCCGAGCCGTGGAAGGGCAGCACCGCAAGCGGCTGGTCGGGGGAGGTCTGCTCCAACAGGCCCGCCAGGATGCCCACGGCGCCCTGCGCATAGAACCCATAGGAGAGTCGGGGGCCCGCGGGCGCACAGCGGTGTTCAAAACAAAGTTTGCACAACATACATGACGTGTGGGCAAAGCCCCGCGAGAAGTGAGGAGGAAGGGCAACGGCAAGCGGCGCCCGCGGACGGCGTCGCGGAGAGGCAGAGGGGCGCCCGTCCCACCGGCCGCACCTGCGAGGGGGCCAGCTGCGGCAGCTGGCAGGTGCCGGCCGCCTCGGCGTCGAGCCCCGGCACCGCCACATTGTGCATGGGCACCGGCAAAGGCGCGTGCGCGGCATCCAGTGCGGCGCTGACCAGCTCGGACAGCACGGGCGCACGCCGCTGACCCGAGGCGGCAGCCAGGGCTGCTTGACGGGCGTCCCACCTGGGGGACAGGGCGGGAGGGCGGTTTTGGTAGTTTCGATGATTTGGGCTGTGTCACATGGCAGCCCTTGTGGCGGTGATGGTGATGGGGGTGGTGGCGAGGCCGGGTGCGCCGTGAGCGGCCCGCAGGAGCTGGAAACCCCAACCGCTGGAAGTCCATTCCCCATCCCTCAGATCAACAAATGAAAGGATGTTGGCTCACCTGCGCCAGGCGGCGATGGCCTCCTTTGCGCGGCCCCGCTGCAGGAAGAAGAGGGGCAGGAAGTCG
>LSYV01000040.1:175096-189438 GCA_001584585.1 Gonium pectorale
AACATGGCATGTGCCTGCTCCACTGGGGGAAGATGGAGGCCTTGTGAATGCGGCAGACGTGGGCGCGGCGGCAGCCGACCTTGCGAAACGACAGCGTGTGAGAACGCACGCCTGCCGAGCGGTCTTGTGGCAGGGGGTCATCCCGGCAAAGCGCTCCTAGCAGCGCTACCTCCCAGACCCCACACCTGTTGCCAAGGGGCACATGCGGCCGTCCGCACCCCACAATTGCAGGTCTGTCCGGGTCTGGTCCGGTCTGGCCGGGCTGTACAATCTCACGTGTTGTAACAGCACCAGCGATCGAAGCGCAGTCGTCAGCAGACAGCAGAGCTCCCGAGAGCCCTTGACACCTCTCACCAATCACATTGAGGGGTAGTTCCGTGAGCCGGTTGAGCCAGCTTCCCCCGGACCCATGGGTCGGTCCAGCCGCCGCCCCAGTCGCCCCGCCATCAGTCTCCATGCCGGATCCCGCTGCCGCCGCCTCCTGGGCGTCCGCTGTCGCAGCCCACTCCGCCAGGCGGCGTAGCAAAGCGCGTGTGTGCTCGGCGGCCTCCACGGCGGGCGCATCCTGGCCCTCACCCGCCTGCCCGGCCGCCGCCAGGTCCGCCGTGTGTTGCCGCAGCAACATAAACGCCTCCGTCAAGAGGCCACACCTGCGAGGGCCATATCAATAAGTGAGAAACTGTGTGTGCCAACTGCACCATTGCCAAGCACTCATTTGTTACATAACAATTCACACGCTCGCCTACCGCATCGCCTACAACCTTCAGTCCACGCAGCGCACACCGCAGTAACGCGACTCTCACGCTGCCGCTGCCGCGCCCTGCAGCAGCCCGGCCACCCACCCACCTGAGCCGGACCTCCAGTAGCGTCACAGCCTGCTGCAGCGACCGACATGGCCGCCTGCTGGAGGGGCCCACCGCCTCGGAGCCCGCCTGGCCACGGTCCACAGCGAGCGCCACGTCCGGGCGGCCCAGAGCCAGCAGCGCCTGTCACGCGTCAGACAGGGACGTGGAGCGCGGGAGCCGCACCGGAGGTTGCTACTTCTGAGCACAACAGGCAACACAATCATGTATGGTACGGCATGCCCGCAGTGAAAGCTACACGCGGGCAGGAAACTTGGCTCCTCGTGAGCGAGGTCATGTACGGGTCGCGTACGGGTCGAGGAGGAAAGCCGCGTCGTAGCCGCGCAGCCCAGCCCGGCTCATCCCAGGCCAGCGCACCTCGATGCAGGCGAAGGGTGTGGACGGCGAGACGCAGGCCGGCAGCAGCGCGCACGCTCGAGCCAGGTGAGGGTCCTCCGTCCCCGGGGCGTCTGCGGGCCGCAGCGGGGCCAAAGGCGCACGCGACGGGCGCGGAAACGTCACTTCCAGCAGACATGACAGTCAATCTAACGCTGTGGCCATGCGGACCGTCCCTACACCCCGTCCAGGCAACGGCCACTAGCCGGTGAAAGCCCACGAAAGCCCAGGGTTCTGCCGTTCGAGGCAAAGAAGATGGGAGCCGGGACCTACCCGGCGCCGCGCAGTCCAGGAGGTAGTAGCACTGCCACAGCCCCACGTCCCCCGCGCTCAGCCGGAACGTCCGCCGGAGGTCCTCCAGCACCGCCTCCGCCCGCCCCCCGCCGGCCTGCGCCTCGGCGCCTGGCGCCACCTGTGGCGGCGCCGGTTGGCCCGTGGGTCCGTCCAGCAGGCCGGCGTCCTGCAGGTAGTAGGCCAACAGCGCCAGCTTGGCTGCCCAGGTGGCCGGCTCCACATCGCGCACGAGGAGCAGCAGCGTGTGGAGCATGTGCTGCACGGAGGAGGAGGGGTAGGCGCCAGAGAGGGACAGCGCCTGGTAGGGGGCCGCGGTGGGGAGGGGGAAACGGCAAGGGAGACGGAGAGGTGAGGATACGCGTCTGGCGCCTTTCCCTGGCAAGGTAAACATATGTGGGTGCGAAGCGGACGCAAGTCTGCCCAACTAAGGCGCTGAGTATTACACTACGCGCTACCTGCGCCCCAGCACTACATCACCTTTTGCCGCCCAGCACCAGCTACCCATCAGCTCATGGGGCTGAGCTTGCTCTGCCCTGCCCTGCCCGGCGGGACCCCGGCTCTCGTGCGCTGCGGCAGCAAGCCCACTCCGCCCTGCTTGTCGCATTGCCACCGGCGCCCTCTCCCCAGCACTGCCCGACGAAGGTCCCCCCAAGAACCTGCCAGAGCCTTCCCCCACGCCAGCGGCCCTCCCACACCTTGAGCAGCGAGTCCAGGAACAGCGGCCGGGGCGCTGCACGCGTGCGGCGAGCGGCCACCGCCCGGCTCCACTCGACGTAGGAGCCGAAGCGGCCGCCCACCGCCCCGCGCGGCTCCGCCAGACCCTGCCGTGCCACCCAGTCCATGACCTGCCAGGGAGGGGCGGTGGGGGACGGCAGCGTCGGGCACCCAGCCACCAGGGACGGGCGGTGGTAGCTTAACAGGCTCCCCAAAGGGGAGTCGGTATGAGCTCCCTTCTGCGCGCGCCAAATGCCTAAGCACCTATCCCGTTCGGTGGGCCGTAGGGCCGTCCGTGCGTGCTCCGGCCCTCCGGCCCTGGAAGCTGAAAGCCGGACAGCCAGGGCCCGTGAGCAGATTGACCGAGAGCCTCACATGCCCACGCCGGCTGCAGTTCGCACCTGGAACGCCTGCTCCAGGAGGATGGACGTCCTAAGCTCCGCCTTTACGGACAGCCTGCAGGGGGTTGAGAGGTTGAGAGCCGTCTCGTTGGCAGACTTACAAAAACGAAAGCCCCTTGGAGCGACACACAGGATGAGGCAGGCAGGCAGACAGACCTGCCGAGCTGCAGGCCTTTGACAACATAGCTGTATGCGAGTGGAAAGATGTCCCTCCCCAACACAGCGTTGCCTCTTCGCGCCTCTGCGCGCGTCGAGGCCATAAGCTACCGGTCGCTGTGCCTGCCTGCCTCGCGGCCTAGCCTCACCCCTGACAGCATGCCCTCACCCCCCGGATTGCTTGGCGCACCTGTCCTGTGCAGGTGCGGCCACCGTCGCGCCCTGCGCTGCTAGCGCACTGCCGCCGGCCGCGATGGCGCGGATGCGGTCCAGAGCACGGAGCACCGTCGTGAGGATGCGTATCTGGGACAGCTGCCGCTGCAGCGGTCCCGCCTGGAAGGCCAGAAAGGCCGAATCCGATTGGAGAGCTGACGTGGCGGCCTGCTCTGCGGCTTGCAGGGCGGCCTGCGCCCAGGCCTTGACGAAGCCCCCGTCCAGGAGGTACGCCTCAAGCGGGTCGTTGGAGGTGAGGTGGCGGTCCGCGCACACGACTTCAACATAGTCCAGGATCCAGCATCCCAGGCCGCCCGTCAATGCGGCATCAAAGACCGCCAGGTAGCGCTCCTTTGGGGTGGCGTCGGGGGTGCCGTGCGGGATGAGCCCCGCGCTGCGGCACGTCGCGTGCAACGAGTCCAGGATGCGGCTGCCGTCTGCGCGCTTTAGGTGGAGCTCCTTCAGGTTGCACGCCGCCAGGGCGGACAGCGCGGAGGCCGCAGCTGTCGCCTGGGGACTTGGCGCCATGGCTAGGGAGACGAACCCACACACCGGCCGCGCTGAGCTATGTTTGACGTTATGGCGCCTAGATCAGCATTGTGAAGGCGGTAATCCGGGGCGTCACTCGCTGCCTCGCAGCACGATCGCTGCCAGCGCGCGCTTCAAAGTTTGTAAAGGGCAGCCTCGAGGAAGCTTACTGAGGTTCACCAAACGTTACTGTTCATGCTTCTTAGTGATACTCTTGCGCCTAAGCGATACTCCGCCGCACGGCACTCTGGGACGAGAGCGCCAGCCGGCGATATACATCGGCCCTGCACCGGACCTACTCAATTGCACACTCTTCTGCTGCGCCTAATGGACGCGTGTATATAACATATCGCTCGCCATTGGCATTTCCAGTGTGTTGCGAGTGTAGCGAGTCGGCGGCGCCGGCCGCCTGAGAGGCGGTCAGGATGGGCAAGAAGCTTAAGAAGGTGTGCCTCGGCAAGGATTGAAGGCTCCTAGGAGGCTGCGGGGAGGAGTCTCGGCAGTCTCATGAATCGTCCGTGCTGTTCTTCCGCAGGGAAAGACGGGCAATGCAGCACAGTACATCACCCGAACTCAGGCGGTTCGCAAGCTGCAGCTCCGGCTATCGGAGTTCAGGTGGGGCTGAGGGTGTCCCGACCGGGCGGCGGGCGGCGGCCGGCTGTGTGTGCAGCTCTGTTTTGTAAAACTGAATTGAATCCATGATAAGCATATAATGGGATTTCTTGTGAGGCCGTTAACCCCGATGGTGTGCAGGCGGCTGTGCATCCTCAAGGGAGTTCACCCCCGCGAGCCCAAGAAGAAACCTAAGGGAGCCAACAAGACCTACTACCATACGAAGGATATCAACTGGCTGGCTCATGAGCCGCTGCTGAACACCTTCAGGTGCGTACTCAGGGTTTCGTGTCAAGGCCCTGCACATTGCCAGTCCTCTCGAATGTGAAGTTCACTCCCCGGGCAGCTCTTCTAACCCTGTTGCTGCCTGAATTCCTATAGGAACATCAAGGCGCACGACAGAAAGATCCGGAAGGCGCGCGCTAAGCAGAATGCCGATCTCGCCAAGCGGCTGAGCCAGCTCAAACCCACGTACCGGCTGGACCACCTTGTCAAGGAGAGGTGGGTTGTGCGTTTTGGCATGGAGGTGCTGGGCGGGTTTCCATGGACAGAGAATGCCACGCTACCATCTTTTTAATGCTACTATTGCATCGGCGGTCCATGCGATGTGTTTACCGCCTCCCCTCCCCTCGTCATCAGTTGTCTACCAACCGAGTGACGCCCATCCCTTTCTTCCTCGACCTTAGCATACCCCATTCATCGCGATGTGTCCACCAGGTACCCGTCATTCGTGGATGCCCTTCGCGACATGGACGACGCCCTCACGATGGTGCACCTCTTCGCGACGCTGCCCGCGGAGAGCAAGTACGACATCCCCACCACGGTGAGGTGGGTTTCGCGTCAGGGGTCAGGTTTCGGGCAGCTGTCGAGACCCCGCCGGCAGCCGTCTTGCCGTACACATCCTGCCCGGTGGCGCTTTGGACACCGGCGGAGCGCCCGCCCGTTCCCACCTGCAGCTCATGCCGCTGTCCCAACCGTGTGCGGCCTCCCGCGCTCATCCCTCCTCACTGCACCCTCTCCGCCCCGCCCCCACCCGTGCCACTTCCACCCTTGCACCCTCCAGGCGGTGCACACGGCCCGCCGGCTGGCGCTGGAGTGGCAGGCGTACATCGTCCGCTCGGGGGCGCTGCGGCGCGTGTTTGTGTCGGTCAAGGGCTACTATTTTCAGGCGGAGCTGCTGGGGCAGTCTGTCACATGGCTGGTGCCGCACGCGCTGAGCCAGGTGCTGCCCGCGGACGTGGACTACCGCGTGATGCTGACGTTCCTCGAATTCTACAACACGCTGCTGCAGTTCGTCAACTTCAAGCTGTACCATATGCTGGGGGTGAGCTGGATTGATGGGTGTGATGGGGGATGGGGTGGCCAGGTGCTGCGTGGCCGCATTGCGGGGGCGGTCGGCGTGGGCAACGCGAGGCTGGTGGCTGGGGCGGCGAGCAGGCCCGGCTGGGATTGTGAAGAAAGGGTGAAGGAATGGGTGGTGGCTCCCCGTGTTGGCTTGAGCACCGCGCTTGCAGCCACGCTTCCTGCTGCCGCCTCCTGCTGCCAAGTAGCGCATACACACACACGACGTGGGTGATGATAACTCTTGTCCTGAGCTGCATACGCACCCAGTTCCTGGGGGCAGCGGCTCCTGATGAATTTACAATATGTCATAGTTACACTGACACGTCGGAAGCACGGCAAGGCGGCAGCAGGCAGGCGCACTGAACACGCACAAGCTTCAAGTCTGGGTTGGCTGGCGTTTGTCTTGCAAGCGGCCGCAACTCGGCATACTCTCCCAACCCCAACCCGACTGGGTGAACGCGCGATTTGGTGTGCCGTGTTCCGTGTGCCGGTTGTAACGCTCGCCGCCGCCGCTCCGCCGCTCCCCCGTGTGTGCCTTCGTCCGCAGCTGCGCTACCCCCCGGTGCTGGACAAGCGGCTGGAGGAGGCGGCCGCGGAGCTGGCAGGGATCATGAAGGTGAGGGCGGGGGAGGGGCCGTCTTCCCGGGGGAGATGCGGCGACGCGGGTGTGTGTACCCCGGTGGCAGTCTACCGCGCGCTGCGAGTTAATAAGTGCTTTGGCGTGTCAGGGGCAGGGTCAGTTTTCGTCCGGCGTTGTGCCCTAGACGCTTGGCTTCCTCCGGTGACAGGGTGTTGACCTCTCCGGGCGGGGTCCCTCTGCAGCACATTGCGGCCCTTGACTAAGAATAAAGTGCATTGCCCGTTGCCTCCACTCAGGACATCGCTGGCGTCCGCGACGTGGCCGAGGGTGACCGCGCACAAGGCGCCGGTTCCGGCGAAGGCGCCGCCGGTGCCGATGGCGGCGACGCGGACGCGTCGGACCCGCAGATGCGCGCCCGCATTGAGAGCCTCCAGACGCGCCTGCGCGAGATCGTGGGCGTGGAGGAGGCGGAGGGCGACGCCGATGCGGCCGACGTGGAGGAGGAGGACGAGCCTGACAGCGAGGCGGACGGCGAGGAGGACGATGAGCCCCCGGTGCTCGACTCTGGCGGCGAAGATGATGATGAGGACGACGAGGAGGAGGAGGAGGAGGGTGGCGCCAAGCTGGACGCTGCCGCGCGCAGCGGCGGCAAGGCCAGCACCTCGACGGCGGCGCTGCTTGGCGACGATGACGACGACGAGGACGATGACGACATGCCAGCGGACCGCCGCGCCGACGCCGCCGACGTGGACGCAGGCACGCGGGCTGCCGGCGGCGCGCTGGGCCCCGACGTGGACCCGAGCGACGAGGCGGCGCTGTGTCGGCACCTGTTCCGCGGGCTGGTATTCTTCCTGGGCCGGGAGGTGCCGCGCGAGCCGCTGATGCTGGTGGTGCGGGCCTTTGGCGGCGTGGCGGCCTGGGATGGCGAGGGCTCGCCGTATGAGGAGACGAGCGAGGCCATCACGCATCAGGTGGGTGTTGGTGGGAAGGGCTGCCGACGTGGGGGGGGTCCGTGGGCGAGGAGGCAAGCGGGCGGCGGTGAGACACACCCGCGGTGGCTGGTGTTGCCCAGGGGTTCTGCGTGGCACGACGAAGGCTTGCAATCCTTCCTGCTTCACCTTCCAAGCCTAGATAGCCACCTTCTGCTGCCATATGTGAGAACCTAAGCACTCATTCACTTCCGCTCCTTACCCCGCCCGCGTGCGTCTCTTTCCCATGATTCACACCAGGTCGTTGACCGGCCGCGCCAGGGCCACCGCTTCCTCTCTCGAGAGTACGTGCAGCCGCAGTGGGTCTTCGACTCTGCCAACTTCCGGGTGCTCATGGCCGCGGACCTGTACGCGCCAGGCGGAGTGCCGCCGCCGCACCTGTCGCCCTTCGTGGGGGAAACCGACGAGAACGGCTACACGCCGGACTTCGCCAAGACCGTACGCCGGTTACAGGTGGGTGGTGCCGACATGGCCGGGCAGTAGGGGTGTGTGTGGGGGGGGGGTCACTGCGCGTGCATGTTCCTTGTACCTTTCGGAGATCATTGCCGCCTTGTGCTCCTCCCTGTCTAGAAGGGTTCATGGGGCCTGGAAGCGTTTCGGTGCTGGGAGTTCGGCGCAACGCGTATGTGCGTGCCTCACCACCGGTGGGGCGCAGCGCTGCGTGGAAGGGGCGGCCGTTTGAGGCTCCTAGGCTGCATTCAATGCACCCTCAGTACTTTATGGGCACGCACCTGGCCTACCTACGGGAGTGGTCTGGTGGTGATATCACAACTGAGGACACTGACGGGCTCAATCCGGCCTGCCCTGCCTGTGGTGGTGGGCAGCGTCACTGATTGCCCCACACCCCGCGAGCGCACTTTCGTTTTTCGAACCATCTTGGCCGTGTTTTTCCCCATTCACTCGCACCTTGTGGGCACGCCGCCTCTATCGGCCGCCTCCTTCACCGATCGGCCGCCCCTCTCGATGCATGCGATGCAGGACGCCGCGCACGCCGCTCGCCTCCGCGCCGCGGGTCTGGCGCTCAAGGGCGCCGATGGCAGCGAATTTGTTGGTGAGGGCGTTGCCGCCGGCGGCGAAGGTGCCGACGGCGCCGACGCGCAGGCCGCCGCGGGCGTCGACCTGGAGGCTGCGGAGCGGGTGTACGCCGCCGAGCTGGCCAAGGAGGTCAAGCAGTCGCGCAAGCGCTCCGCCGCGGAGGCAGCGGGCAGCGACGGCGGCGACGAGGAGCAGGAGGATGAGGACAACGAGGACGCTGACGGCGACGAAGCGGGCGGGGACGAAGATGACGACGAGCAGGACGACGCGCCGCCGCGCAAGAAGCGCGCCGCTGGCAAGGCAGAGCCCAAGGCTACTAAGAAGGGTGCCGCTGCGACGGCGTCCAAGGACAAGGACCAGGACGAGGAGGCGGCCATGGCGGACATAATGATGACGCGCAAGACTCGCAAGATGTACAACAACATGAAGGCTAAGGAGGCCACCAAGCGCGAGCAGGCGGAGCAGCTGGAGGCCAAGAAGGCCAAGCTGGCCGCTGCGGGCGCCGTCGGGCCCATGGGTCAGGCCAAGGCGCAGGCGGCTGCGGCAGCGGCGGTTCAGCCAGCAGCAGCACCTTCGGCGGGCAAGCGCGGTGCTGCGGCGGCGGCAGCAAAGGCCGGCGATGGGAAGGAGGGGAGCAAGGGGAAGGGGGCCAGGGCGGAGGCGAAGGAGGGGAAGGCTGCGCCTGCCAAGGCGGATGGGAAGAGCGCCGCTGCGAAGGCGGACGGGAAGGGGGCAGCTGCGAAGGGGGACGGGAAGGGCACCGCTGCGCAGGCCAAGGGCCAGGCGCCGACCAAGCGGCAGAAGCGGTGACGCGGAGGCATGAGTGGTGTGTAGGCGCAGGCCGCTTAGGACGACATGACTTTCAACACTTGGGAACTGATTACAACCTGGCCAGGATGCATGCACTGAGTGGCTTTTTGTTCATTCTAATGAAGCAGCGATGGCAGTACGAGAGAGCGGTCCGTTTTGCCACTCTCATGCTGCATCGCTGTTGCTGACGTACTTCAGACGCTTTGCTGTGCAAGCGTTGAAACCAACAGACAAGTGCATACAATCGCAGTAGGCTGTCGCTGACACCGGCCCTCTCAAGCTATCGTAGCGGTTATGACGTGTTACGACGTTTTGGTGGAAATCAAGCGGTGGAGTTTTACTCAGCTTCCGTGAAGCTTGGTGGTGAAATGGTGTAGCCCTCGGTTTGGCTGCCAGGAGCTGTTTCCGTTGTCTCTTCACACATGTTCTCTTGTGGTGAGCGTCGGTTGCGCCGCCGGATATGTGTCTGCGGTGAGGGTTGCAGCGCATTGCGTAGCGCTCCTCTTGTAAGCTGAACACATGAACTTGGGTCCCATCCGACTACTGATCGTTACAATCAGAACCGACGGCAGGCCAGTACCGCCGAACCTAGCATAGCAGCACCGAACTGACCGAAAACCCTGAACAGCAGCAAATAATCGACGTTTTTTTGTCACCACGTGTTCTACTTTGCAGCCATTAAGTGCGTTCGCCCTCTGCCAGGGCCAGTCCTTCGCACTTCTACTCCAAAATCAATAGTTCGTATTAGCGATCAGGATGAACCGGGTTTGGAGCAGGTGCCTATTGTGAGGGCCGCAGGCGCGCGGGTTGCAGCTGCGGGCGCGCAGGACGCGGCGGCCGCTGCGGCGAGCGCGCGGCGGCTCACGGCGGCGGAGGCCATTGTGCCCAATTGTGCTTCAGAGCAGTGTAATCCGATGCGGCGCGTGTTTACGGCCACGACAGCGGCTCAGAACCCCGTTTTCAATTCGCACGCGCGCTTGTTCGCCGCGCCCCAGCTGGTGCAGTAGGCGGCGATGCTGCCGTACAACTGTCTAAACTCCTTCGACCCAAGAACCTGCCTTCTCCGACACGACGCTTCGCTCTGCTCCGGAGAAGTCAATCAACATCGTCTCACTGGAACCTCTGGGCTCTATGCAGGTGCGTTCATCTCAGTCAGCAGCAAAGAATATGGCCGCTCGAAGGCTTGGGTGCTTTGCACGAGTCCGCCAAGCAGATTGGGAGGCCCAGGTGGGCAATGGTGCGGTGGCGGACAGGCGCCTTGACACCACTAGTTGCATGCCTGTGCAGCGCGTTCCGAGCTCCCCTGCTTTGCCACTGCTGATCTTTGCTGCGTGAGGTATCGGTCTGTCCTGCGGGCACCGCACCCGCATTACCGTTTGGGCGCTGTGCTGAGTCATGGGCCTTGGGAGATGGCGCCATGGTTTCCATCCGACGCCTATCCATGGCAAGAATACCCGCAAACGTATGTCACAATACTTGTAAAACCCAAGGCGCCAAAGGCAGTGCCGTTCCGTATGTGCCGGACGTCCATTCCCGCTGTGCTAGGCCCTTGGTAGGGTCGCAACGCCGCAGTACGCCCCCTGGCACGCACAGAAAAAAACAGATCGTGTGTCACGCTGTCTTGTCTGGAACCAGCAACCATTACCAGTCGGGCCGGCAGGTGTGCCCCGCAACCCGCAACAGACTTTTATTCCTCGGATCGCCCCAGGCGCTCGACGTGTGGGCCCCAATGTGGCCTTCCCCGTCTCTGTTTTCCTTTTCCCCCAATACTCCGGCAGCACCCTCACGTGGGGCCAGCAAGCCGTGCCGCCCTCCTCCGCCCCTGCACCAAGCAAAGCATAACCGCACACGCGGAAACCGTACACAATAATTCGCAGTGTCCGAAAGACTGTCCCCATCGCTCGTCAGGTCAGGGCCTCAAACCGCGGCCGGCTCCGCTGAGCCGCTCGCGATGCCCCCAAGCATCCCTGCGTCGAAGGTGGCGGTCTGGTAGTCCACAAACTGCCAGACACCGCTCTGGGTTCGTAGGAACCTGTTTGGGGGCCAAGAGGTTAAAAGCTTAGAACGCATCCTATCCGAAGGAGCCCGAGATGCATGCAATCCCGTCCCCATATATGATGTATCGGTGCGGGGCCGACGGCCGCTCCGTATGTCCGGAATACGGGCAGGGATGGGGACACCGGGCGACAGCGCCCCTTGCAGGGTGTGCGTGTGGCGAGCAACGAAGGCTCGGATCCCAGTTGGCGGGGAGAAGCGTTGTGCCGACTGTGGGCGCAAAACTGTGGAAAGAAGGCGCTGCACACGGCCGCAGCTGCACACGGCCGCAGCTGCACACGGCCGCAGCTGCACACGGCCGCAGCTGCACACGGCCGCAGCTGCACACGGCCGCAGCTGCACACGGCCGGGGAGGCCGCAGCGGGACGGAACGAAGGGCAGGGCGCTGCGCACGGGCATGCTGGGTGTGCACGCAGCGGCCGCGCCAGGCCAGCCCGTCGGAGAGTCCCGCTTCGTTAGTACCCGCCCGCCCTATTGGAAACGTCGCGCCTTCGGGCGTGTATGGCCGTGGAGGCGGGCTCCTTCTTTCTGTGAGGGTTCTTCCTGTTCTTACCCGAGCGCAAGCTGCAGCAACGCGGCACGGCGCGTCGGAACGGAAGCGCAGCTGGGAAAGCCCTCGCTGGAGCCATAGCGTAAACCGCTCTTCACCCCGGCAAGCCGAGCCCCAGCTCCAAGCTACCCAAAGGCCTCCATCCGCGCGCGAGGGACACCAGCCCCTCCTCCAGTCCCGCCTCCCAGAAGGGACCCGTCGTTGCCCAGAGCGCTGTACCTGCAGCGCTCGGCGGTGCGGCTCCAGGCTGTGGTGTCTTTGAGCTCCTCCTCCGTCAGGGGGGCGCCCGGGGCGGAGCGCTTCCGGAAGAGGTACTCGAAGCTCACGTAGCTGCGGCGCGGCCGGCGGGGCCGGGGCCAGGGAGGGGCCAGGGAGGGGGCACAAACGGGAAATATCACAACATTATCCCCGTCACCTTCCCACAACGGGCACCGCGCATGGAAGCCGCACATACGGAATGGGTCGCTGCCAGCAGGCTCGGGAGAGTGTAACCCGCAGCTGAGAATCAACCCACGCTGCCAAGCTCACAGCGCCGTTCTCCGACCCCGGTCACGAGGCGCCATGCCCACCTACCGCAGCCAGTCCCATCCTCCGTGCACGTCGTACTGCCCGTCGCATGCCAACACTCTGGAGCACAGCGTGCGCAGCACATCACCCCACTCGTTCCAATCCAGCGGACCGCGCCCGCCCGCGCGCTTCCGTGCTCCCGCGCAGTGAGGCAGCCGCCCGCCTCACCCCTCGTACTCGTTGACGCCCGGCTCCGTGCCCACAATCTTGAGCCCCGTGTACGCAAACTTGTTGCAGCCCGCCGCCACGTCCTCGCGGAGCCGCTCGGCAGCGCCACCGGGCGTGGGCACCTGCAGTGTGCGTGGGTGGGTGTGGGCGTGTGCGGCATACCAGCGGTGAGCGGGGGACAGCGCAGCGGAGGCGACGTGGGACGGAGCAGGACAGGAGGCAGGCCGTGGGTTGCAGGTCATGAATTGGCTGGAAGGCCGAGAGCGGTAAAGTGGCGTGGGTTGAGGTGCACACGAAACACACTGACAAGCGGGCATTGGGCGCAAGGCACCGGAGGGGTGCCGCTGCATGTTGACCAGCCTGCTGCTATGCGGACCCTGCGCGCCTAATGCAACCCCAAGTGACTGTAAGGTTGCGCTACGGGGGCACACATAGCCGAACGGCGAGGCTCGGGGTGCGCACAGGATTGTGCTCTGAGACATGCCGCATTGCCCAAGGACCGCGGCACAGGACCCACTGGCACTCGCTCACTGAGCAGGGCCCGAGACCAATCGGGATACGGCAGGGCATAGTAATTGCCATCCCCACCTGATAGTGATGAATGTGGTAGTCCGGGTGAGTTGTGTTGATAACGTAATCCGCCTCAGCTTTGCTGTGGGTTGGGAGGCCATGGAATGGTGCGGGCAAGACACGGCGTGACTGGGATGTGACGAGGGTAAGTCGCAGCCAATACGCACGCCGCTCATACACGATTCTCGCACGGCACAGCCCTATACGCATAGGAAGATCCTGTGAAGACTAGCACTACCAGCTCCCATTTCGAGTCGCTTTCCCGGAGCCCCAAAGCACTCGTCCTTTCTCCCCTACCTCAACGCCGAGAACCGCGCTCGAAGAGTCGCCTCCGGCGTCGATGCAGTAGCGTCTCCACGGTGGTATGGCCCGCAGCAGTTCTAGGTAGCGTGGTATGGTGCATACGTTGTCCCGCAGGCCAGCGGCATGGAGCCGTAAATTTTACGCAGCCCAATTCATGCATGTATTCATATTTGCACTCTACCTTGTATGCCTTCCCCGATTGGCATGGGCAAAGCTCCGGTGCGGGCTGCTCCTTGCGCGGTTTGGGCGCCGCCTTCGGTTTGGCCCCAAACCCCTTTGCTGATGAGCGGACAAAGACAGTTTGCGCTCGCGATTGTGGGTGCTGAAAAGGTGCTACTCTTTGACGCAACATGATAAGGAGACCGTGGAGAAGTTAACCACCGTTATTTCGTCGATTTATAAAACTATTCAGATTTGTACAAACTGCTGTGCTGTCAACGTATGCGGGGATCGGGGCTCGACGACATCTTGCGACAACGGCAACTGACTCCCGTACAGTGCAGTACGTAGTGTATGTGCAGAATGTACAACTATGCGATTTTTTCTTGTCGGCCACCCAGCGTTACGAGCTGCTGATATGAAGCCTGCGCTGAAGATGAGTGCATGCGAGTGATGCCGCTATGCGCGCGTCAAACGCGTTCGACCCCAGGTTCCGCCCCCACAGTCTTGCTCGGGCATTACCCCAGTACAGAGTCCACGCCAACCCTTGTGTTTGGAAGGCCAGACACCGTGAAAAAGCCTGGATGTCAAAAATACGACATTTGGGGATTTGGCTAGCCGACTACCAGTCTGCCACCGGTTACCGGACAGGACGAGTGCCATGCTAGTTTACTGCACAACGTGCGTTTCACGTGCATGCCGTGACTTGGGATGTCGCGTGCTAGCGAACGGCTAAGGCCTAGCCTGCGGCGCTAAGGTGTACACGGCTTGACGGCTATCGCGGAGCGCGGAAATGCAGAGAAAGCGACTGCGCTGGCTGGTCACGGTGTCACCGAAGCGAGGAAAATGGCATCAACCTTACATGTAACCGTACGCCTAGACGGTCACCCTAAGCGCACGGGGTCTCATTGCCACTCAAGGGACAGGCGCCCAAGAGTGAGACGAGACAGCGACACCAGGCGCTGGCTTGCCTCAAGTACACGCGACGGTGATCTGAATCCAGCAACCGCAGCAGGGTTCCTTCTCTTCTTGTGTGTGCCGTCGGTGTTTGGTCTT
>LSYV01000040.1:214488-254487 GCA_001584585.1 Gonium pectorale
CCAGTCCCCAGTCCCGAGTCCCCAGTCCGCAGGTGTCCCCAGTCCCCAGTCCCCAGTCCCCAGTCCCCAGTCCCCAGTCCCCAGTCCCCAGTCCCCAGTCCCCAGTCCCCAGTCCCCAGTCCCAAGTAGTCCCCAGTCCCCAGTCCCCAGTCCCCAGTCACACCAGGGACCGAGTCAGCTCCACGCGGACGATGCCGGCATCCGAGGCGACGGACTTGAGGCTGAGCCGGATCCAGCCGCCTTGCACCACGCGAAAACCGTCTACACGGACCTGCGGAGTGCGGTGGATGCGGAGTGTACAGTGTATGGAGTGTGGAGTGCGGAGTCGGAGAGGGAGAGAGAGAGTGTGTGTGGGGTGCGGAGTGCAGAGTCCGGAATCCGGAGTCCGGCGGAGTGCGGAGTACTGGGCGCGGAGTGTGTGGGGTGCGGAGTACTGGGCGCGGAGGAGCGTACGGAGCATGCGGATTGTGCGGATTGTGTGGGGTGCGGAGTGCGGAGTGCGGAGTGCAGAGTACGGAGTGCGGAGTGATGTGCAGTGCAGAGTGCGGGGGTTGCGGAGTACGGGGGTCCCCCGGCCCCACCGTCCCACGGGGCACCACACACGGACCGTGATGTTGTCGGCTGGGGAGCACTCGACCTGTGGGTGGGCCGAGCGGGAGTCAAATGGTTGCAAAGGGTTTAGGGGAGGTCACAGCAAGCGTGAGATGAACGACTGGTACGAACATGCACCATAGCTGCTCGCAGGATACACGTGAAAACCCAGTTTCACTGGCTGCCCTTCCATCAGTGGTCTGCCCTGGCCACGCACCTGCCGGTACTGGATTACCGCGCTGCCCCTCTCGAGGCGAGCAATCTGCTCAAACGCGAAGGCGTGCAGGTTGAGCTGGTTGGCTGCGCAGTCGGGACACTCGTCCGTAACAACCACGGTGATGGAGCTGGTGCTGCTGCAGACCTGAGGCGCGTGCCACGTACGGGATGGCAGGCATTCGTCAGTACATGTCGTACACGAGGCGGTTCGCCATGTGGGTCAGGCACAAACACATGTACGCCTTCAGCTTAGACCCCGTAGCAGATGAGGGTTTGTAGGGAACTTGCCGGATAGTCTTGCCGATGTGGGTCGGACCCTGCTATGGTGCAGCTTGAGCGGAGCGTGCTTCCGCACCCGCTCTACCTCAGCCGAGCGCGTGCCGGGAAACTCTCACCTTGGGGTCGGTCGATGTGCACTTGACCTCAAGGCACGTTCCGCAGGAGGCCTGCATGGGAAGGGAATTAAGGGAGGCCAGGCCCCCGAATTAGGCACCGATCAACCCAACTTGGGGTACAGTAGGCGCTGCTGTAAGGCGCCGTCTACGATCCTAAGGGCACGACCGCGACGCTCAGTCACAGCGTATACTGGACCCTCGCCCACACGCACCTGAGGCCGGTCGCGGACGAGCTCGCTGTTGGGGGAGATGGAGGCGACGTGGAAGAAAGGCCACATCTTGCTGTCCATCTCGCCGTAGCCGCACGCTGCGAGCACAGTTCGAGAGTGCGTTGGCAGCTATGCAGGCAACTACAAGACCGGACGCGGATCAGCAGCAGCTGCGCGAAAAATGTCGGTTCCAGACGGCGCTCCTTGCAGACCTCGCCACCGCGCACCACGCCTAGCGAAGGGGAAACGTTTGGTCTCCTCACCTCCGCCCGGTAGACGCATGTCAAACGGGTCGTCTTGGCCTGCGGCGTAAAGGCAGCGCGTGGCTGAGCGTCCGCGCACAAACGAGGCAATGGGCGACAGCCAAAGCACTCCGCTCAGACTGCGCACCCTCTGTCGGCCCGCCAAAAAAAAGGGCCGAGCCGTTGGTCCAGTTGCCGAGGGGCAGGGGGTTGATGATGAGCTCGGCGGAGCACTGCGACGCCAGCAAGAGCGCAGCCGCAAGGCTGCTCAAAAGGAAGATGCTGCGGGCTGTCATGGCTGCTTGCGAAGCTGAACGACTAATGCTTTGCTGAGATGCAGGTCGCAGCTGGCCCGGGGGGTTTGGCCCTGGCTGCGCTTACGGCGCGCGCTATCTCAATATGTAATGCGCGCGGATCACACCGCGATGGATAAGTTACAAAGGCCACGATGTCTGGTTTGCAGGGCGGCCGAGGGGGGCATTTAAACTCCCCCCGGCGCGATGCCGTGACGCCGATCTACGACTACAATGGATCCAATGCAAACTGGCGCGGTGAGTCACGCGCAAACAGCTGCACAGACCGCAAGGGCCGCAAATCAATTGAATTATATGAAAGCGTTATAGCAACAAGCAAGCTTGCCCGGATCGAAGGTGCCGGCTCATCAAGGGCTATACGCGACGCGCACAAGCGCCGGCCGGACCAGCAGCTCGCCCAGGGCATAGCCCTTTTGAAACACGGCAGTGATCGTGCCCTCTTCAACGTCGTCGCGCTCATCGCGCATGACCGCCTCGTGCCGATTGGGGTCGAAAGCCTCTCCCTCCGCGCCGACCTCCTCCAGCCCTTGCTGCCTGCATGTGCAAAAGGCATAGACCAGCTCAAATTGCAGTCATAACGCGCAGCCGAAACTGGCAAATGCTCGTAGCGTGGCCTTCGGCCCGGAGGAAATCGGGCGTTTGCGAGAGGTTTGGCGAGGGGCCAAGGAGCCGCCCCAGCTGCACGAAACCGCCACGCGAGACAGTGCGCTATTACGGTAGCAGCTTACCGAATGAACTCCTTGAGCTCGGCATAGACGGCTTGGTAGGCCTCGTGCACGGCCCGCTCGCCGTCCGTCTTAGGCTTGATCGAGGCCGCGGCGCGCTCGAAATTGTCCGCAATGCCCAGCAGCGGCTTGAGGACGTCCGCCTTGGCGCGGGCCGTCGCCTGCTCCCGCTCTAATGCCGCGCGACGCCTGAAGGTGGGGCCCGGGGCTCTTAGATAGGGACCTCGACGGCTGAACCCACTTAGGCGAAGTGACCACTGACCCATGGGTCGCCTATACCCGGCTGTGAGCAATAGTTGGCGTGCTGAGGGTGCATATGTATTCTTGCCCCTGTGCTCGCATACGCATTGAGTTGGTCACTGGATGACACAGCAGCCTGCTTGCGTCCGACCCACATCAGAGACCCAGGTGCCGACCCACACAGGAACCGAAGCGCCAACCCACATCAGAGCCCAAAGCGCCGACCTAACGTCACCCCACCACAACCCAGCCGCGACCTACTTGAAGTTCTCGAAGTCTGCCTGTAGCCGCTCCAGCTGGTCGCGGGCCGCCTTGAAGCGCACAGCCGCCGCCACTGTTGCTGCCGACACCGCCACGCCCTCGCCCTCCTCCTCGCCCGCCTCCGCGCGCCGCTGCCGCTCCTCCAGCTCCTCCTTGTACGCTGAGACCGCCTCGTACCGCTCCAGCAGCAGCGACCGAAGCGACCGCGCGCGCGCCAAGTCCTCAGGGCTGGGCGGCGGCTTGGCTTTCGGCTTGGCTTCCGGCGCCGACAGCCCAGCTTCCTGGTTCCCAGAGGGCGGCGGTGGCGGCTGGGACGGCCCGGCTTGCGGAGCTGCCCGCGAGCCCGCAGAAGCAGATGCGTCCTCATCCACTACCTCCGCCTCTACGACGGTGGAGGCCTGCTGCGGGTCCAGCGCTGCCGCCGCCCCGCCGGCGGCCGGCGCGTGTGCTGCTTCTGCCACCACCTCCGCCACCGCCTCGTCCAAAACGAGCCCCTGCCCGTCAAACACCTCTTCCAGCCCCTCGGCTTCCTCCTCGCCTGCTGCGCTGTCGTACCCTTGGTCGTACATGCCCGGGGTGTAGTAACCATCCACGCTGTAGCTGCCGGGCAGCTGCCGGCCCTCATAGGCCGGCGTCTCGCCAGACGGCGCCGCCTCCGCCGCGGCGGCGGCGGCGGCTCCGGATCCCGCTGCTGATGCGGAGATGGAAGCACCAGACCCGTACGCCACGTCCTCGCTGTCAACGTCAAGCTCTATGGACTGCATGGGCGGCGAGATTGCTCCTGCGCCCTCCGACTGTGCTGCCCGGCCCGCCGCCGGCGCCGCCGGGCCGGCGGCCTGAGCTGCCATGCCGGCCTGCTTGGGGTGCATGGGCGGCAACGGGATGCCCTCCTCGTCGCCGTCCTGCTGCCACTCGCCGGCTCCCGACAGAGCTTCGTCCACGGAGGCTAGCGCCCCGGAGGCCTGGCAAGGGAGCGGACGGGGAGCGGGAGTTTTGATTGGGCTGTTGCTGTTGATGTGGTGGCAGCTCAAGTATTGGCGTTCATTCCGTCGCGCGCATACGACTTGGCTGTGTGCCTGGATGCTACGTGCAAAGAATAGATGCGTTCCGCCGCAGGCAGCGGCCATGAGCGGCTTGGGAAGTTTGGCCCACATGCTTTCGGGAGTTCCGACGAGGCCCGTGTGTAGCTTCATGCGCATCGCGAGGTTCATGCCCCCGTAGAGCGCCCATGAGCATCTGCATCCCCCGCCAGCCGTGCAAGACCTCAACCACCTGCTCCACGCCGCCTTGTTGCTGCTGCTGCTGTGCGGCAGCCGCAGCTGCGCGCGCCGCCGCCTGCGCCTCCATCTGCATCCGCACCGCCGCCGCCTGGCGCCAAGCAGCCAGGAAGGAGCGGTCCAGGGAGGCCACCGCCCGGACGGCGGCCGAAACCGCCGCCTGACCCAGTTCGCGCTCGCGCTCCTACGTGGGACAGGCCAGATGGCCAGTCCAGCACGCCAACATTCAGGTCAGAGCAGCTGTTTCCGGGTCAACATACCTCAAGCGTCATGAAAGCGTCCACACGTGCAGCAGCTAGGTGTACCCCATGTACGACATATACGGCAATGATGGGCACGCACGGCGTCGCCTGCGTTACCCTAACCCCCCATTGCAACAGCATCGCCAATGCTGCAGTCGCGGCCAAAAGCACCGCACCCACCTGCAGGACGTCCAGGTACGATCCCAGCCAGGAGCGACCCGGGTGCGCGCCCAGCCGCGCCAGGTAGACCTGAGGGAGCGGGAAAACGCAGAAGAGTCGAGTGTAATGGAATGCATCAAGGTCGGCCATTGCGTGCGATGGGCTTGTCAACTCATCGCTAATCCTAAGCTGACGCCGTTTACGCACGCATTGTATGCTTCATCGGCGCGAAAGGCCGAAGAGAGCACTGCTCTTCCTTCCCGCCGTCCTGCCGCATTGCACCTAGCGCCGGCAACACTACCCCGCACCAGAAGCCGCCTCACTGCCAGACCACAGCGTCCTCAACGGGGAGCGCAAGGTCCCTGGAACGTGAGCCTTACACCCGCGCGCCTGCACGCAATACGTGCCACACACAGTTCACCCCGGGCCGGGCTCACCGGCAGGCTGGCCAGCTGCTCGGGCGAGAAGGCCTCGAGCTGCTCCTCACAGCGACCCAGAAAGGCCTCCATCCACGGCCTGGTGACGGGGCCAAGAAGGGCAGAGCTAAGGCCAAGGGAACAGTGAGCGCCATACGTCGCGCACTACAAGGGTTGCAGGCAAGGGGTATTGCCAGAACATGGAAGACGGGTCGCAGCACGTGGCGCCGAACCGCGGGGAGGTGAGCGCGCTTGTGGCAAGCTTGACGTGGTGGTAGGCAATCTGCCACTACGCAGACAGGGGCCCTCGAGTGGCGGCGCCCGGCGCCCGGGGCGAGCAGATGCGCAGCGTGCAGGGGAAGGCTGCCGGTGCTGCGCCCATGCCTCCAACTCGCGGCGGAACCTCAACGGGGCGCTCATCCCTTGCCGCCACCCTCCCCCACTCCGCTCCTGCGCTCCACCCACCCACCCGCCCGCGTGCCCGCCATGCATGCCCTTGCGCTACAGACTCCAGACTCCATCCATCCTTCCCGCCCCTTCCTTCCTGCCCCTACTCACGCGCTGGGCCGCAGCCCGCACTCCGCCAGCGCCTCCAGCACGCCCGCCAGCTCGCCCGCGCCCGCCCCGCCCAGCTCCTCGCGGAGCCGCCTCAGCAGCCCCACCACCAGGCCCTCCTCCAGGTGGCGCAGCCGCAGCACCGCCACCAGCAGCCCCGCCGCCTGCTGCCCGCTGGCTGCCGGCAAGCTGCGCAGCACCAGCTGGCCCAGCCCCTCCATGAGATCGCCGAGCTCGCTCCGCTCTCGCAGACCCAGCGGGCCGGTCGGCCGGCGCGCGGCGGCGCCCGAGGGGCCAAGGAGCTCCGTCAGGCGGGCGGCGGCGGCCAGGAGGCAGGCCGGGTCAAGCGCCTCCTGATACGTGAACAGGAGCGCCTGGGGAGGAAGGGCGAGTTGAAGGGGGACAGGCGGGGCGGAATCGTGGGACGGGCAAGGAGAAGGAATGCATGCGGCATAAGGGGAGGCTCGAGGATGTCGAGGGATAAGAGGAGAGAAGAGGCCATGCAGCGTGAAGGGGCGCAGGAGTGAAGGCCGTCCACCGTAGGGGGCCGCAGTCGGAGCGTACGAGGGCCGGTTCCAAGTGTGGTGTGGAGAGAGGAAGGGCGCCTCTTGCCGTTCAGGCGGGCCGGCTGGTACTAGGCCTCTGCAATGTCACCACGGCCCGCGGCGTGGAGGTTCAAGGTCATGTGTGTATGCTCTTTTTCCCACCACTGCTGTATGCAGCGGCACATGGCTAGCGACCGCGACTATGATGCACAACTCCGTGCCGGTACCGAACTAGAACTGTCCTTGACACAGCCCGCGCCCTCGACAAGCAGCAAACTGTCCAGGTCCTCAGCTCCTCACCCGAATGGTCTGCCACTCGTTCGCGCTCCGCAAGCGCCTCGCCAGCTGCGATCGCAGCTCCCGCTCCCGCCGCTCCGCCTCCTCCCGCTGCGACTGCTCCTGCTTGCGCCGCTGTGCCTCGCGCTCTGCCGCCACGGCGGCAGCAGCGGCCTCCCGCTGCCGGCGCTCCCTCTCATCCGCTTCCCGCTGCAGCTGCTCGCGCTCCTGTCGCGCTGCCGCAGCAATGGCCTGCGCCTGACGCTGCCGCCGCGCCGCCGCGGCTTCTTCGCGGCGGCGCCGCAGCTCCTCGCGCTGCGCCGCGGTGCGGGCGCGCGCCTCCTCCATAGAGCGCAGGAAACGCTGGCGCAGCTGCGCCGCCTGCTGCGGCCGGCCCATCCTCTCCAACGCCCGCACGGCCGACGCCACAGCTTGTGCCTCCCGCTGCAGGCTCTGCTCAAACTCGTCAAACTCCTCATCCTCTTCCTCCTCATCTTCTACCTGCACTTCTTCCTCGGCCTCCTCAGCCTCCTCAGCTACCTCTGCATCCGCCTCCGGCGCAGCCTGAGCCGCGGCCGGAGCACTGGCGGGCTGCGCCCTGGCCTGAGGCTGCAGCCGGTTAAGCAGCTGCGAGAGCGTCGCCTCGTCCGGTTGGTAACCCAGGCGGGACAGAGCGTACAGCGTCCGGGCCGCGTCGTCGGCGCTCATTCCTCCTCCAGGGGAGCCGCTTCGGCGCTCCGACGCCCCGGCAGCAGCGACAGCAGCCTCAGCAGCCTGCTGCGACTGCGTCTGTGACTGCGACTGCTGCTGCGGGTATCCGCGAATAGCTGCCGCGGACGGCTGTGCCGGCGCCGAGCCGGTGCCCATGCCGCGTGGCTGCAGCCGCATCTGCGGCCAAGGAGAGGACGCAGCCGCGGGCGGCACGGGCGGCTGCGGCGGAGGCGGAGGCGGGGGCGGGGGTAGCGGAGGAGGCGCCTGCTGCTGCTGCTGCTGCTGCAAGCGAAGCAGCTCGGCGAGCTGGGCGTCGCTGGGGCGGTGCCGCATGGCGGCCATCGCATCTAGGAGGTCGGCGAGGCTGCCGGACGTGGCACGGGTGGCAGTTGACGATAAGAGAGGCCCGTGTAGAAGTTGGCGTGAGGGGAGATAGGTGGTTGGTCGGGCGGCGGCATAGCCCACACATAGAGCGTAACACTGTCAAATCCAACAAGCAAAGAGAGGCGAATAGTGTGGACTTTGCCCAGCGCAGTGCGGCACCGCGCTACCCCAAGGGCATTTTAGCCATTGCCGACCAGAAGGACTCGCTAGCTGGTGGCTCTCAAGCGTATGCGTTTTCATGACAAGCTTTTGCTGGGCCCGTTACCAGTCAGCGTCAACTGCTTGACCTAGAGAGCGCACAAACGATTGACGCACCTCCGGTACTCCGTCCCCGACTGCCGAGGGGGCCCGCGCCGCCCGGCCTGCTGTGCCTGCGCCTGCGCGGCCGCGGCCTCTGCTGCCGCCTGCTGCTGCTGTTGTTGCTGCTGGCGGGCCGCCACCATGCGCCGAATGATCGCGTCACAGATCGCCGGGTCCGTGACGCCGGCGTCGGCCAGGCCGGAGGCCAGCCGGGCCACAGACTGCGCGTCGTAGCTGGGCAGATGTCGCCTGGGCGGCCGCGGGCGGGGGGATGATAACGTGAGTCTGATGACAACGGGCTGGCGGACCCCGAAAGGGCCAGGGATAGGGGCCTGGGAAGCGTGAAAGGCTTGAACCGCATTGAGGCCACAACCACGTACAGGGGCCGCAAGACGCTTGGGGCTACGGGTATACACGATGAGGGGCAGTGCACGAAGTGGGCAGGACGTCCGTCTGCACCCGGTGTTGACACTCTGATCGAGACTCGCTACCAAGGTCAAAATCAGAGTATTGTAAACATTCCGCCCGGACCCGGTTGGACCTACTGGGCGTTCTGCAGCATGGCAGCGCGGATGCGCTCCTGCCGCAACCGCTCCTCCTCCTGCTGCCGCAGAAGCTGCTGTTGCTGCTGCTGTTGCTGTTGTTGCTGGAGCGCGCGCCGCCGCGCCGCCTCTGCCTCCGCCGCAGCGGCCGCCTGTTGCTGCAGCTGGCGCCGGTACGCGTCCGCCATGCCGGCCTGCTGCGGCGGCTGGGGCGGCTGCGGGGGCGGCCGGCCCATGAAGCGCGGCGCCGCTGACAGCAGGCTGAGGAACTCCTCCGGATCCTCAGCGCCCCTGAGATCACGAAACGCGAAACAGGGAGAAGCGCAGGGAGACACCCGCATACGCACTTGATGGTGTGGGCGATACTTTGGGCACCGCCAGAAGTGAGCAACGCGGGTGATAGTTCCGCTCAGAGAATCTGGCCGACATTACATGTACCCCGAGGAATGAGTGAGCTGGCAGCCTCCGGGATTAGTGACAGGGATCGGTGGGTGGAGGCTACGGTATCGAGCACCACTCTTTCTGCTGTCCACATGATGGCACCGAATCACCGTACGGTCTTCAAACCCACAAGTTGAGCATTGCCCAGTCCCAATTGATGCCAAACCCCCACGGCCGCCCCAGGTTCCGCGGCGGTTGCTTACCCGCCGCTCAGCACGTCCAGCAGCTGCTCCAAGTCGCGAGGCCGGCGGTAGACGCGGCGCTGGCCCGGCGGGATGCCCCCGGGGCCGCCGGGGTAGCCACCCTGGGAGGTTGGGGACGGCCAATCAATCGGGTGCGGAGGTGTAAACACCAGCAGCAGCCAGTAGACTGGGACGCATCACGGGCGAGGGTGTTTTACCCTTCAAGTGAAGCCCAGACAGGCGGCAAGGGACTGATGTGCTAGAATACCGATGCTGCAGCACCGGTGCATCGGGTATGGGTACGCATAAAGACGCATATAACCACTGACCCAGCTCCTCTACCGCCCACTACCCCTGCTTTAAAGTGCCACTCCCACATCGACCGTGGGAACCCAACCCTTTCCCGAGTCAATGTCTTGCCCGTACTGTGCCGCACCTGTCCCCCGAACGTAGCCCGCACTGCGCCTGCCCGCCGGCGGCCAGCGGCACGGGTCGCAGCGACCGCGACCGAGGCATCCCGCCTCAGCAGGACCCGCGGGCACATCCCACGATGCCTACACTGGCGGAGTAAGGCGCCGCGGCCAGAAGAGGCCGCGGTTGGAGCCTGCGTGAACCCGGACACAGGACGATGTCGGCCATGCAGTTGCGGGCAACACCCCTTACACTGACCCAAATTATTAATTGACGACATTGAAGTGAGAATCAGCCAAACAAGATAGTACGCTGACGCCGAAGACAACCTAGGCGCGGCGTCGGTGCGCTGCTCGCAAACGTCAGCGCTGCATACTAAACTAACTGCGCTGAGTCCCAGGTATCACACCTGCGTGCTAGATCTCATAATTGGAGTGAAACCCGCACTCGCCGACGAAAGCCGGGTGGCATCCACTAACGGCGTTGGCGCGCTGAGATCTCCTACAGAAACTATGCGAATTCACTGTCGGCTCCTCAGAAAGAAAAGCGAGCGAGAGGCACGAAGGTACGCGAGGTGCTTTTCCTATTGCTCAAGGGCGATGCAATGAAGCGTAGCAGTTGTATTATAATTGCTGAGTTAGCAGGCAGAGGAAGTTGTGGTAGGCTAGCCTCGCTGGCTCCGGGAACCGAACCATGAGGCGGTCCCTCGCGGCCCCCGGTCCCCAGAAAAGAAAGGGTGCTTCCCCCTCTCTGCTATAGCGGCTCGGGAGCCAATCAGCGCGCGTGGCTTGCAACCCTTAAAAGTCCTCTCGGGCGGGGGAGAGAAACGGCTGGTGTAAGCGCAACCAATCGAAGCCTGCTCTCTGTACGGCCGCAGTAATGGCCGGTGCAGCTCCGAGTTTGTCCGTGCTGCCTCCGCCGGCCTCGCAATTGGCCCCCCCACACACACACATGCACCGCTAATATGGTCCAATACGGTCGAGACAGAGACGGCGCGGGGCCGCATATAGCACATCTCTGTCCAGCACGCCTCCGTAGCAGGTTACAGGTTACAGGTTACACGTCCGTCAAAGCCGGGGGGCCCATGGACGAATTGCGAATATTGGGGTGGGGGAGCGGGTTATGGTCCTCGTCTCTACCCGGCTTCAGCGCCTGACGCCTAAGTATGGCGTGCCTGGCATCCCAGACAGCCTGTAGGTAGGCTCCCACCACAGCCGAACGATTATGAATGAGTCTCATTATAATTATTCAAGCCAAAATCCCGCTTACGACCGCTCGTCGCAGCCAGTCCGTGCTGGCTCAGCGAGCGGGACTGAACTCAGGAACTTTTTGTGGCTTTTACCCAAATGCTTGCCCGAACTGCCCAGGCCCAGGTCGGCGCGCGAGTCACTGGGTAAGGGGCCGTCGTATGCCAGTGAACGACTACGGGGTGCTGACGCAAACGACGGCGTCCCAGCCGCCGGCAGGCTAGGACTCGCGGGGCGGGGCAGTCAACGGGAGCGGGCGGCGGTTAGCCGGGAGGGGGCAGAGGCAGCGACGGCGACCAGAAGACCGACCGGGAGGAGGGGGAGGGACATGAGAGCAGCGTCTAGGGGCGCTTTGGCGTTGCCGTGCCGGACCGGAAGGCGGTGATGCTGTGTGCGACCGGACTTGGCGCGCGGTCTTGGCGCATATGCATCCCTTGACCAAGGACAACGGCGGACGGGGATTGAGAAGGCCGGAATGCGGGTAGGTGCGGGCCATGGGTACGGACCGGGCACGGACTGGGCCAAGGGTAGCGGTCCAAACTACATGCTTGGGACCGCACCCCACCGGCACCCCCGCCCAGCGATCTGTGCAGGATAGCATGATTGGGGCTGACAGGGTCGCACACGTGGCATGGTCGGGGACGAATCCCGCATGCCCACGGAATGGCTGTACTTGGCGTTGCGGGTTCGTAGTTTCGCTATGGGAGACGAGGGAGGAGGCCGGACGCAGCTTGTGCTCGCACGTCACAACCGCAGCTCCATACGTCAGGTGATGGTTGGAAGTTATTTAGGATCCAAATCTGAGGAAGTTGCGACCTACAAAACCCTTTACTACTTCATTGTATTCTCACCAGCTCGCTCATATTGCCTGAATTTCAGCTGTTTCATACTTCACGTCCTCTTGTGCCAGCTTTCTCCTGCCTGCTGCAGCAGGCCCGCTCAAGCGCACAATGCAAACTCAATGTACGCCTTAGGCCTCATATAAGGTCTTGCAGCTTAAGTCGTCAGTCGTCGGTTTGGTCGCAATGCCGACCGAGAACCGGGGCCTGGACGGGGCAGACTCGGCCGCAAGCTTCGGCTCCTTGCCGGTGCCGAAGCCCGTCAAATATACATGGATGCCCTCGAATGACAAGGTCAACCATGAGAACTTCCACCGTATGCTCGAGGAGTATCGCGCCACTAAGAAGCGGGAGCGGGAACTGGAGCTTAAGATTAAACAGTAAGCTCCTGCAGGGCTCCTTGACTAGCCGGCACACACGGGTTTGGTTGGGTTGGCACGCGTGCTTGGCTAAGCACTAGAAGGCCGGACGGTGTAAACCTGATACATGCTCTAACCACAACAGGCTAGGGGCTCAGCTGGCACGGACGGAAGAAGCAGCTAAACGGGCGTTGGTGCAGCAGGACGTGACTGCCAAGGGCGGTGCAGCCCAGAAGCTGCTGGATGCGGAGAGGGCTATCGCCAAGCTGCGCGCGGAAAATGCGGAGCTTGCCAGTAAGCTTGCAAGGTGAGTCCACGTTCCTGCGTAACTGGGTGACTAACGCTGCCATGATTGGCATGCCGCTGAGTGAACAGGCTGCAGCCGCGCCTTGGCTTTAGTCATGCCACTCTAGCCTTTGGAAGGTTGGATAGAACTCCAGTCCCGTTTGACTACAGGCAGCCCTGTCCAAGCGCATGGGGAAGGGCATACTGATTCTATGCGCCTCCCACTTACCGGGCTGCGAACAAGTATGCGGCACTGTAAAAACGTGTTGGCCCCGTGCCCCGGCAAGGGAGCGGAAGCGCTCGGCGGACTTCAAGGCCATGGCGGACACCTACAAACAGCGGCTGGATAGCTTCTTGCGCGACCAGCGTAACCTCGTCAAGCGCGTGGGCGAGCTGGAGCGCAGCCAGGCGCTGGCGCGAAAGAAGCCGGAGGACGAGTTTTGGGGCGAGGAGGCGGGACGGCGTTTCGTGGTGCAGCAGGAGGAGCTGGTGGCGTTGAAGGAGGAGAACGCTGCGCTCAAAGACCTCATGGAGTCGGGTGCGTAGTTGTGGGCCGTGTGCCATCAACTGTACGTACATAGTAGGTGTCCGCCATGGTCCGCCATAGTTATGCATGCCCCCGAAAAGGTTGGAGTCAGGACGCAGCGTCCAAACGGGGGGGGGGTAGGCGAAGAGGGGATGTCGGGCGAAACAGGTTGTTGGTAGCAGGCGGGTCGCCCCACCGTCGGCTGAGCGCCTTGCTGGCCCACTGCCTGGCGGCCATCCGCAGACGGCCCACTAGCTCAATGCAAGGCATACGAGGGCCAGATCAACGAGCTGCAGAACCTGGTCAAGTTCTACGAGCGGAAGATCGTGTCCATGGCGGAGGCGGGCGCTGGGGGCTTGGAGGTAAGTGCTCATGGGACAGGCGCTCACGTCAACCAACTGATGCTGGGTTCTAGCGTACAGTGAGCTAGTAGTGCTCCCTCACACGCTTGATACAAGCGCTCGCCGGCAGCGGCGTGCAGGCGTCCTTCATATCTACGCATGAACTGGTGTTGCACGTCTGCTCCTGGCCCTGTAGGCACTCTACGGCCCCAATGGCCAGCCGGGACCGGATGACTGGGTTCTGGAGGAGTTCTGGCACAACGACGAAATGTACCTTCTGGACCGGAAGAACGGCAAACTGTTCACCGTACCCGGAGACAACAACTATCCACGACCTCTGGGTGAGGGAGAGGCTGGCGTCGGATTCTTCAACTTGTTTTTACCTTCCGAGGCATGCACCGTCTGCACTGCACCGTTTCCAGTCCATCGCGGGCATCTAGGCTTAGGATTAGGAAGCAGCGTTGGGTGTCAAGTGTCCAGCGTCTGTTTGCGATGTACCGGACAGATGCACACGATGAGCGCAAGTGCTGACTGACAGGGAGGTTGGCATATACACCTGCAGGCATTCGGATGAACAAGGAGGTCAAGCTGGGCATCCACAACAGCATGGAGCGCTTCCTCGCCACCCTGGACTCCTTCCTGACCAACAACGCCGCCAGGCTGCAGGTGAGGACGGTACTGTTTGCTTCTTTTGCCCATCATCCGTGGCGTGGCCCGTCACGGGCGCGCATGCGGGGAATTGGGCTGTGATATTGGCCGCGTGAGACAAGTGGCTAGTAAGCTGGAGCCAATGCTTCGCGCACAGCAGCTGCCCAGCATCTGCTTTTTTACCGTGGTGCGTGTGCTTGGATCCCTTTCCCCACAGTACGTGTCCTTGGATGCTTTCCCCTTGCAGGAAGTGTTTGCGCAGTTTGACACTGACAACAGCGGTCAGCTCGACCGCCGAGAGCTGTCCAGGTTGCTGCAGACGCTCATGCCGGACTTGACGCAGAGGTACGTGGGCCGGCGCTGTCTGGTACCTTGCCACGTGTAGTTGTTCAGTTTCCATCCTACATACACCTCACAGACCAAGAGTGTCTTGCGTTCTCAAACCCCATGCAGCCAAATTGAGGAGCTGCGCATGATGTTGGATGTCGATGGCGACGGACAGATCAGCCTGTCTGAGATGCTGGAAAGCATCAAGGAGGCGTTCGCGGCACGTAGGTGTCAGGCGGGTAGTTCATTCGTTCACCACGGGTATGCCCCCTCGCAGTCTCAAAAGCGTCTGACTGGTATGATAGCATAGCGGGTCACGAGGTTGCCTAATGCCGAGTGCATGCTTGCTGTTTGGAAGCAGCGCGAAGCACCGCAGCAGGTGGTCTACCCGCCGAGCCTCTCCTGGAGTGTGCCTTGGCATTCGAGTGCGGCTAGCCCCGCGCCACTTGCGCCTTGACGGGCAACAGGTACCGCGGCCAAGGTCGGGCGCAACATTGAGGTCAACGATGCGCTCGATCGCATTCGTGATGTGCTGCGCGAGAATAAGAAGGTGAGGGTTATACTGCTCATCTGTGCAATCTGCGCGTCTCAGAGGCACTGCCAGTGTTGGGCCGCGAGCATTCGGCTGGGCTCACGCCCACCTTGAATGCTCCATGGGCATGTCGAATCTTCCAGTATGCCACTGCAAGGCCCTTACCCTTTGCGATGTGTCTGTATCTGTCTGTTTAGGAAGTGCGCGCGGCATTCAACGAGCTGGATGGGGACAAGGACGACTGCCTGACGCACTTGGATGTGCTGCGGCTTGTGCGGCGTTTCCTGCCAGGTGCGTGATGTGAGGCGCAGTAGAATGTTCCGAGTCACGGTCGTGCTTCCGTTGGGCAAACTCATGAGATGTGCCGAGACTATAGCACCACACTGGAGCAAAACAGTCCTGTCCGGGCCAGCGGAACACTGAGCTGGGCCTTTTGGGTGCGTTTCCATTGCCGTTGCCCAATGCAGACATGTACCAAAGGGAGGTGCGCTACCTGCTGGCCAAGCTGCAGCAATGGGACGTAGTGGGCGACAGCAGAATTACGTTCGACGAGATCTACCAAGCCATGGAGCTTGTCCGCGTGTACCGCGTTGGACCCGGCCTGGCTGGCATAATGCGCACCTCATCGCCCATGCGGTCGCCGCCACGGTACGTCGCGGCGGTCTCTGCCTAGGGTTGCTAGGCGAAGACGTCACTTGCATGTGAGTTTCGTTTTTATCGGCCCCCTGTTCCCACCTCCACCCTCTGCAGCGCGGTGTCGCCTTCCAAGATGGGTCCCAAGAGTCCAGTAAGGGCTAGCGTCCGCTCGACGGTCGGTGGCGGCGGTCTCAAGGATGCCTTCATGCGCGAGAGGGTCACACAACTGGAGGTGAGTGCGTTTCTTATGCTTATGCACATAGGAGGCTCGTGCTCGTGCACAGAGGATTCGTATGGATGGCTCTCAGATGGGTGAAGCATGGTTGTTGGCCAATAAACCCTTGCACCAACCATTTCAGGCTGAGCTGCGTGACACGAACCGGCGCAACGCGGAGCTTGAAGATGACAGCAAGAAGGTGTGTAACTTTCATCCCTTTGTCCTATCATCTCAAGAAGCGATACACAGAGCGGGCTCGAGACCAAGGACATTCGAAGTGACCCATGGGTCGCTGGTGCAGCGGTGCGCATGTGTTAAGCTGACGGGCACAGGCCTGTCTACCAGCTGCAGTCCTTAAGCTTTCCAGCCTCCTCTTCATTCTACTCAAGGCTGAAATCTATTGCAATATCCTGATTCCTCCCGTGTCACCCTACGGGTGCACTTCCGTGTTTGCCCCGGGTGCTCTTGCAATGCACGCAGGTGGAGGCGCTGCAACGCGATGTGGCCCTTTACAAGGCACGGATTGAAGAGCTTGAGCGGGACTTCATGAAGATTGATGTCCTAGGGAATCTCGAGGCAGCGGGTGGCGATGAGCAGCTGCAGAAGGCCTGGGAGATCGCCTCGACCTTCAAGAAGAGGTGCGTCTTGTATAAATCTGGTACACTGCCGATTACGGTAAATTAACAATCGCACATCGGACAATGCACATGCCACACGCTGCTTATTGCGCTACCTCTTGCGTGCTCGACAGGTGTAGAATGCAACTGCCCGTCGTGGTCATCGCAGGTTCATGGAGAACAAGGGCGAGTTGGACAACATCCGCATCATGTACGCGCGCATGCAGGCGCAGCTCGAGGAGACACACAAGCTACTGCACGAGGAGCATCGAAAGCGCTTCAAGTGCGAGGGTTGGGGTGGTTGGTGTGGCCATATGACGGCATTGCTTGCATTGGGATTAGATCCAACTGCCTGTAACGGGGTATGGCCGCTGGGCTTCTTATCCAAAAGTTGCGCCAGGATGTTCCATAAGCCATGGCAAGAAGACACAACTGGATAAGACAGTATTGACAGGTATATCTATGCCCACACAATCAGTTTGCTTTTCACGTTTCCCTCTCCATGTACAGGCTTGAGGACGACATCACACGCCTAAATGTCGAGCTCATGAAGGTTGGGGACTTGGAGTCTCGCCTGGCGCACGAGAAGTGAGTTGGCACCTTGCTGATATGTGTGTCGGGAGGGAAAGCGGTGCCGGTGGAGCCAGGTTTACAGCATCAAAACGCTCCAATATGCATTGCTACCTAGTGGCCAGCTGAAGTACTGCCGAATCCCTGCAGGGGTGAGCGCGTCAAGCTGCACGAGGCGTATCTGGATCTCCAGAAGCGAGCTCTCAACGCACCGGGCGAGGCGCTGGCCGAAGTGCGCGCGCTGCGGGAGGAGCTCTTTGCTGTGAAGCGCGAGAAGGCGACGGCGCAGCAGAAGGAGGCGGAGGCGAGTACGCGCGAGGGTTGCAACTCGGCAGCTTGCAGTTTGTTGTGCCCACGGCTTCGCATCCATTTGCTTCCCTCTGTCTGACTGCATTCTTGCCGCCCATGCATCGAATATCTACCGGTCTGCTGCTGCGATAACAGTCCCGCTCTTGGTCAGACCTGAATCCACTCAGGTTCTTTGCGTGCCATCCCGCAGGTTCGGCTGGAGCTGACGCACGTGCGGGCCCTGCTGGACGGCATGAACCAGGAGGCGTACCGCGAGATGCAGAACGAAAACGACAACATGAAGAAGCGCGTAGCCTCTTTGACGTTGGAGCTCCAGGCGGCCAAGGACAAGCTAGCAGTGTATATGAGGTGTGTATACCGTGGTATGTTTGCCTGCCTTGCTGGTTGACAGCGAGCTGCCAGCAACCTACACATGCATCTCTGCCGTGTTCCTAGCCCTGCAATTACCTCTCAAGCGGCTTTCCCCAATGGCTATCGCGCTCGCAGGACTGGTCTGCCCAATGCAGCTGGTGCCGACCTGCTAACGGAAGACGATGGTAGGGCGATCAGCACCTTAGCTCTTATGTGTGACTCAACCACCCAGTTTCCGTAGGAAAGTGCAACATGCGGCCGTTTGGAAAGATCATGTCTCTGGAAGCGATAGGCAAGTCCTCCGACGGGACAAAGACAGGCGAAAGGATGTAAATGCCCTACCTACTCTACGGCACAAGATCTACCATACATGCCGCCACAATGCACTGGTGCTGGTAATGACGTATTGCTATGCGGAACCTGGCATCCATCCCCATCGCAGACCTGCTATTCGGTAGTGACCGGCGGCCCGACACAGACAAGACGCGTGAGGAGCTTCTGCGCGAACTGATCCAGCTGCGTGATGTGTGGCGGTTGGACCAGGGCGAGATCAAGAAGCTCCACAAGGTATGGTACTCTCTCCGTTTGTTGCCTTAGCGATGAAAGCGGTGCGTCTTTCAATGGAAAGGCATCCCCTGCACATACAAACCTTTCACGTTTTTGGGTCTTACGGAATGTGCTGTTTTGCTTCAGGTGCTGGAAACCGAATCAGCCATCACCATGGAGGCCAAGGCGGCGCTGGAGGAGGCGCACCGGGAGATGGAGCGGATAAAGCGGGAGCTGCAGGCCGACATCCGGAAGCTGGAGGTAGGATGGTTGTGGCATGGAGGCGGCGCCAGAGTCTGAGCTGCGCACCTATGACCAAGACATACCTATACCCTACTGCACATCACAGTGCCAATGGGTCCTGAATGCACCGACGTACCGAGATTGCCACAATTACAGCGCGCTAGCACGCCTTCTGTTGTAATGCGGTCCGCGTTTTGCAAACCCACCCCACAGCGCGAGCTGGAGCGGCGCGACGAAAAGATTCGAAAGCTGGAACTGCAGCTGCGCGGCGCCTACAGCGGCATAAACCGCGCGCTGCGCTCAAGCAACGGGCGCGGCCTGCGCGACTCGCTGCGCTCTAACAGTGACGACTTCAGCGAGATCGGCGAGGATCAGAACATCTTCGAGTTGCACGTCACAGAGGCGCAAGTGTATGTAAGTTACAGGTCGTGCCCAACGTGCCGAACCAAACTCATTCCCGCGATATATGGCTCACTGGGGCTCCTGCTGTGACTATTCGAGTCAGCTGCCTTTGCTTCATCGAGCCACTCCTGATCCGAAGGGTATTTTTTACCCGTCTCTTGTGCCCGTTGTGGTAACGCGCAGGAGGAGGCGCTCGGCAAGGATCCCTCGGTCTTCTTCACCTTCGACTTCTTCATGCACGAGACGCAGGCCACGCCCGTGATGGCCTCCAACGCGCCCTCATTCAACACGCTCATTCAGTACGTGGTCGACAATGAGCCCTTCCTGCTCGAGTACTTGGACACGCACAGCTTGGCGCTTGAGCTGTGCCGCGCACGCGGGTACGACTACGACGTGCTCGGCCTGGCGCGCATCCCGCTGCGGCAGGTATGGATGACGGTCGCACCGGTTGCGTGCAAATGCCACGTGGCCCTTTCGTAATTCCATTGCACTGATATCTTGCGCACATGCACAATTCATCTCGACCCTTCGCTGTGATCTTGGTCGTGCACTAAAAAATGTGGCCCTGTCCCTTGCGTTAATCCTTGCAGGTTATCGAAGACTTGGAGATCGGGGCAGGTGGGATCCCTACCGCGTCGGGGAGGGGACAATGGCGATCATGAGGCTTGCCTGGGTGATGTACAATGCTCCTCCTGCTGCTGTCACCTGGTAGCTTGTCTAGAAGCTTCCGTCCAGCTCGCTCCTGATCGACACCTGTGTCCGTCTCGTGCCGCCTTGCCGACAGCGCTCGGGTACAACCGTGCCTACCACTACGCTGACGTGTTTGGCGCCGATGGCAAGCGGCTGGGCCGCGTGCGCTACGGCTACTGCTTCCGCCGCCCGCTCGACTCGTTGCTCAAGGAGTACCGCATCCAGTCACGCACCAAACGGGCCAGCGAGCCTGACGAGCGGGACCCCGCCACCGGCGCGGTGCAGCAGGTGGGCCTGTGCTCCGATGCGACGTGGCCATTGCCTTGGCGCCCAGTGACGAGCGGCCCCACGGTAGTCCCAGCAGACGTCCTGCCGGATTTCGGCTCTTCTTCTGACCGTTCATTTAAATCCGCAGGCCCTCACCCAGCCCGGGAACAGCACATGCGTCAAAGTCATTATCGAGCGCTGCGAGGGGCTCGTGGTGTCTGGCGGCACTGGGCTTACAATCAAGCCCTATGTGCACTACAGGTTCGTGAAACCTGTTGAGAACGATTTCATAACGGTTTTGGTGTACTGAACCCCTCGTTTCTCTGGTGCACTGTCTGTAACGGCGCCGGAAGCTGAGTCACACCACTCTTGCGCAGGTTCCCGGGCCACCGCGACTATCACGACACCCGTACGCTGGCCGGCACGTCGCCGGTTTTCAACGACGAGGCCGTCTGGCCCATCGCTCGCACGCCAGCGCTCGAGGCGGACTTCAAGACCAGGACCATGGACTTGGTGGTGTTTGACGACGCGCAGGTGTGCGGGGAGGACACTCCGGGCGGCAAGAGTCAAGCTGGGAACATCGCACACGCAGCCAGCTAGGAAATTGCGCAACTACAAGGACAGTTTGCGTACTGCCAATCCGCACGACAGTCTTCCATACGCGTTTACCCTGCTTCCCTTTCCAGAGCGACGACCCGATCCGCTCGCTGATTGGAGTGGCCTCCATTCCCCTGGCTGCTCTGGCCAGCGGCGTGCCCGTAGAGGGCGCCTTCAAGGTCACTCACCCCGTCACGCGCCAGGCGGCGGGCCGGGTTGTGCTCGGCATGGGATGGCACAACCCGCTGCAATTGCCGGGCGCGCCCCCGAAGGGTAGGGTTCGAGGGGACAAGCATGGACAGGATTTAGGGACGGATGACCTTTCGACGATGAACACTTTGGGCTATCGTGCTCGTGGGAGTGACGCGAAAGTACACTTAGCGTTCTGCAACATTGATCGTATATAAACCTTCCGCCTTGTAGGGCCTCCTCCGAAGGTGCCCATCAGCACCGAGCTCCAAGACGGCGGCCACGTGCCCGAGTGGAGCCTAGGAGCTGGTGTGCAGGAGCTGCGCCCGGTGTCGGGTGGCGAGGGCCCCGCAGGCTTTGGAGGCTCCCGGATAGGCGGGTCCAACTTCGGCCCTGCATTAGGGCCGGCGCCCATGCCGCTGCAGCCTGGCCGCGGCCCAGTCCTCCAGGCACAGCAGCAGCCAGGTCGGCACCCGCCACCGGGTGCCGGTGATCAGAGTCACGGCCTACTGGCGGAGCTGGGTAAGAAGAAAGCGTATTCACTGTGTTCGTGAGAAACCCCTAGCGTATATTGCTTGCCTTTCCGCACCGGACTCGTCACACCCGTATATCGACTCAGGTATGCGTGAGTTCGACGCCGTTTCTCCTCATTCTATTTGGCACAGGAGGGAGAGCAGGCAACAGGCCGCCCCAGAACGACGGTTACGGGCTGGCTGCTGAGGCTACGCGGGGAGGGCTGCCACAGCAGCAGCAACCGTATCAGGAGCTTTATCCTTCCCCACAGTACCAACAGCCGCGTCCACTACAGCCCCAGGAGCCCATCCGGCCGCATAATGACGGCGGTTTCGGGCTGGCTGCGGAGGCTGCAGCGCGGCATGGTCCGCCGCCGGGCCGCCTTCAACCCCAACAACCGCCATCGCCATACGGTCAGCCAGTACGACCGTCACGGCCACCCAGTGATTATGGCCTTGACGCGGAGTCCATGTCCGACCAGAACGCGCAACAGCCACCTTTCGGGCAGCAATCGCCATACCGGCAGCAGCAGCAGCAGCAGCCAATGACGTTGTACGCACAGCCGCAGCCCTCGCCGCAGCGGCACCAGGGCTCTTTTGGCCGTCCGCCGCTGCCGGGGCCAGGGCAGCAACTGCCCGGCGCTCCGGGCGGCGGCTCACGGCGGCCTAGCAGCGGTTTTGGGCTCGAGTCGGAAGCCATGTAGGTGTCTGGTTGCAATGCCTCCGGTGTGAGGATAGCTGTCAGGCTTAGTGCCGGAGCGGGTTACGGGGAACGCTTGCCGGTTTACAGGGCGGCGTATGTATACGACTCGTTCGTGATGGTCATCTTTTGATCATGTGCACTGTTGCTGCGATCACCACCACCCTACTGAGCCCTCCCTGGGGCGCCGCTCGCAGTGCAAACCGCGCGGAGTTTGGCGGTGGCAGCCGGCCTTTGTCCCGCCAGCCATCGGGCGGAGCCCTGGCGCAGCCTGCCGACGAGGGTTACGGGCTGGGAGCCGAGCTAGAGGATGGAGCCTCGGCATCCCCACCAAGTACGCTGATGTCACTCAGGGCGCTCTGTTGTACGACCTGTGAATGTGCCGCTACTGAACATGCATGGGCATCATCCGGGTCCTTCGCGACAAAGAATGGCAACAGTCACCATAACGCACCGTCAGACGCTCTCCCGTACTGTGGCATTCGGTGCCTTGCCACTTGCCGATCGTAAACTTAGGGCCCCTCCTTTTGGACCGTGTGTGGTTAGCCAGAAAATCCCTCTTTGGTGCCCATCCGTGCAGCCGGTGGCATGATGCTGGCGGGCCGTGGCGGCGGCCGCTCTCGGTACGCCGACATGGAGCAGTCAATGGAGACCGCGCAGCCGCCGCCCCCCAGAGGGCCGTTAGGCGCTGCCGGCCCTGTCTTGAGGCGCGAGCGGCCCGACCCCGCATCGTGGTCTGAGCTGGAGTCGCGACTGGTCCTGTGCCTGCACTCTATCGAGTTAGAGCCGGAGGTAACGTGGTAAACATGCCGAAGTGCCATAGTCCGATGGGCCCCCACGGAGCCTGCCATGAGGCAACGCTGCTGGCTGAGCATGCCGGATGCTTCGGCGGAGGCTTGCATCAGTACCAGTTGTGCAAAGTCATCGGCAAATCCTGCTGCACCTGCGACAAGCCTGGCATTGCGCTCACCTGCTCCTCCACCACCGCCCTGCCCGCAGGCACTGCGAAACCCGCGCGTGCGCAACGTGGTGCTCATGCACTCGCTCCTCACCGAGCAAGGAGGCATCAGCGAGCTCGACACCTGCACGCAGCCGCTGGCCAAGGCACAGGGCCGACGGGACCTGGGCTACTGCGTCTCATACGGCGTAACGGTGGGTACAGACAATAAGGATGTCCCGTGCATATTTCCACTGCATTCAACTGATTGCGCTCCATATGTGCTGTCAATGACATCAACGCGCCGCGGTCGGGTCCTCGCCTCTGATCCGCAGTCACCCTCTGCGGCCTCGGAGCTGCTCTCGTCGCTGAGCTCGGACGACTTCTTCTTGGAGATTAAGCTCATGAGCACCGCCGCGCCAGTGCTGGACATCAACAGCATCGCGCAGCCGGGAACGCTTCAGGTTTGTATGGGGCGGTTTTTGTGTTGCGCCTCCAGAAGAGACCCTTCTTGGCCGCAAGACAGCGACGGGCCAAGGGGCCCCTGTAGCTCCTTGTTCATCCTGGCACGGCCTGCAGCCCGGGCTGTGCCGTGGCTGTCAGATTGTTTCAGCGCCGCTCGCTAGTCCGTCCGAGTACCTGCTATGCCCTGTAGTCCTTGCACTGGGGCTAGCCTACAGTGGGGCCGGGGCGGCTACCCGCTCGTGCTTACAACTGTGAGTCAAACTGGCTCATGAGCGCAAACGAACCCAGAAGCCATGCAAACCGAATGGGGCACTGGGCAAGCCCGCACACAGCGTGCCCATGAATTTGCCGAACAGACAAGTTGCCCGTACAGGCGTCGTACGCGCCGGCAGGCATGCGGAATGCTCATAAGCAGCTCCGCACTGCAGTATGCGCTGACGTATGCGATGCCCCGCTAGTTTCCGCCTGCCGTTCCTCCATTCACTCCAAAGCCGTAGCATGGGGTCTGCGGTCGCCTTTATTGACACCCGGGGTCAAGGCATGAGGCTTGAAGGGCGAGTGCATGAAGGGCTGGAGGAGGCACGAGGACGATGCGCGGGAGGGCGTGGCCGAGCACGGTACTTTGCTCGTACGTAGTGGCGGCGATGGGATTCATGCTTTTTACGGAGTTTACGATTGCAAACTAGTCATCACCTGACTTACCGCTTCCTCTGCTCTCCTATTTGTACAGACCGCCGGCTACTGCTACCTGCCGCTGGCGGACATGTGGTCGGGACGCCGTGGGGATATGCTGCAGGTGCGTTGACGGCCTTCCACCACGATACAGATCGCCATCTTATGACCTTATGCAAGCAGTTTCTAGCATAGATACGGATCTGCCAGCTACGTGTGCTGAATTGCGCCGCCGCTTCCTTTACAGGAGCCTGTTCCGGTCCTGGACGCTGCTGACGACACCACTCCAATTGCCACGCTGACTGTATCGTTAGTCGCGGAGTCAGCGCTCCGGACGTTGCGCCGGCAATGGCAACGCCGGTGAGGAGCGCCATGAGGGCGAGCCTGAGCGCGAGGGTTGGAGAAGTGCGTTGGGCGTCCCAGCGTGAGGACGTGGATGACGTGCTGTGGCGTGCATATGCAGCGTGTTGACACAGACGCAATGTAGGACTCATATTTTGCCGCGGATGAAAGCATGCTTTCATTATTAGCTTCTGGATCGCATCACGGCGTCAGAGCGTGCGGATGATATTCAGCCTAATGCTGAGGGAGCTCAAGCCAGCGTCTGCCGGGGAGCCGAATGCCATACCAATTTCCATATTGAGTATTGGGCCATGCTTCTCCTCTTGTCCAATGGGTCCCCGGTCGTGAACGGAGGCACGCCGTAAGCCATGGTTTTAGGCCGTGGCACCGTGTGCTATTATTGTGTAGCGAGCAATTGACGTGCTTGTGGATTTTATTGGCATCAGTAACTATGTAACGTCAGGTCCCTCAGCAGACTCGTATTCTCGTACATTTCGTCAGGATCGCTTTCACAGCCTCTTGGCAGGATATCCAGCGTGCATTTTTTTGTTGATGTAGGGCCCCAGCGCCGCCCTTGTTCAACAGCTAGCTAGCTCGTCGGAAGCGCACGAACATAACGGTGACAATGTCGCAAAGGAACGCGAAATGGGGAGCGCACCGCCCTCCGCCTTTGCCCCGCCGCCGCCCGCCCCCAGCCCCAGCATGGCCGACATGCGGCGCCAGTGGCTGGTGAGCTTTGGGTGCACGCAGGAGAGGCGCAGCTGGTGCAGCTCGTTGCGCACGAGCGCCTCCAGCTCCTCGCCGCGCGCTGGGAGGGCGGGGTGGAGGGTAGGTTTGTGCATGGAGGGCGTTCTAAACTATCCTAATCTGACGTTGTATAACAATATGAGAACCATGGGATACGCATTAGATGAGACGAGCGCCTCCAGCTCCTCACCGCGCGGGGATGCAGCGTGCAGGGCAGCCCGCGGGCACGGGTTGTGACGTACGGGAGAGCGAGTCGGGCGTGTGCGTCAGGCCAAACATGCCTGTTCACTTATTGTAAGTCGAGGTGAGGATACCGGTGAGGACCAGTGCGGCACTATGGCGTCTATGGGCAATCTTAAGTGACTCCGGCAGATACTTTGAAGACGGACCAACCCTGCAGGAATTTTGCGTCTGGCACCGTGGCCTGCCACCGCTCGTGCCGCCTAGCACCTCTGGAGCGCTGACCGTGCCAGACAGACAGACTTCGTTACAGCAACCCCGACGCTGGGGGACCCGGTCTGCCACCGGGAAGATACTGCGAGAGTACGGGCAGCAAGGCAGCACCAGCAGAAAAACCAGGCCATGAAACAGTGGCCTTGTGGTTCACCCAGTCAGGGGTCCCGTGGCTGGGCATGTTAAAAGCCCACACACGGGCCGTGCACAACAGAGGCCCGCCACCCAACAAGTCCAAGCCGCGCCATCCCGGAGCCGGTCCCGACCACGAGCAGCAAAAAGCACATACTAGTCGACAGGCCCACACACAGGTATCAAGCATGTTTGTTTGCAGAGCTATCTTAATTTTCAAGTAAACAAGATTGGGGGAGGGAAAACAGGGAGAGCGAGGGAAACTATTGAGTCACTCCCTGTCTGTAAGGTAAGCGGAGGGCCTGAGGCGGCGGAGGCTCATCTATGCTGGGCGGTGTAGTCCTCCATGGCCGCTGTTCATTGCCTCACTTATACCGAAAGCGGCGAGTTGCAGAATACCGTAAAGGGACGCAGTGCTGGCCAAGCCGACGCAGCCAGACATCGCCAACTACGCTCCAGCAGCTGTCAGCGCTTCTAGGGGAACCTACACAATCACTATCAGCGCCTCGCGGCCGCATCCATCTGCAACGCCTCGCCCTTCTTTAACCTAGCTACTGAAATCTTTGCCGCCCGTGGTAATGTCCCCACCGCCAGTCTTGTACATTTCTGTAGGCTGGCCTTGTGAGCTCGTATGCCCCTGTCAGAAAGGCCCGGGCGCCCCGCTGATGTCGGGTGTGAAGCGAGCTGCGCAGCGCGCGGGACAAGCAGACGGGCTTGGTCCAGTCCAAGCCAGCTCTCTCCAGCGCGTCACCAAACCGCGTCTCCAGCTCCTGCGCGGCCTGGTTGCCTCCACAACAGATCCGTCAATACGGGGCGTCTGCTCGTATACCTCGCCCGCCATGCCCTGTACTCGGCGCCCTGCTGGAAACATCACACCCTCGGGTGTGTATGTCCGTAGAGGCTGCCTTCCCCATTTCTGGTTCTCGTTTTTTAATACAGATCCGTCTCGGTAACAGAGCCGTCTCGGTAACCGTCGCTAGTGAGATTGGAGCTGGGCACCTGAGGGACGAGCTGCAGCCGTCGCGCCGCGCGGCCGCCTACAGCGCCTCAGCTGTCATGCCGTACGGCATATTGATTATCTCAGGATATGCGCCTAGCGCCAGCGCCTCTAGGCGCTGCAGGCTCGCCAGCATTGCCGTACGGAAGCTAGGTACCGTCGCTCGTGAGGGCTGCTTACACTCTGAGTGCACGGCTTGAAGCCGGAACGCTGTGAGTGAGACGAGGGAGTCGTGCCCATCCATGGCTCGCGCTTCGAAACAACACACCGGGCTGAAGTCCATGCATTTACCATCATGGTGACACCATGCGGCACCACGTGCCGCGCCGTACCTCACTGTCGACACGCTACTTGTGCCGCCCCTGACGTAACCCTCAAGCCCCGAGGTCCCACTGTGCCCGTAACTCTACAGACCCATTTCAGACAAGGCAGAGCTTAAGGTATGGCAGAGCGCGTCCAGGAAGACCGCAAAGTGGTGAGCAGGTGCTTTTGCTGATACAGCTGCCAGATTTGTCAGCCCACGATCCTTCCTGCAACCACACTTATCTCCGCCGCCACCTGCCAAGCACTCCCATGGCATCATTACCACTTCGGAGCAAGATGTAAGCGCTGCACATCAGCTCTAGCAGTGCGATAATGCTATTAACACGATTCACGACACGGTAACAGACGTAACGTAACATCACAGCCTCCGAGCCGACTTTACGGCTTACTACGGTGCGCTACGAGCCCAGACCTAACACTGTTTGCATTCAACGCTCGTCCTGCTCAGTCTGCCCGTTGCCGTGCGCATCACGCCAGGCTTCGTAATACCCTATACCACACCGTGCCGTGCGATCGCATTCAAAACCCTACATCAGCTGGTCTGTTTCCTTGCAGCCCAAAACCTTGGGCATGAATATCTACAGCTTCCCGACTCCTGACGCCTGCCATCACTCACCATGCACAGACAGCCCGCCAGCCTTCGCCCTCAGCTCCTCCTGCTCGTCCTGTTGTCGTACCCACTCGAGGATGTCGTACGCTGTGCTCCACGGCACACAGGTTGCGTGCAGGACCTGCTTGGGCCCGGCCCCCCGATTGCGCGCGTGGGCCGCTCCATATACGAGGTCGTCGCCCAAGCCCGACCCCGCCACGTCGCCACCTGGCTCCTCCGTGCTCCGTGCCGAGCCCGCCTCCCCTTCCCCGCCTGTCTCCGCCGCCACCTCGGCAAGGGGCAGCAGGGCCTTGTGCAGCGCAAAGCCCACGCGCGGCATGGCGACATCCCCGCGCCTCAGCCCCAGGCACGGGCACAGGTCATTCCGGCCGTCCCCGACGTACACGACCTGCTGGTACGACACGCCGTGCCCCCGCTCCCGCTCGTCCAGGAAGCGGCGCAAGGCGGTGCGCTTGCAGAGGTTGGGGTGGCAGGCGGTGCAGGAGTGGGGTGGCGCCGATGAGGACGGGCTGGGGCCGTGGTGCGGAGAAACCGTGACGGCGCCGGTTGCGGGGTCCACGGCGGCAGGGTTGGTGAGGGTGCTCAGGAACGCCTCAGAGAGCGGCTGGACGGCCAGGGCTTTCACGGTCACGTCTACGGCGAAAGAATCGTTCCCATGCGCCTGCACCGAGGTCGCTGGCGGCGATGGGGCAGCGGACTGCGCATCGCCGCTCGCATCGCCGCTTCGCCGGGCGCCCTCTGCCGCAGGCAGTCCTTGGCCTGGCGGCGCGTCCAGGATCCAGGGGATGAAGAAGCTGTTGGCATCCGAGATAATGATGGCCTCGTTGATACCGGGGAGACGGTGGTGAGAGCCTGCCGCCGCCTCGCCTTCGCCGCCGCCTCCGCGCGGGGAGCACGCGGCACGGGGCGTGCCGGCCTCAGCAACCTCAGCCCCATCACTGCCAGACGCATCGCAATGTGGCTCCAAGCCGCTAGTCGCAGTTGCCGCAGCGGATCCTCTCGGAGCAGAAGCGCCATGCACGGCAGCACCCGGCGCTGGCAGCCCGTTGGTAGGCCGACCAGCGTTAGATGGACTGGGTAGAGCAGCGGCGCCGGAGCCAGGCATGCTGGCCGAGCTGCTTTCCTGGATTGCCTCCAACAGCTCCCGCATACCGGGGGTCCAGGGTATGGTCTGCCGCGGCAGCACATAGAGTCAGACAGGGGTGGGCGGCGGTTTATGGGTGGGAGGCACTTTAACCTTGCGCTGGTTGCGCGGGTTGGATGGGGCCATTATAGAGGACAGCCATCAGAAGTGACCGTATACGGGAGTTGTATGGCAAACGTTGAATACGGGGTCACGTTTTCCGTGACACCTGCTCACCTCTAGCTGTCTCCTGAGGTCCTCGGGTGTAACCCCTTGCTCCGCCAGATAGCCCAAGACCCGGTTCATGTATCCAATCCAGTCGGGTGCCACGTACGAGTCCCGTACATCGGGCGGCAGGGCTTGCCCCGGGGCGCAGCGGTGGATCCACGTGTCACTGTTCTCGTTGACTACCGTCCAATCGAAGTCAAAAACCCACAGCCGTCGAGGAATGCCTTCAGCCTCAGGCTGGCTCCATGACAAGGGAGGTGGGCATGAGGATAAGCGCGGATGTGAAACCCTTCTGACCAGAGCAATAGTTCTCACCGTTCCACCACGAGACTGTGGCATGCTCCCGAGCCGCAAGCCCTGCGGCGTGATCACGCGCCGGCAGGACAAAAGCGGGGCCCAGGATGCTGGGCGGTTGGTGCCAAAGCGCAGCCGCATGCGGTTTACACAGAGCCTAGGTATGGGTGGTCATTCTGTGCCTTCATATGGTGGTGCGGGTACGTACAGCAGTTCCTTGCAACTCCACGACATGCTATGTAACCTCCTCCAAGGCGATTGCGCCACTGAAGGGCAAGTAAGCACCTCAATACAACACTGAACTGTAGCGTACACTCAAGCCAACATGCACCGCAACAAGCGTCCCCCCGACATATTCTTGTAGGGCCGGCCCGATAGGGCTGCCCCACTTGAAAGGTGCTTCACCTATATCTGCAAAGGCGCTCTCAGGCGCCGCGTCTAAGCTTGGCGACTCCCCAACGTGGCGCGCTCCCGCCTCAGTTCGGGCAGCGCGTCTTTGCCGCGCTCGATAGCGGGGATGGTGCAGCCCTTGCGGTAAGGTGCCAAAGAAGACGCACGGGTGGTGTAGAGCACGAGGGCGCCTGCCCCAGTGCGCGGTCTTACCCTCATGGTGGACGAACACTCGCCACGGGCGGACTAGCTAACTGCTCCCCCCTTCATTCTTTCTTGGGATGCTCGTACGTGCAGGACGTGCTGAGGGAGGTTTCTGCCCCGCAGCATCGCACCACCCTCATCAACAACATCGTACACCGCGGGCGCTCGCTGCTGCAGCATGCTGCGCGTAGTGGCGACTTCGACGTGTGCCGAGTGGTGCGTGCCCGCATCCTGGTCCTGAGACTCCTGCTTCCGCATTTGCGCTCTTCTTGGCACGACCCTTCCTGGGCACCTGACGATTCTCCGCTTTGTTCCCTACGCCCCACGCTCGGGCCCGCAGCTTCTGCACTACGGCGCGGCGGCCGACTGTGACCCCGACCGGCCTCCCGCCCCTGACCTGCCAGTCAGCGGCGGCGGCGACGGCGTTGATCCAACCGGTGGCGGCGCGCCACTGCACTACGCAGCGGCGTCGCTAGCGGCAGCTCCCTTCTCTGCCAATGCGCGCACCGGGGCGGAGCGCCTGCTGACGACAGTCAACGTGCTGTTGGAGGCCGGGGCGGATCCATTCCGGGAGAACGCCGCCGGCTTAACGGCCCTGGACTTGATGCTTGGCGAAGGCGGTGCCAGCGTGGGGCGGGGTGGGAACGTGGCGAGCATGCGGGGTGCTGGCGCCTGCTTCGGCCGCTTGGTAGCGGCGCTCGGCGGCCAGCGGCCCCGGCGGCGAGATGCCGCACAGGAGGCCGCCGTTCGCCGCATGCTGGTGGCGGGGCTGCTGGCGGGCGGAGCGGCAATGCTGCAGGTAGGGTGCGGCTCCTTGTGGCTACGGTATATTGGCATTGGCGCTCGGCAATTTACGGTATTTCTCATGGTGCAGCGTGGTACGCTGTTCCGGTGTCATTCGTGCGCGTTTTGGAGGCGGATGTCGGCGAGCTGCGCCCCAGCTGCACTGCCGAGACGTCTTGCCCACCTCCTCCCCGCCTCCCCAGGTGCCTCCTTTTGGGCCCAACGACTGGGAGTGCGTCTGGCTGGCGGTGGTCCCGCGCCGAGGCCGCGGCGCGGCGGCTGAGGCCCGCAGCGCAGGCTTCTCGGCGCGCGCTGCGGCGGGCGGTGCGGGCGCCTCGACCGTCTCGTACGAGTTGCTGTGCTTTGCACTGGGAGAGGGCCTCGCGGCGGCGGCGCCGACGCCTGCGCAGGCTGCACGGGACGCAGCTGGTGGCGTGCCTGGCGGCCTGGGGCCGCTTCGCCTGCGGCTGCCGCTCAGGCGATGCAACGTGGAGTCCTTAGAGGATGGCTCGGCGGTGAGGTCCTGCGTAACTGAGGGCCGTTGCATGATGCACCCGCATGTGACAGTATGATAGGCTTTTGGGTCCCTGTTACTGTACCTTGAACCGGCAGTCCAGCCGCAGGCGCCATCTGGTGCCATCCTCCAAGCGGTCTCTGTGCATGTGTCCCTGTCATCGAGCCCTTAATCCCTATGCTGACCTACCCAATCCGCCCATTTCCCACGTCCTCCTGCGCCACAGCGGCTGTTGGTCCAGGCCCCGGGGCGCCCCGCTGACCTCACGCGCCCGTTTGTGGAACCAACGCTACCCGCGCGTGCGCAAAATGCAGCGCCAGCCGCTACCGGTCGCTGGGCGTTACTCCTGCGGCCCGTCGCTGCGGTTGGGCCCTCTGCATCCCCGGGTTCGGAACCGAAAGCGCTCGCGGCCGTTCTCTCGGCGTGCGCCAGCGTCGGCGGCGGAGAGCGGCATCCTCTTCCCGCGCAACGCCAAGCAGAGCCACCGCCGCCGCCTTCCCCGGACTCGGCCCAACTGCGGCGCCTGATGCTGCCGCCACCACCAGCGGGGACTGCGCCTTTGCGCACTGACGCGCTGCTGCTGCCGTTGGGGCCTCACGCACACGCCCAATGTCAGCCAGCTAGTCTTGACTCTGCGTGTAGGGCTGGTCCGCTGACCAGCGCTGCCTCTCCAGCCGGAGCGTCTGATGCTGGCGCAGTGGAGGCTGACGCTGAGGCACGGTGCCTCGCAGAGGGCAGTGCTGGCCGTGGAAGGGCGTTTGTAGAGCGGGCGCATTTGGGCAACGGAGGGAGCAGCAGCGGTCTATGCAGCGGCAACGCCGCAGTGCCCCACGAGGACTGCAATGAGGCGATCCATTCGATTCAGGGGCAGGCGCGTCCGGCGGTGGAGCTGGCGGAGGAGCGGATGGAGGATAGAGGCTGGTTGGATGGGCGGAAGCCGCCGGTCAAAGCCGCGCAGGCGACAGGCCGCGGAAGGAGCAGCCTTGCTGCGGGCACGCGCGGCCGCGATGGCGCCGGAACGGCTTGCTCGCGCACGTCCCTTGAAGGTGCCGCAGCGGATGCGGAAGAGCTGCAGATGGGGGCGATGCCAATCGCCTGCGTGGAAGGGACTGGTGTCGGAGAGTGTCAGTCGCGAGCCAATCTGGTAGCGGGCAGCGGCTCGACCCCGGCCGCCCCAGAGTCTGTGAAGCGGCGTCAAGACCAGGAGAGGCTGGCGGAGCGGGCCCTGCCCGCCGTCGGCACGGGCCGGGCACCCGGCGGCGCCGTCAGCAGCTGCGTCCTGTGCTTGACGGCGCTGCCGGTGGTGGGCTTCCGCCACGGCGTCAGTGTGCACTGCTGCACCTGCTACACCTGCGCGGAGGGGCTGCTGCGGAGCGCGGGCCACGGGGCGAACGGCGCCGACGGCGCAGCGTCGCCGCCGGCGCCATCGCGGCCGCAGCGGCCCGCGCCCGTGCTGCCATGCCCATTATGCCGCCAGGCGGTCGAGGAAGTGCTCCTCATCTTCACTACGTAGCTTTGCGACAGCAGTTGTATCTTGTGGGGCCCCAGGGCGGCAGGGTCGTGGATGATCCGGGCACCGGATCTGGCTCTCGAGCTTACTAAACGCTGCATGCTGATCGTCGGCTGCCGTTGCACCTCAACGCCGTGTGCATTTGCATGGCGTTGACGGCGAGCGGCCGCGGTGGGATGCGTAAATGAGGAGCTTTTACATTTATGTAAAGGCGTAGACGCGCTGAAGCGTGGGCCAGCGGCTAGCCGTTGCCGTCCCGATAATATGCGTTTTGTCGTAGCACCTGCAGTCAAAGGGGCTGGTCGTGTTAGGAGCATGGCGTTGGATTGCACTGCGCTTCTGTAACGCCGCTGTGCGCCGGCGGTGAGCTCTCATGGCCAACGACATTGGGGTGGCTTCATTTCGGTGGACATGGCTCCGGTGGGTGCGGAACTGCGAATCTGGGCACGCGGGGTACCGGTATTGGCGGCCCCGCCTGCATGTGCGACATGCCGATGGACGCGGGGCGCTTGTAACTTGACGCCGGTGGTCTCAGGCCCGCAGCTCATGTTTGGAGGATCCCAAGGAGAGGTCCCGATACTCGGTCGCCGGGACATCGGTGCTGCGTGTGGCCCCGTACACCACACCCGCTATGCTATTCCGGCCGGGGCATGTGCAGGTACTTCGGACGATGACTTTGGTCTCTCTTACAGTGGGCTGCTCCGGCGATGCTCCTGCCTGTCGCTACTTGCGCTTGGCGCATGAAACACCTTGGCAAGTGCCGTTTGTCGTACCGCGTGGGAGGCATGGGGACGGTTGAGGGAGTGGGAAATTCATCCTTTGCAACACAACACATCAGTACAGCCTGTGACTGCAGCAAAGCACAGTCATCCGTCAATCGGAGCCCGCAAGGATGTATACGGTGACTTCTTTGCCATGACCGCGTGCGAAACTTAAAAACTGAAACGCGCGCAGCCAACTAATGATTGAGATACTACTTCCAGCTACTTCAATTCATTTCTAACCTTACTAAGCACGGGGCCGCATACACAACCCACTAGTCCATTCGGCTGCTTACGGGCCCTGCCTCTTCCATAGTTCCCAGTCGCCCATACCCTGATAAATAGTGACATCAGCGCACTGGAACCACGCATGACACCTTGCGCGTTGCGCCCAACTATCGGGCGCCGTACACGGCGACAACATCTCAGCCTGGCTCCGCAGTCCGCGCCCGCTTTTCCAGAACCGGAACACGGCTATCACTGCATACATAGTTCGCTGAGCAGCACGAAGCGCGACAAACCAACCTCGCTGAGCAGTTGATGGGATCCGTATCACCTAAACTTTTCGCCGGCCCGATCACGTAGCGGCATGGAGCCGGGCACAATCCCTCAGTAGCGTTGTTCTGCTTATCACGAAGGGCCACAGGGCGAAAGAGCGGTTCAGCGCCGTGCCAAAACCTAAGTACGGTCGACTACTGTTGTACAGGCACGTCACCATACCCACATACAAGCAAACCGCCAGACAGCTCCATAGGACCTTCCAGACCCTTGGGGACGTCCCATACGCACGTGACAAAGCACAGGTGTACAATGTGCAAAGGTCGCGTGACCCATGTTCCTTTTGCAGACAAGGTTTCCAATAAAAGCCAACACCACACAGTTCCGCCGCAACACGCCGCCACCGACCAAGCGCGAGGTACACAAGCGCACATCGTTGTACAGGGCAGCCTTATCCCGTAGTACCGCGTTCTCGTATCACCTCCAATCCCACATCAAACAACTGTGAGCCCAGAGAGGCACCGCAACAGTTCCCAGCCGCATCACGCTTAACCCTACTACTCCGGACACCCAAAGAAGCATATCGGCTTCCTTTCCAGGGCTAAATCTTCGCTTCCCTGCTGAACGCGGCCGCAACGAGAGGGATCGCGCACACAAACACGTGCGCGCATACTCCCTCCCTGGCCGAGATACACTGGCGCAACGAGCCAGGGGGCCATCATGTGAGCCCTTCCGGGCCTCGGTTGGGTTCATGCAGCTGCGGGACACGGTACGGCATCGGCCGTCACGCTACCAGCGCCCGCCAGCCCAGCCCAACCAACCTCAGCGCCTCCCTCCGCCCGCCTCGTAATCGCAAAAACCAGTGTCACGCCCCCCGGATCGCAGGAACGGCGCAGCCTGCTGCAGCCTACCTACTCAAGGCCGAGGAGCCTCAGAGCTGCAGACTCATGGATCCAAGTCTTGTCAGCTGTGCGCCTGGCTCCCCCTTCCAACCCGTCATTCAGTGCACATCCAGCGCTTACCCCGGTGCACCCCACGTACTAACACCAAGGCACACGGCTCCCAAACAAGGAGCCAAGCCCACGCGCACACACAGCCTCAGAGCACCCCCATCGCGCATCTGCACGCTCACCCAGAAAGGTAACGGTCGTGTTGTTGGGTGTGTCCCATGCATGCGCATGCGAGCACACGCTCTCGGTGCGAGCGCGCCACATCAGCGAAGGGGGCCAAATGAACCAATAACCTCGTGCCGTACGCCAGGGGAGGCGCAAGCCACCGGGCTGCGAATGTGCGCTGCCCCGGGCTGGCCTTCGCCGCTTCCAGCGCATAGGGTACGCAGTCAAGAGAAACGCAGTACGAAGTTTTTGCTTAGGCAGACGGTAACCCACGCGCGCAGGAATCGCGCACACACACACGCACACACGCTCGCTAGGTCGTTCACGACGGAAGGTACAAGGTTGCGAAGTGCCGCACGGGAAAACCAGGCCAGCATGCCGCGCGCCGACGGATGTGTAATTCCGGAGTAATGCCCCCCCTCGGCCACAACATGTGCCCGGGGAGGGAAGGCGGCATGCAAAGGCGGCAGGTACTCGCGCCGACAGCGCCCCCTGAAAGTGCTCGAGGCCTCTCTCAGCTTCGAGCCCACTCCGAGGGAGAGGGGCCCCAGACGTCTTCGTTAGCAACCCGACCAAACTGAGCCGGCGTAGCCGGTCGCAAGTCAGTCGGTGCAGGATAGGCAATGGGACTACTGACCATGCCGACCCAGGCACCGAAACCGGCATCCACGGGCATCCACGGGCACATACCATGACGCCCCGCCCCGGACCCTGCAAGCTGCGCATGTGCCTGTGCCCCAACCCGAGTTGGTGCCGCCGCTGCGCCTTCACACCGCACACCGCAGGCATCGGTGCGCGCTCCCGGATGCACCAATCTACGAGCAGCGACTTGCAGGCGGCTCCTTGACACACAACGGGCTGCCTCCACAACAGTACGACAAGCGAGAACCGCACGACACACACACTCTCTCTCTCCCTCCGTGAGGCGGCGTACCGGGAACGGTGCTGGAGAACCGTCGTGCCGTTACGCGGCGCCCAACATGGCTATCCACACTAAATACGTACCCCACTTGCGCACGTACCTCCGAAGGCAGAACGACACTTAACAAGAATAAAGTAAGGGTGTGTGCGATGTGGATGTACCACGTTAGTAAGACATGACGTACGAGGACTCTGGATCTGATCTGGGCCCTACAGGACCTGCAGCTGCTGCGGTTGCACAATAGCGCTCCCGCAGAGGCAGCACAGGTGCGGCCGGTACGGCTCATCGTCCTCCTCGCCGTCCTCGCCTCCGCGGGCCCCGCCGGCTGCAGCCCGCTGCTCTCGCGCCTGCTCCTCCTCCTCCTGCAGGCGCAGGCGCTCCGCCGCGTCCGCTTCGTACTTGTGGACCTGCTTCAGCAGCATCTGCGGTAACCAAGCAAGAGAACGATCGGGGATGCGCCACGTCACTGCCGGGGCTTACGCCAACCAGGGTGCGCACGCCTTCCGTTGGCGTTCTGTTGGGGTTGACCTGAGTGAGCAGCGCCGTGCAAGCGGAAAGCGCGCGACCCTCGGCCCGGTGAAAGCGCCGAAACGTTGGGCCCTGCATCAACACTGGCGAGAAGCATTGCAGCTGTACCCAAACGAAAACGAGGACGGCCGCGCCAGCCCACCCGGCCTTGCGCCCCCACCCGGCCCACCTCGTTGTGCTGCTCGATCATCCTCTTCTCGCGCTGCACGGCCGCCAGCTGCTGCTCCGACTGGCGCAGGCGCTCCTCCAGCGCAGCTACGACCTCCTGTGCGTCGAGTTAGCGGTGCAGTGAGTGTGGCAGGTGTCCGTTGGCGTGAGTGGCTTGACAAGGTCGTCAAATATAAATGGGCTTGAAGCAGATGGACGCGTTGACCGCAGGGGCCCGACAAATGAACCCGCACAGCGCCCGCTCAGGAGATGCAACCAGCCCGCGAAAGTGCTCACCCGCTGGCGTTGCCGGAACCTCCGCTGAGCGTCACGGTTCTTGGTGTTAGCAGTGCTGCGGACGGAGCCCAGCAGGTGACCCGTCTGATCGTCGTCGTGCGCCCCGAACGCGCTGAGCTCGAGCTCCGCAGCAGCGCCGCCCACAAAGGCGCTGGCGGACTGCATACCGTTGCTGCTGCTACTAAGCGGTATGCCGGAGGTCGTGCGAATAGGGATGGGCGAAGAGACGCCCTGCAACCACTGCATCGGCGAGAATGCCATTGCGCTGCCGCCGCTACCGACGCCATCGAGGCGCTGTCTCTTAGCAGCGCCCTCAGCCGCGGAGTCGTCCACAGATGGCCAGCCGGCTCCCAGGTACGCAGCACGCTGCGCCGACAGCAGGGAGGCTTGCTGCTGCCTCAGCTGTTGCTCGACTAGAGAGCACGAGAAACCGGAGTTCTGCCGGGCGATATCGAAGGCAGCGCCAACTGCGGACATGGGAGGCACGGCCAGCGCTCAGTGAAGCTAAGCATGACCAATACGTTCAAGCTGCACGACGGAGCCTGTGAGCCCGGCCTGCGACCGCGCAGCGCAGCTCGACGTTGCTGCGGTCTTGATGCGAAACAGTACGTAAAATTCAGCAAAAGCAGTTTTAGTCTTCCAGATGCATATGCTTACGTTTGAAGCCAGAGGATGCATGGCAGCTCGTCGCCATGCCGACGACCCCTCTCTCCAGGACGGGAGAACTACCCGGAGCGCACGGATAAAGCGGCGAGCTTGATGGAGTACAAGATGTACTGGAACCATAGGCTAATGCGTGATCCATCCTTCGCTGGCTTGGCCGTCGAGCAAAACGGCTTCCGCCGATGTGACGGCGACCACTCCAGATAAACGCTCCGACAGCTCACAAAGCTCTCCAGACCTTGTGATAAATAGCGCTACGCCAACGCTGATTTCAGCGGCTTGTCCAAAAACGCCACCGAAAAGAATGTTTACGCAATGAACCCAGCTACAGGGGTAAGCATAGGCACAGATTCACAGCTTTTCATTAACAGACGTAATCATAGCCGCCAGCTGTGCGCCCAAGAGGAATCGGAATCGGGAGATGGTTTCGAATAAGACTTCGGGGCGAGTACGGGATGTCAGGCGGCTTACCGTTATATCGTTTTATGTTAAGAGTTAATTTTAATAGTCAGAACATTATCCAGAGTTTTATTGCCAATGTGGGTACATCCGTCGTACATCTTAGGACCGAATTAGGCGAAGTACTATTTCGTTACTCGGTGTGCGTCTACGCTAACAAATACTGCTAGTAATTCGCTTTCGAATCAGTCTCACTACTCAACGTACTTGCGATCTGGGCCGGCGACGACATGGATAGCACCTGACATGCTTGGTACATTGACCATTGAAGGGACCATTCATCTCTCGGCTATAGCAGCTGTGGATCCTTCCCAGTGGCCCGGACCGGTATTACGGGTGACCGTTACACGTACCGGCTTTACGCCCCTCTGCCATGGCCATGTTGATACCCACTGTGGTCCATGCAACCCTTCCTCCCCTGCCCTTCTTGCTCAAGTGCTAGCGTGTTGAGCAGGTAGCGCTCGTCTTGCTCGCCTTGTAACAGCCCGCGCGCTCTAGCTACTAAAAACATTACACCTCCGGGTGCGTGAGAACGTAGAGACGGGCACTCTCTTCCTCTGCAGCACCACATCTTCAGCGCATACCATTTGCTGCGCAGCCCTTCAGTCACCACCGCGTGCACGTGTTTTCGGTAGCCAGATGATTGTAGTACACCTGGTAAACTTGTAGCTGGGATGTTCTGTGTGCGTGACGGCGTGTTCAAACATACCTGGGTATGTGGACGAACACTACGTCGTGTTACAGCTGTGATGTGTCATTGTGTGTCGGTCAGTCAGCAGCACTACTAGGGTGCACGATCGACGCTCGCATCCCCAGCATAGTTTGCTTAAGGGAAGAAAGCTGTACAAAACAAGGAGCGCACATTTCTTGGCACTACGTAATCGAAGGCGCGACGCTGCCAGCAGGGCTGCTTGGTCAGGGCATGGCTGGCGAAGATAGGGCCCTCCACTCGTAGCCGCTTCAGGATGCGCGCGGTCAGCAACAAAAGCGAGTTTTGCATTGCTCTCCGCTGGCAATGGTGTAAGTGCAGGTTGTCACGACGTATTGCGTATTGCCAATAGCTGTCCGTCACATGCACGTTACGCGATACGTCATGACAAGGTTTCCATCCCTAAGATGCCCTGTAACGCAGTTCAATCTGCCGTCCTGCCTTGCAACCATTTGCACATCAGCAGCCCCGCGCATGACACGCACTGCAAGTTCTGGTAGCGCCTCGCGTTCTTGATTGCAGAGCATGCGGCCAGCTAAGCAACTTTCATTTTCTTACGCCTGAGAAGACAGTTACAGGAACAACACAAGCACGTCACACCTATCAGTAGCTCGCGTCTGCAGTACAACGACGCGGATCGAGCTCACAGTATTGCCCCTGTCATAGTGCCCTTACCGGCAAGCATTGCCCGGGGCGCTCGATTGTGGAGCCTAAGGGCGTGCGGGGTGCGCCGCCGCGGAGGACACGCCAGGAGCGCACGCTGCTGCCTGGAAGGACTGGCGCCGAACAGTCCATCCTGAACGTTCCTGTCCCCTCACTTCACCTGCTGACGGGTATTGGAGCCCAGGGCCCGTCTCCAACAGGGGCTGATCAGGCTCGCGGCTGCCGGGACGTGCATTGCAATTTGGCCTTGCTGGGGGTGCGGGCTGGGCGCCCCGCGAATGGTAACCGCTGGCCGCCGATGGACTGGTCACCTCGTCGACCGCTCGCCGGATCGTCGCACCCTCTACTTTTAGTCAGGTAACTATTCGGGTGACACACCGGGAGGGCCCGCCTGCTCGTATACCTCGCCCGCCATGCCCTGTACTCGGCGCCCTGCTGGTTACATCACACCCTCGGGTGTGTATGTCCGTAGAGGCTGCCTTCCACGTTTCTGGTTCTTCTTTTTTTGCTGTAACGACAGAGCAGCTACGAGATGCTACATGTCAACTTGATGCAGTCGACCAGTCGGCCAGCAAAGGCGCCGAGGCGTCTCGGCGCCGGCACTCAAGCGCGTTCCCACTTGAAACGCTGTACTCAAGATACGTGGTCACACAAACAATGATGGCTCAGCGGCCAAGGACAGGTCAATAGAGCAAAGCAGCGGTTGCCGGATGCTCTCAACCATCAAGCATGCAATCGACCGACTTCCCAGTGGCACTTCTCACTGTCGTGCTCTGCTGGCAATTACTGCTAACAATGCTCGTAGTCTTGTGCTGCTAAGTCAGCACAGGCAAGGGCCGCGCCGGCCACGCAACTGCCGGGAGTCTCCGACACTTGGCTCCGAAGCCATCGAAACCACACGCTTGTCCGAGACACACACTGGCCCACG
>LSYV01000040.1:254507-279324 GCA_001584585.1 Gonium pectorale
GGGTGTGTATGTCCGTAGAGGCTGCCTTCCACGTTTCTGGTTCTTCTTTTTTTGCTGTAACGACAGAGCAGCTACGAGATGCTACATGTCAACTTGATGCAGTCGACCAGTCGGCCAGCAAAGGCGCCGAGGCGTCTCGGCGCCGGCACTCAAGCGCGTTCCCACTTGAAACGCTGTACTCAAGATACGTGGTCACACAAACAATGATGGCTCAGCGGCCAAGGACAGGTCAATAGAGCAAAGCAGCGGTTGCCGGATGCTCTCAACCATCAAGCATGCAATCGACCGACTTCCCAGTGGCACTTCTCACTGTCGTGCTCTGCTGGCAATTACTGCTAACAATGCTCGTAGTCTTGTGCTGCTAAGTCAGCACAGGCAAGGGCCGCGCCGGCCACGCAACTGCCGGGAGTCTCCGACACTTGGCTCCGAAGCCATCGAAACCACACGCTTGTCCGAGACACACACTGGCCCACGACAGCCGACTGGGGGTCACCACTGCCGCTATCAGCTTTCACCCCGCCTCAATCGGCCATTCCAGGAAGCCGGCACTGACTGCTCGCATTGGCAGCTTCATCCCACTTGACAAGACACATGAGAAACACCCACTCGGCCAGGACTGGCGCTGCCCGCAATAACATCCGCTCGCTCACACATGGCACTGGGGAACTAGTACGAACCCTCTTGCTTCCGAGTACTACGCAAAGACATGCCGAGTCATATGCAGAAGACACCATTCCATTCCTCATCACCCTGACAGCGATACATGAACGGGCCTTGCGTGCCGGTAAGCCGAGCAGGCACTCCTCTCTAGCCGTCCCCACCAATCGCCGCCAGTAGCTGCGCACCCTCTCGCCGGAGTAGCTGCAACCGCGCCACCGTATGAAGAGAGCGGATATCCGACATGGGTGTGGAGCTGCCTGCCAGCAACGCAGCATTTGCTCCGACGCCGCAAATGCCAGGGGTAGTGCGTGCCAGGGCCGTGCCTCCCCCATCTCCCATGGCACTCCCACGTCTACCTCCTGCTGCCCCGGCCAGTTGCGGGGTTGCGAGCTGCCCCGGGTCGGCAAAGTGGGTGAGGAAGCCGCCGCCCGTGTCCTTCAGTTCCTGTTGCCGCAACCCCGCAAGAGAGGGGGTGCTCTGGTTGAGGGGCTCCGTACCAAGCTGGCCAAGGGTGTGAGGCGTGGGCCTGCAAGCGACCGGCGTCGCAGCAGCCTCCGGGGTCTGTGCGGGCTGTGATGTGAAGGCCGGTGGCTGGCGGGGTGCAGCCGCAGGAGTGGCCATACTGGCCGCTGCGCCGCCAGAGTAGCTAGAGATGCCAGGTGGAGCTGGGGACTGGCGGGGCGTCAGGGAGGCATGAGGAGCCTGCGGCCATGCAGCGGCGAGCTGGGAGCCTGACACCGGATGGGCGCCATCAGCGGCGGTCTGGGCAGCCAGCATGCCGGCTCCCGCTGCCCGCAGCTCGTGAAGCTTCTGCAAGAAGGCGGCGCGGTCGCCTGGTGGCTGAGGCCTGCGGCGCAAGCGTTTCAAGGGGCGAGGCAAGTGTCAGGGCACGCTGTGGGCGGTGGAGGGTAGAGGGCGCCTGCATCAGATATCGCGTACCGCGAATGCTCCGGCTTTGGCAGCAGCGGCGCCTGGATGACCGTCAGCTTTAGCTCCTGCGGGAGCTTTGCCACTTGAGAGCCTGCCACTTCGGAATTGATCGCTGTCCCGGCATCCTCCTGGCTGCTGGGCCTCTCCTCCTCGGCTCGTTTACTCGCTGCAGTAGTCGGCGTAAGGAGCCGCTGCTTCCAAAGCGGGGTCGTGGCTTTCTTGCCTTCGGTCGTAGCACTCTTGACAGCCGACTTGGAGGCCAAGAAATCGCGAATTTTTGTAACAGGAGCCATAGCTTATCGCATGTTAATGGTGTAACCGTTGCTTTCTTCGGTAGCAGTTCCCGCCTTCGGGTCAGCAGTCGGTTCCTCCCGACTAACCACTATGGGGCCTACTGATAGAAACGGCCTATGAGATGTCGGCCTACGCGATGTCGGCCTACGCGACATGTACGACACATACCCACACGTAAAACACATACCCAGGATTCACAAGGCAAGCCCGGGGAATGCCCATCAGGACCGCTCCGATGGGGCAGCCCATCTACTTAACGCACGCCTCCCCCAGCAGACAGAACATGCCAACACGCCGTCCGGGCATAAACGAGTCCACCTGGATAAGATGAGATACACGACTTTGGACGATCCTTTGGCACGATAATGCACCTTAACCCCCGGGCTCTCCAAGCCCAGGCGAAGCTCCTCCTGCTTACTATCTCCTCGCCATGGCCAAGGCATCCTAGGATGCGCTAAATGCAGTCCTGGCAGTCCGGTAAGTACTTCGCCGTGGAAGTACGACAGCCCCAGCATTACTACGGTACTGAACACCCCCGTGCAACCCCTCAGGACATACCCTCCAGCAGTGCACTCGCCGCGGCGCCCACCCACTTTGCGCTCAGGGCCGCCCGGTTGGGCGGCAGCCCCCAGGCGGGCGGCCGCCCGCGATGGCCCTCAACCGATATGTCATATGTGTACGACAGATCCTGTACGGCCTTCACTGCAACGGCGGCCGGCGGCGTGACCTTGTTGTCTGACATGGCGCGCAGCGCGTGGGCCTGCAATGGACGGTGGTCGCGCGCACAGGGATGGCACAAGAGTGTGGAAAGGATGGAAGAATTCGTCAGGAGCGAGGTATGGCATGTGTGTTTGGGTCTTCGTTTGTGGAAAGAAGCTGCCCAACTATGGACACAATGGTGGGCGTGAGAGCCGAGGCTGCTGAGGTGAAATGGTACACCGCACAAAACAACTGCTGCACCGCAGGAACCACAAAACGCCTCCACCGGTCCTTCCCCTTGACCAGACACCGTCCGCGCCCGCGCCAGCATTCCTACCCGCCCCCCGCTCACCGCTTCCTCCCGGCTGGCCTTGCCGAACGCGCCTCCGTACACCTTGCGCGCCAGGCCTGCTGACGTCAGCTCGCTGTGCCGCTCTGGCCCCACGTACACCAGCGGCCGGGCCTCCCCGCCGCCGCCGCCGCCGCCGCCCGCGTCGCTGCCGTAGCCCCCGCCGGGCAGCGCCGAGCCGGGGCGCGAGGGCGAGGGGGCGCGGTGGGCCTGCGCCAGCTCGCGCTGGCGGGTCTTCTCCTGTGGACGAAGCGGGGCGGGCGCAGTGGCAGGCCGAGTGGGGACGGATGTGGGACGAAGGGGCGGTACGGGCGGGACTGAAGCGGTGTGGCGAGGACCACGGAGCGCAGAGCGGTAACAAACAGCCTCCCACGCAGCCTGCCGTACACGGCCTCACGCCCTTAGGAGTGCCGTACCTGCACGACCTGGAGCGCCACGAGCTCTGCGTACTGGGGCTCGTCCGGGAAAAACGACGACGTGGGGCCGTCGGGTCCCTGCGGCCGGCGCGCGCGTGGCGTTGGTGCGGACCTCAGGTGGTGGCGCCAGGGCACGGCACTGCTCAGGCAGGAACGGCGGCGCGCCAGGGGCGCCGTGCGGCGCCATGCGGAGGCGGTCCCTCCGTTTCCTCCAAGGCAACCTTGGCCCTGCACCCCGCCCATCATCCTCCCGTGTCACAATACTTGGCGCCCGGCATTCGTGTTTCCGACGGCCGCCGGTGGTCGCCATGCTCCTCTCTACAACACGGCCGTGCACCAGGGCCCACCGTTGCCGCCGCCCTTGCCACTCCCCACCCCGCTTCACAGCCCCTCCTACCGCACGACGCCGAGCTACACAGTAGCCGACCAATGAAATCCAGACACGGACCGCGCCCCAGGTACAGCCGTTGCCGCTGGCTGTCGTCCGTTACTCCCTACTTACCCAGTACCCTTGCTGCAGCGCGGTCGCGGGCGGTGCGGGGGGCGCCGGTGGCCGCACGGGCGGAGCGGAGCAGGGCCTCTCCGTCCCCCGGCTCCAGTCCCGCGTGTGCGACAGCGGCGAGTGGCCTGCATGGGGGTCATTGCGAATAAATAAAAACCAGGCTGTCTCACTAGCGAGGCCTGAGGAGCATGCCGCCCCTGGGGTGGGGTGGGGGTAAAACGGGCCAGACCCTTGGGCTGGGCGGGAGGCGAGCGGATGGAGCACTGTGCACGGCCGAGGAGCGGGGAAGGCCTTCGTGGTACACATGGTTGGGAACGACGAACACCGAATGCCACGGTACCGGTACCAACATACCGTACCCCGGCCCCCCAATCATCTCCGCTCGCACATCTGGGCAGCGCAATACCATCATTTACGGTACAGGACACGGCCCAGTGAACCCCGAACCAGTGACGGCCGTGCCAGGGCCCCACCCGCCGTGACGTGCCGGCCGGTGTGGGTGCCTGGCAGCGCCCCCGCCAGGCTGTACGCGCCGGGCCCCAGCGCGGGGCTGGTCTCCCCGTGCGCCACGCACTGCGCCGGCAGAGACCCAGGCAGCATGGGCGGCCGGCTGGCCTGGAGGCCAAAGGCCGAGGAGGGGCGCGACGAGGGCCGGGTGTACCTGCGCAGCCACGCAGCACGCGCGGCACAAGTTATGGTAACGGCAAGGAACGGCTGGTTGAGCGTTGTGTGGAAGGGGCACGCCAGAAGGGCGGTGCAAGGACGAAGCAGGTGGGCGGGCAGGCTGGGGGGCTGCTGCCATCCAAGTCGTCGAATCCGGCCCGCCCGCGCCCTCTGCTGCCAGAAACCCCGCGGCCACTACCTCCCATCCGCCCCTGCGCTGCCGTGCCCGGTGCGGGCAAGGTACCTGGCGCTTCCGCCGCACATCCTACCCAGCGTAATCGCCCTGCCGTGCCCATCCAGCCGTACACACGCACCTGTCGTACTGGTCGTTGTAGTATGCGCCGAACAGGTGGCTGCCCGGTGTGGACGCGTCGGGCGTCTTGCGGCCGGTCGCCTTGAAGGGCTGGGTGCCGGGCGGCTTTGGCGGCTTTCGCGGGTGCACGGGGTGCGCCCCCGCAAACAGGTCCGCATGGCGCATCGCCGCAGCGCCCATGCTGCGGCTGCGGCTCATGCTCCGCCCGCCGCCGCCACCAGGGCCGCCGGCGGCAGCGGCGGCAGGCTCACCGCTGCCGACCCCGCCGGGACCGGCGGTGGAGGCTGCGGCAGCGCCGCCGCCACGCCGGGAGGGCGACGGAGCGGAGCCCGGCCGGCCGGTGGCGGGCGCAGACCCTGGCCGCGCGGCGCCGAAGCGACCCTCCCCTGGGGCGGGCGCCCCCACTGTCCGGGACCAGTCGCGGACGTGGGTGTCCTTCTCAACAACGCTGTACCGGGGGCTGTACTTGGCGGGCCCTGGCACGTGGGAGGGACCACCGTAAAGAAATTTGGTCCCCTGGCACATGGCGCGATCCCGCGGCACGGCCCGAAAGGCTGCCGACGGCGGCCGTGGCGGCCGGATGCCGTCAGCCGCGGCGGCGTCAACGTCGGCATCGCTGGGCTTGTCCCCGCCAGCGCGCGAGGAGCCCCGCGGCGAGCTTGCGGCGACGGAGCCGGCGCGGCTGCGCGCCGCGACCGCCGCCGCTGCGTCAGCAGCGGCGGCAGCGGCATTGGCAGCGACGTTGGCAGCAGCAACGGCAGAGGCGGGCCGGATGTGCTGCTGAATGCCGTACCGTCGTGCGATGCTGGGCGCAACGTACTTCCGTGTCGCAATTCTTTCGGCCTCCGCAGCCAGCATCTCCGCCGTGACCGCCGTGACCGACTGTACGGCAGCTCCCGTGCCGGCGGCGGCGATAGCAACGGCCATGCCGGGCGCCGGTGCCGGCGGAGCTCGATCGCCCGAGTCAATGGAAGGCGTTCGTGATGCGCCGACCGGGGTCCCGGCCGCGGTGGAGGGGCTGCGGGCCGAGTGGGAAGGGACATGCGGAGCCAGATTGATCGAGGAGTCGAGAAGGAACAGGCAGGGCACACGGTCCTGTGGCGGGCGCGCAGTGAGATCGCGGCTGTGCGTGGCAGTGACGCGGACCCGATACGCAGGCTGGCCCCAATCGTGGGCTCAGCTCCCTGCTACCTGTGCCCGTTGTGAAGTCGCCCGGGTCGTACCCGCTGTTCATTGCCACGCTCCGCTCATAGTGCTCGTGGCGCAGGGCGGCGTTGTTGAGGCTGTCCGGTCCCACGAACTTATCATACATCTGCCCCATCTCGGCGTCAGTCAGGTACCGACCCTCACGCCGTCGCTCGCGGGTGTCAAACATGGCAGCCGTGCTGTGGGGTTTGGGAAGCAGAGGGGAGGGGTTGACGAGGGGGGTGGGTTACGTTTAGCCGGACTGCCGCCCCCAAGGCCTAGGGAGGGAGGCGGGGTGCGCGCGTGCCAAGCGTGCCTAAACCCCATGACAACGCAGATTCAATCACTGTATCATATCCCAGGTCCTAGTAGTGGATTGAGCAGGCCGCGGCAAACTGCTCGACTCGCCTGATGCCCTGCTTTGATACGCAGAGCACCGGCATGAGCGTCGCTCGGTCGATGTTGATGCACGCTGTTCTCTGCGGTCAGTGAGGGATGTCAGCCGGCGTTCCCATGGCCATGCTGGCACCTCATGTGCGAGCGAACCTTTGTTTTGCGTCCCTCCGCAAGCTCCGAACTTGTTACAAAGACATCGACAGACGGAGGCATGTTGTCAATGATGTGCAATAATGAGCTTGGAGATGTATGTCCGAGGCTAGGAAATGGTTGCAATGTTATAACACAAGTATGTTCATTTGGTAGCTTAACTGCTTGCAAAGAAAGGAATGAAGAGAGTACAGAGAGCTCACACGGCGGTAACCGTCAATCGAAGGACCCGCGAGGCCAAGGAGCCAGGGACTGCTGCAACAAATCCACATGATAAAATATTAAAACACATTGCATATTTATACCTACTTCCTGGTTGCGTTTCTGGGGTTATTTGCTGGCCCGCGGGTCACTGTACGCTTGGGGCTCTGACAATCTTGGGCGTCACCAGCGTTGAAGCTACAATCAATTAAGTAGCGCTGCTCTGGGGAGACCGTTCTCGTTAGCTTGGGGAAGTCTTGCGGTTGTCCTTGCGCAATTCGAGTGGTGGTCTTGTCCAGGAAGTGCTCGCATACGCTGCACGCGCGATACAGGGATAGCACGACCGCAGCGGAAGTGGACCCTTACATCCGTACTGTCTGCGCGGAGATTGCAGCCTTGCGCGAGCTGCAACGGGGCGCCACCACAACCCGATCCGTGGTAGTCCCATCACTCCCGCACCCAAATTAGAAGCTACGAGAGTTACGAGGTAAGGGTAGCCTGCAGCCGATAGCCCGACGCCTTCGCACGAACCACAACGTACACTCAATGCACGGGCCTTCAGCCCTTCACCCAAAACCCATGCCATGCCACTTTGCCGGGCGCTGCCCATCCCCAGCCGACTCCAGCTCCAACAGCTCTAGCTGAGCCACACCGCTGACGAGCCCCCAAGCAACCCCCTCCCGCCCGCCCTCAGCTGAAGCTGAAAAGGCGCAGGGCCATCATGGTATCGGCTAGGGTGGCGGTGAAGAGCGGAGAGGTGGTGCGCGCCAGATCCAAGCTCTCCGGGGTGGCAGCCAGCCGCAGCGCCAGAGGGCTCTCCGCGGCGCCCGGCGCGCGGAACTGGCCGCGCAGCAGCGTCAGCACGCTGGCGTGTACCTGCGAAGTGCAAGGTGTACGGTAATGCAAACGGCATGCTTTAAGTATTCGAGCAAGCAATCGGCACGCCCAAGCAAGGAAGGAAGCCTAGCCGGCTGCCCACGTAGCCCGGACCCAGAGCCGCAAGCGAACCACGTAATACCGGTAGTGGTACGGATGCTGTGCTTTGGGCTTGATCTCGAAAAAACCCCAGCAAATGCATGGCCAGTAGGGCCTGGGAGCTCTGTAACCCAGGGCCAGGGCCCACCGCACCGCTGTGTCTAAACGCCTGGGGTTGCGACGCACCTCTCCCCATATGGTCTCCCCGCACTCCTTGACCGCCTCCACGCTCTCCGTGCCCGGCAGCCGTGGGTAGGTCTCCCGCCGGTCAAGAGCGTCGCTGAACGCCACGCCCTTGGCGCCCTGGGAGCAGTGGGGCAGGGCAGGTGCGAATGGTCACTGATTGCTGAACGGTACAGCGCATAGGCAGCCGGTGGGGAGCTGGCCTCCCTTTGCCAGCTCCCCGCCGGCCTACGCACTACCTTCCTCCTCCTCCCGGTGCCGCTCCCACGCCCCGAGCGCTCACCCTCTGCACGACCACCAGCACGCGCCGCTCGCCGTCCTCCTTCTCCTTTGCGAAAATGCGCTCCACGTGGTGCGGCGACGTGCGGCCGCCCTCCTCCCAGTCCGTCACCTCGGACAGCCGCACCAGCGCCTCGCTCGGCGCGGCCGTCTGGTTCCATCGGGAGGACGCCAGCAGGAACGCGCCGCTGCGGGGGTAAAATGAGAATTGCACAAGCAAGTCCCAAACGTGATTCGGCGACAAGCTGGGCTAGCCGAGCACGAGTGCGGGGTAGCTTGGAGGGTGCTGCGGCGTAGGGCTCGGAGGACCGGCAAACCGATGGACCGGCATTCAGGAGAAGAAGCCAAGCGGCAGAAGGGGTGAGGCAAAGTGTGGCAGCGCGGGTAAGCGGACCGCGCATCAGGACAGAGATGATTGGAATGGTTCCATGATACAGCACCGCACGTATAAAATGGCACGCGGGCCTGGCCACGGTCAGCTATGGGCCAGAAGAAGAGGGACACCCGTAAATGAGCCCCCACATCTTCAGTCTAGGGTTGCCGCAAGGAGGGACCTGCCCCTAGCCTGGTCGCGCGTGCGGCTAACGGCTCACCCGAGCAGCGCCACGTCGTTGCACATGGCCTCCTCTGTCTCGCGCTCCTTGGCCACCACGCCCGCCACCTCGGCGTCGCGGTCCTCGGGCAGCACGTGCAGCCCGCGGTCGGACAGGGCCTGCCGGCAGCCGCAGGACGAGGTTGGGGGACTTTGCCGCTCAGACGGCTCAGGCCACGGGATTGCTGTTTCCGTTTGAAGGACTCTTCGCTGCCTCCCCTGTCCTCATCTCTCCCCTATACACACACTTGAAGCAACGAAACTCAGTATCTCCCCCGCTAACCAATACACAAGACCCCCTCCGCGCTCACTAGTCTTTAACTCCCTTTTGGAGATGACCATTCGTTTGCGTCACCTCGCGTCCAACCCGTCTGCCCATTGTATGCCCCCCACCTGCAGCAGCTCCAGCGGCTGCATAGCCACCCCCAGCAGCGACTGCAGCTGCGGCCACGTGGGCGAGGTCAGCGTGGCGGTGCGCACGCCAACCTGCGGTGGGCGGGTGGGGCGGAGCGCGGAAAGATAGGGGTGAGGGAGGAGCACGGGGGGCTGGCAAGGACGCGGCCCGCCACAGTAGAGGCGAGGGGCAGGGGACGACGTCACGGACGGTGAGCGCGTCACCATGCGGGGACATCGGTTGGGGCGGGCATGTGCGAGTGGATCTTCAGGGTCTTCATGTATTCAAACCGATATTTTACTCCCATTTTCAAGGGGCCGAGGCCTGGGAGCCGTCGAGGGCCGGGACAGGGGGCGACGGCACACACCTCAATGACCACCGGCGAGTCCAGACCGCAGTCCAGCGTGATGGCGGCGGAGGAGCCGTTGCGGCCGCCGGTGGGGCGGATATGCCAGGACTTGTACGGCAGCAGCCGCGTGCGGCTCATGACGAGCGCCAGGGGCGCCAGGTGGGTGGTGAGGAAGGAGAAGTGGTTTGTGGCCTCGTCATAGGACACATTGCTGGCAGGGGTTCAGGGGCGTGGGGAAAGGGTGACAGCCCAACGTGAGAGCACGGACAATGGCAAACGCTTCGGATTAGGGCATCGTTTGCCCACTGAAGCAAGGAGTATGCAAGGATGCAAGCGTGTCAGTGAACACGATTTCCTGCTGTCTCACCTGACGCCGTCAGTGTTCCAGATGCCGTGCTGCTCGTCCCACCAGGCCACCTGCAGCGGCTCCTGCGGTTGCGGGAAGGGCGGGGGCGCATGGCAGGGCGCAAGAGACCACCAATGACTGCTAGGGACTCAAATTCATTGACGCGCCCGGACACCGAACGAGTTGCTCTGTGCGCTCCTCGACCACCGCTCACAATCTCCCTACAATCCGAGTGGAGCCCCTCTGGGACCAGTGAAAGCCCCTCTCAGCGCATCCAGGCTGACAAAGCCCCGCGCCTCCCGGGTCCCGGACCCCCTTCCCCATGCGCCCCACCCCTACCAGCGCCCCCTTCCTGCCCACCTGCAGCAACACCACATCCGGCGGCAGCGGTGCCGTCACGCCCAGCGGCGGCGGCTCCTCCTCGCTCTGCCACGTCAGCGGGTCGGCGCCGGCTGGCGGGATGGGGTACGGCACCCGCTGCACGTTGGCGGCGAGCGGGGTCACCTGCCGCAACGTCCAGCCGCGGACCTGCAGGAATGCGGCCGCGTCGCCCGGAAATGAAGCAGGGAATCGGGTCGTGTCGCGAACACCCGTGGGTACTTGCAGAGAGCACGTGAGCGACACAAGGTGCAAAAATGGGGGACGGAGTGCCGGGAGAGGTCGGTCCAGGTTGGGGAGCAAACATTGACTAACTTCACATCCAATGGCATGATGAAGAGGCAATGGCTCCTTACATCGTGCCTGCTCCTACAGCTCTTGGCTTTTTGCGCCTTCTCTGAAGCGCTGGGCGGCAACGCCAGCTCCCTAAGCCTCACTCCCCCACTAAGCTCCCGCTTTCCTGGACTCCCACCTTCTTTGCGCTGGGCGGCAGCGCCAGCAGGTCCACCACCAGCACACCGCCCACTGCCATCCACTGGTTGCCGCAGCGGCCGAAGAACTCGTCCGACCCGGGGCCCCAGCGGTGCTGCACGCGAAGGGCCACGTTGGCCAGCGCAATCTGCTTGGGGATGTCCAGCACCACGCCCAGCGAAGGCATCTCCACAACCTGAGTGAGGCATCAAGATAGCGAATCGGGGTTGCTTGAAGGTTGAAAAGCAGGGAGAGCATTTTGGTCACTGGCGGCATGATGGTGGCAAAGAGCGTAAGTTGAAGCAACGCAAACGGCGAGGGGGTGGCTGGGTTGGGCACCTTCGCCACCAAGGCCGTGGGGGTCGGAGGTCGGGCAGGTTGCAGCTCAGGGCGGCTGCGCAAGGTAACCCGTCGCCATGAAGTACAGCATCATCGCTCCATGCAGGTCCTGCCTCCTGGCCATCCACCGCGGCACGCACCTTGAGTCGGGGGTTCTTTGCGGTGTTGACCCAGATGCCCCACTTGAAGGTGCCCGCCACGTGGCCCAGCTGGATCTCGTTCTTCTCGTTTGCGTACTCATCGCCGTGCTGCGCGGGCAGGCAACGGTGTAAATATCACGACAAACGCCGTTCGGATTGCGCATGGCTTTCGGTGGGAATGGATGGTCGCCGAGTGTGTGCGGTGGGATAGGAAGGTACGGGAAAGGGCGGCAATGAGGCGCGTCGTTGAGGCACCGAAGGAGGGGCACCGAAAGGCGTGCACGTTATGTAGCCCGTGCAAACTGCGTTTACCCCAAAGGCACGAGACAGCCACTCACGTGCAGCACCACGGCGGTGAGCCGGTCTATCCGCGAGTTGATGACGCTGTACAGCGAGCGCAGGTCGGACTCGAAGTCCGCCACCCACTCGTTGGGCGTACCCTTGAGCTCGCCGCCGCTTGAGCCCGCTCCGGCCGCGGTGCTGAGCCGCGCCTCCAGCAGCGCCTGCCGCGTCTCGAGGATCATGGTGCGGCACTCCTGCACGGCGAGGGAGAGAGCCACTTAGATGGTTACCGTCCCGAAGCACAGGAATGGAGCGTGGGCATTAGGGTGGGAGGAACGAAGGAAGGGAGCAGACGGGAGTCAGAGGTGGTGCCGGGGCGGGATAGGCCCAGCTGGTGTTTACCCGGAGTTGTCCTGTTGAGGCCACAAAAACGCCATGGCCCCACCTCGCAGGCCATGAACGCCTCCCCCATGTCGCGGCTCTCCGCCTCCTTCGCCGCAGCGCTCATGCGGTTCATGAACTCCGTGACCGCAACGCGCTGCTTGGGCGCCGGCACGTGCACGCAGCGCAGGAAGCGCTCCCAGTCGGCCGCCTCGCTCGCGTCGGTGCGCGCGCGGGCGCGCTCGTGCTCAAATTGCCGGAGCAGCGGGTCCAGGTCAGCGCTGTGCAAATGGCATGGGGCAAGGGGCAGCAGCGGGGCGGAAAGATGTCAGAAGTTTGAGGGACGTAGGTAGTATGCGTATGACACGGTTAAATGACAGGGCCGGGCATGAGGAGGGGCCGTGGAAAAGACTGAGGAGGGGGAGAGAAGGCGTCTGAAAGCTTCCCATACTTGCGGCTATGACTTGCGGTCGCTGAACACCTCTACGACAGCACCACGGCTGGACTATCGTCTTTCGTGGAATTAAGTTCGCCCATACTGTCCAACAAAGCAAACCCCGTGGCACCCACGACGCACGTCCCACGTAGCACCACACGCGGAGCTCACACACCACGCTAGTGTTGCGCGACAGCCAGCCACTGCCTAATTGTGAGGCAAGGCGATGGCCAAGGCGGGCTACTGCCATTGTCCAACCACATGCCCTTCTTTCGACCCGTGCTCACAGCTCCGCATCAAGGCTCTCCCTCTCAGCAGCAAGGAACTGTCCAAGCAGCTCTAGCCGTTGCCGCTCGAGCTCCGCAAGCCGCTGCCGCTCCGCCTCCTCGGCGCGTAGCCGCTCTGGGGGCGCGGGCGTGGAAGAGGTTCGCAGGGGAAGGGAACAAGGGGAAATTGGATCGACCGCATGTCTATCACTATGCTCGCTTTGGAGCCGCATGCACATTAGCGCGAGCGTCACATGAGGGCCGGGCCTGACACAGTAGCAGTGTCGGTGCCAGCACGGGTGGGGGTCCTGGCACTTGCTGCGGGTTGTTAATCAGCTGGAAGCCCTGTAGCCGCTGATCGAAATGCAAGCCGTTCGTTCACGCAGAGTCCCAAAGGACCATCCACGCGGCACAGGCCCACACGCCCCCTCCCCGCAGTCCCCGCATGTCATGGGGCGTGTGGCCTGATTCCGCGCGCCTGTAAATGTTTGCCCCTCAAAATCTCCAAACCAACAAGGCCATAAGCATGGGGTATAAAGCGGCGCAAGCCCCCGTCGACATGGGAGGAGGGCATACCTTCTTCTGCAAGGCGAGCCGCTTCCTCCGCTTGCCTCCGCTCCTCTTCTAGCTCCTCCTTCGACTTCTTTTTCTTCTTGCCTGGCTTAGCTGCTGGCTTGGGAGGCATTCTGCTAAGCCGCGCCCTGCTAAATGATCAAGCTTATAATGGCATAACTATAACAGTATTCTTTGTAAATGTCACTTCCAAAGAAAGCCGGCGATGAGCTTGACGTTAAAGTTGGACTTCGACGTTCGAGCCGAGCTGTAAATCTGTCTTGTATCTTCGGGGCAGAACGTGACCAGAAATCTTGCGCAGTTCGCAGTTTTGACGCGACCGGACTTTCGTTGCCGGTTACGGAGCGGCTCCAAGGCCCCATTCATAGTTGTGGGCTCGCTTGTTGATTTGCCTTCAGGCGGACTGATCTTTCTAGGCCTGAGCCTTCTCCCCGTTCGAAGCAGCATTTCCCTGCTTCGGGAATAGTGACAGAACGTCTCGTCGAGGCAAGAAGGGCACGCGCTCGCTTAAAATGGCGGACGCATATGAGGACTTACTGTTTAATCCGGATAGCAAGGAGCCGCTCAGAGCGACTGGGGTTTCGGGTTGTAACTCGCCTGTAACAGCGGACAGTCCAGCGGAAGCCGACACGGGGTCTGGAGATCGATCCCCCCACGCTGACGGCGAGCTGTCTTCCCTAGACGACAGCACAGACGCCGCTGCGCAACGTCGACAGGTGCCAGGAGGGGGTTGCTCGCCATGGGGCAAGCGGGTCGGCGCCTGTCGCGTCAAGGCGCAGCGATGTGAGGGGGCGGCTTCCATTGTGGCCAATTCAGACCAATTGAAGACCGTGCCAATAGCCCAAATCAGTGTTGGCAAGATTAGCTAGCGCCGGTCGCTGCCGGTACCTGACGGTTCACCCTCCTCATCTGCACCAACTGGCGTTGCCCGACAGAAGAGACATGGCCATTGGCTGAGGACTGTCACGTTAGTGTCTCTGTCCTTAGCCTGCGGCCTGTACGCACCCGGATGGCTTCACCCGCCACAGGACTTCCAAGCGTGGCTTCTTTCACCACAGCGCAGCTCCGCCATGGTCAGCTCCAGGCTGGCAGATGGGGCCGCGGTTGGGGAGAGGCGCGCAAGGCGGACGAAGAAGCTCCAGGTGCGCTGTTGTACTGTGGAACTCGAGACTGTCCAACATGACATGACGGATGACGCACTGGAGATAGTCATAGGACAGCAGCCTGCCATGCGTGGTGCTGTACGGCACATGGCCGATGACCAGGCTTGTGGTTTGATGTCGTCGTCGATTAGGGTTAGCTGCGACCCACATCTTCACAGGGTTCCCACTCCTTCATTTGGGTCTGACGCCCTCCCTGCCTTCGTGGTCATGTTTGACTGCAGGAGCGCCTGGTTGCGGCCGAAACGGTGCGGCGCGCCTCCCTTGCTGCGCTGCAAGCCCGCGCCGCGGCCTCTGCCGCCCGGCGCGAGCGCCTGGTTCTGCGATCAGCCGCGGAGGTGGCTGAGAAAGCCGAGAGGCTGGAGGCGGGGCTAGAGGCCGCTGCGGTGCGCCGGCGGGCCCTCCGGGAGGCGGAGCTGGAGCGGCTCCGTTCGGATCACGAGCTGGTCATGAACCGCCTGGTGGGTGGGGACAGAGGCGGCGGTAAGACCCCGTAAGGGAGGAAGGATGGTGTGATTACGGAGGAGTGACAGGAGGAGGAACGAAATTACTGGGATTAAGATAGTTTAATAATGCAAGAATGGAGTTGAGAAGGCTTGTCTTCTCCAGTAGAGCAGCAGAGCATAGTCCAGAGCTTGCAAGGCCACATGGTGCGATGCTATCAGCTGGAGGGGCCGCGTGCGATTAACCCATTGAGTATCTTTCCCTTTCCTGCCTAAACTCGACAGGCTGCCAGCCAGGAGCGCAGCATCACCGGTGCGGCGGAGCAGCGAAGCCGGCTGCAGGAGCGGCTGCAGATGGCGGCGAGGGAGCGGGAGGCGGCGCTGGCACGGAGGGCGGAGCGCGCGGGCAGCAAGGCAAGGGATTCGCCTGGCTGGGTTCTGTGGCTTTACCTTGGCTGGCTGGCCGCTTCGTGATGTGTATACAGCTTAGGAATGCAATCTACTAGTCTTTACACATGGGGTGGTTGGCAATAGAGCCAGGAGGTGCTTAAAACGGTAGTGACGGCACGGCTGAAAGGACCCACCTTCATCTGCCAAAGCAACCGCGCAAAGCACGTGCGTCCTGTCTTCTCCCGTATCGCCGTACATCCTTTCTATCCACGCCTGCCGTACCTTTCGAGCTGTACACAAACGCCCAGGGGCCCCATGGACTTTCCTGTGTCGCCAGGTGCAGCGGGCGCGCAAGCTCGCCGCAATGACACGGGCGATGCAGGAGGAAGACGTGCAGTCGCTGCGGGAGGTAGGCACCATGGTCCTACTGGCGCCAGCTTCGTGTGCTCTCTTTGCTGCCATGTTGCTGTACCAACCATACCGCACAGTGTACCCAGTAGCTTGTTTACCTGATCCGGAACATCCCCAGGCCTTGGACCGAAAGCTGTACGCCGCTCGGGAGCGCCGTGAGGAGCGGCGCCCGCCGCCGCTGGCTGGCCGTGTGGGATTCCGTTCGGACCACGAGCTGGTCATTGACCGGCTGGTGCGTGTTAAAAGAGGAGCTGCTGGGAGTAACACTGCAGCGCGCGACGTTTCTGGACGTAGGGGGGCCGCAGTGGATGGGGTTTTGGCATGCAGGGTGTTGGGACAAGGGATTGTTTGTGACGCCATGTGAGCTGATGATTTACTAATGTGCTTCGGCGTAAAGGGCGGTGTTGGAGCTCTGCGGCACGCTGTGACACCATGCAGTTGGCAAGTCTGCCATTGTCAGTTACCGCTCTCTGTCTTTCTGCGTCTGCACCATACAGGCTGCCAGCCAGGAGCGCAGCATCACCGGTGCGGCGGAACAGCGAAGCCGGCTGCAGGAGAGGCTGCAGATGGCGGCGAGGGAGCGGGAGGCGGCGCTGGCACGGAGGGCGGAGCGCGCCGGCAGCAAGGCAAGCCGGAACGGATTTCACGTGGGACCATGGCATCGTGCAGGAAGTGCTCTTATGTGGAGAGGTGTAGCCGGAAAAGGATAGCCGGACGACCCTTTCAGGGTGGCACAGGGACGCTCCATGGCGTCGCGCTGCGCCCTCCCCCAACTCCCCTGCCCTCCCCGGTACCCCTCAGGTCACCCGGGTGCGTGTGCGCGTGGCCCAGGTGCACGAGAGCCGCCAGCAGGAGATAGAGTCGCGCCGGCAGGTGGGAGGTTGGCTGCCGTCGGCCGTTTGAGTCCGAACCTAAAGACTCTTCCTATGCAACCTAGCCATCATTTAACATGATGCGCGATGGACACCCCCTCGTGGCCGAGCTTTCCTGCGTTTGCCTCTTCACTGCGCCTGTGCCCCAGGCCCTGGAGCAGAAGCTGGAGGCTGCCAGGCAGCGGCGTGAGGAGCGACGCCCATCGCCCCTGGCCTTGCCAACCCCCGCGGGCGAGGCCGATGTTGCACCTCCGCTGCCAGCTGCAGTCCATGCAGTGCCTGCCGCCGCTCACACCGCCCTGTCCACACTCCAGCAGCCGTCGTCCGCCTTCGCCGGCGGTGCTGACGTGGCACAGGCCTCCGCGGCCGCTATCACAGCCGTGCGGGCGGCCGTCTCCACAGCAACACCGACTGCCGCGCTGTTGGCGCAACCTGCCAAGCCCCCGGCGTCAACCGCCACTGCGAAGGCGGCAGTCGTATTTGCGGAGGCTGCGATTGGCGTGAAGGCTGAGGGCGAGGTGGGGGAGGCCGCAACGGCCGACCCCGCTGCTCGACTGGAGGGCTTACGCCGCTCCCTCAGCAGCCGCCGCCTGCAGGCCGGCTGGCGCGCTTTCGTCTCCTGCCACAAGACGACACGCAACCTGGCCGAGGTCTTCGTTTCAACGGGAGTCACAGGTCTGAAGCTGCCAATGGCAAGCGCGCAGGCCCAGGCAGCAGCGGAGGCGGAGGCGGAGGCGAGGGCGCGCGCTGCAGGGGCGGTGGACGTGCCCCGGCCGCGGGCTGGTTCGTCTGGGTCGGCCGGTGGCGCCGCTCCGGCCGTGGTGATTGGGCTGGGGAGCCCCCGGCGCCCGGCGGGGCAGGGCGCTACCGTGGGCAGCGGCGAGGACGACGGCGATGGCTTCGAGCAGTTTGCGGCTGCGCTGCGGGCGCCTGCAACCTTGAAGGCGACGCAGGCAAGGTGTCGGGACATGTCCCTTGGTCAGGCGTTAGAAGAATCGGTTGTTTGCAGAGACTGCGGCGAAAAAGGGACAACCGTGCCTTACATGACTACGAAGTTGCGGTATGCGAGAAGAGACGGGAACTAGGGCATACCCCTGAAAGAGCCTCCCAGACGGGCTGCGGATTAGCCTCGAAGATCCCTCTGCTACTTGAACAGCTGTATGCGCTGGTGCAGGACCTCATGCACCGCCTGGAGCACCGGCTGGAGGCCCGCAACAGCGCCTCGTCTAGCAGAGGCCTTGGGGGAGGCCACGGAAACGGCCACGGAGGCGCCAAGGCGGCACCGGACAACGCTGCGCGCCTGCTGCGGCGGCTATTCCCGCGTGCGCCGCGCGACGCACCCCTCGAGCGCTACCCGCCTCGCGTTCTGCTGTGCGCCTTCATGGTGGTGCGCCACCCGGAGGTGGTGTTTTCGGGAGCAGGTATGTGGGGTGGGGGGCCTGGTTGGGATGGCCTGAGCAGCAGGTAGGTGGGGGCCCTGCTTGGGATGGGCTGAGGCTGAAAGGCGTGTTGAAAAGCTGCAAAACGCCGAAGTCCCTCAAGCCCAGGGTAGGCAGGCAGGCTGCTTAGCAAAAGTTGTCCCTCTAGCATCTCCAGTTGATCAGGGAGTGATAGATGAAGGTCGAACTGGCTGGAGGCACCTCGACTCTATCCACGTTATCTCGTTATGCTGGCACTCACCCCGTCCTTCTGTAGGCCCACGCGAGGCGGCGCTGGCGGATGCAGCCCGAGGGCTGGTGGCGCGCTTCGAGGCTTTGCTGGAGCGAATTATGGTCGCGCAGCCAGACGCAGCCGCCGCCACAACCGATGACGGCGACGCAACTCCCAGCGGCGGCGCCGTGATAAACACTGGCGACGGGCCGGCTGCCCCTGGCGGCTGGGACTATCTTTGCGCATCGCCGGTGGGGCGCGGGGTGGAGGAGCTGATGGCACGGCGGCGACGGGAGGCAGCGGTGGTTGCAGCCAACGTGAGCGGCGGCGGCGCTGGCACCACCGTTGCTGTTGCCGGCTCCGTTCCGCCGTCGCCGTCCTCAGCCAGGTCTTCACCGTACATGACCATAGGTGCGTGGTCCATGGCCACCAGGGAACTCCTCAGCGGCCGGTCAACGATATCTCCTTCATATTGTCGGTCGTTCAGTGGGTCTGTCAGCCACTGTAATGCAACCTTGGCGACGGTCGACGTGGCCAACCTCCCGTCCATGGTCCGGTATGGTAAGGTACGGCATGTTTAGATGACTTATGCGCCCGTGTACCCATCCAGGTTCCTTGCTGGTGGCCTTTGACGACGCCTGGCTACGCTACCTGGACCAGTTCGTTGCGTGGAAGGGCGCTGACGCGGCGGCGCTCGAGGTGCGCGGACGGACGGAGAGCTCGACGGGCGGGTTCGGGGGTGCTTGCGGTAGCCGCCGGCCGCTAAGGAACACCGGTTACACGGCTGCTTGGGAGGCGCATTCCTCCGGTCGGCCACACCGCTGTGTGCTTTCCGCCGCGGCAACAGCAAATACTATTATTCATTCGCATTGTGCTCTTATCCACATTATTGCATGTTGTGCTCCTCCGCAGTCTGAGCTCATCCGCTGCGCGGCGGCGTTGGAGACGTCCATGCTGCGCAAGTGCCGCGGCGACCCCACTTCGGAGCGGGTGCGAGGCAGCGCAGACCTGCAGGTAAACTGCCGACGGGGATGGCGGACGAGAGCACTGTACAAGCAGTACGCACAACGAGAGCGTGTTGCTCTATCCTCCATTTCGGCGGTTGAATGATGGTGGTATGACGACTCAAAGTATCCACTTGTGCATCCTGGCTCGCTGCGTGGCGCATTGCATGTCTGGCCGAGCATGGCCTCACCTTTGAGATGGGTATTGCTCACCTGCCCCCGCGGCCTCCTGCCCCCACCCGCCCGCTTCCTCCTCCGAAACCGCCTTGACCCGCCAGGCCGTCCTGCAGCAGACAGCCCACGACCAGGCGCTGCTGCGGGAGCGGGTGGCCAAGCTGGGCGGAGAGGCGGGGCTGGAGAGGCTGCAGGTGAGCTGACGTGCAGGATCCTGTTGGCCCGTTCTGGTGGTGTCGGTCATGAGTACTGTTTCGTCGTGCTGCTGTCGTTTGCGTCGGAGACGCGCCTTCGGTGGATCCTGCTTTCGGTCTTTCGTGGCTTACTGCCACCGTGGGAAGAGCTAACGGTCACGGGTCACGGGCTCGCATCCCGCACTCCCTGCGCACTTGTTTATCCAGGCTGCTCTGGAGTCTGCGCATCGCGCCGTGGCGGTGGAGGCGGCGGAGCGGGGCTGGGGCAGCGCCTCCACCTCGGCCGTTGTCAGCGAGGCGGAGAGCACGGACGTCGAGTCGCCCGCCAGGTACCAATCGGTGACCTGTGGCTGCGCAAGTTTCTGTTTCGTTGCGCCTCCAGGCATTTCACCTGCTCATCATGCGCTTTACGTTCAACCCGCAGGCGCAGCCGCAGCGCAACGCCGCCGGTAACACCTCCGCGCCGTCGCGCTCCCGGGACTGAACCACTGTCGCCCTCTGGCCGGGCTGCCGGCGCCGCCAACAACGCAGCAGCGGCGATGGCGGCCTCCCCGCGGCCCCCGACCGCGCCTATCGCGGTGCCTCAGCGCCCCAGTGCGGGGCCGGCTGGTGGAGCTGCGGCCATGACCACTCCATCGCCGCTGTCGGCCAGTCCCAGGTGTGTAGCGTTCTGCGATGCGACTATACGCTCAAACGGGTCGAGGCCAACCTTCTGGCGACCCTTTGGGAGGGCACCGGGCTTTCTCTCCCTAGGCACGTGGCACGGGCTGGTCGCGATGGTGTTGACGGTTCGGATCGCGCCTGGGAGTTCTGGGCATTCGTATGTGCCTCGGGCAGTGTTATTTGGGGCTTTTCGTTGGGGCATGGGCCGGCGCGCGCTCCCCCCAAGTCCATTTTTGGTGACCCTCCGCGACTCTTGGGCACCCTGTACTGCACTGCCCTCCATTGCGCGGCACGGCGCTGTGTGCAGGTCACCCGGCGCGCTGGCTGCCGCCTCTCTGCCGCCGGCCGCCCCGCTGGACGCTGCGCTGGTGAGCAACGCGGCGCTGGTGCACGAGGTGCTGCTGGGAGCCAGTAGCGGCGGCTACAGGTGCGTACGTGCGTGGGTGCGTGGGTGCGTGGGTGCGTGGGTGCGTGGGTGCGTGGGTGCGTGGGGACACAGCGCTACCAGCCGTGGTGAATACCGCACCGGCTCGTAAGTGCGTTATATGGGTTCCAATATGCGCTGAAGTGGGAGGTAGTTCTTGTGTTTACGGGATCGTCTTGATGCCCCTTCCCTCAGGCTGTCGTCCTTGGACGCAGAGGCAGCCTGGAGCCGGGCGCTGACTGCAGTGGAAAGGGTGAGCTGAAGGAGCGCATGTAGTGACACAAGTGCGGGGTGCGTCTGTGATCTTTCTCGCAAATAACTGAAGGGCGCATTGGATTTTGCCGGTGCGCATCAGTGGAGGGATGTACATGGTAGGTCACTTGTGGGTCCATGGGCCGGGGCCGGCTCAAGCCTAACGGATGCCAATTGTGCTGATGCAATTCGTCATGCACAAGGTAACGGCCCACACAGTACCAGGTATCGCTGCACACCGTCTGTTCGCCACGGGTGCATCCCCTACCCTTGATAATGGCAGGGCACTGGCGGCCTGTCGGTGCTGCCGCCAGGGCCGGACCTCGAGGAACTGCAGGCAATGGATCAGGAGCAGATCGTGCAAGCTCTACGTGGCAGGTACGTTGCGCAATAGGGGAGTGCCCTACTGCTCTCCAGTGTACCGCAGTCTGCCTCCTGGTCGCCGAGTAGAATCCAAAGGCGCCTTTTTGCCCCCGCTGAAAAAGCGTTACAGTAACCCCCCGGCGCTGGGGGACCCGGCCTGCCACCGGGACATAACTGCGAGACTACGAACAGCAAGGCAGCACCAGCAGAAAGACCAGGCCATGAAACATGGGCCTAGTGGTTCACCCAGTCAGGGGCCCCGTGGCTGGGCATGTTAAAAGCCCACACACGGGCCGTGCACAATAGAGGCCCGCCATCCAACAAGTCCAACCATGTCTGCAGAGACAACTAAACCGCGCCATCGCGGAGCCGGTCCCGACCACGAGTGGCAAAAAGCACATACCGGTCGACAGGCCCACGCACAGGTATCAAGCGAGGAGGCAAAGAAGAACGGGCAAGAAAACGGGCAAGGAGAGCGAGGGAGACCAATGCGTTCGCTCCGCGCAGTGCAAGCGTCCAGCCACGACCCGCAGGAAGGGGTGCCCAGCAGACACACCGTCCCAGCCTTTCCGCGGCAATCCAAGGCCAGCGAAGTCTAGCAGCAGGGACCGAAACCTCACCAGCACGCCCGACTGCATCGCAGCGAGGACAGCGGCAGCCGAACCCGGGCCGGAAGGGGCGAGCAGCCGACGCGCCGCCCACTCCAGGCTATTGAGCACCGCCTGCACAACCACATCCCTCACACATCCCACCACCTGACCCTCGACTGGCGTGACACCCAGCCAGAGGTGCGATCGCTGCACCGGACAGCAGCACCGGTCCTCTACCACAGCACGCACCCCGACGGCTATGGGGCCGGCCCAGAAGTGGTGCCTGCGCGAGGAGGCCTCAGCCTCCACGGCCCCACAGGCACACCGCTCCCGCGGCACTGTGGGCAAGTGCGAATTACCCGGCATCGGAACCCCGTCAACGGCCAGCCGCCAGAACACCGCCTTGTGCTTGGGCTCCCACTTGACTTGGCGCCAGAGGCGTGGGAAGTCAGGACGAAGGGAGGCGAGGTCGGCGGACGGGGCCACCGCCCCGGGCGGTAGTCCAAAAGCCTGCCGGACGTACACAGCATGGCAGCCCCCCTACTGCTGCGCCAGGTCCCCATGCTGCAGCTGGGTGCCGGCCCTGACCGTAACGGTCCTGCGAGACTTATGGGGGTTCGGGCGGAGCGGAGCGGCAGTACCGGAGGGGCGCCATACAGGGAAAAGGCGCAAATTTCCCGCGTGTTCGCAAGGCGCATCGCCGTGTCTTCGGACAGCCGCCAGCCCAGGCAAGGGAGGAGGAGGGCAGCAACCTCGTCCGGGGAATATGGGGAGGGGGGGGGGCAGGCGGCGGACCAGGCACCGCGAGGCGATCCAGGGTGAGGGGGCCGGCAGCGATCCAGGCCGGGGAGATGTTGGAGAAAAGGGACGAGACAGCTGCACGCGCGTTGGCGCGGTCCTGCAGGGCGCCGTGCGCGACACCGGAGGGCGCGCAGACAGACAGACTTCGTTACAGTACCCCCGACGCTGGGGGACCCGGCCTGCCACCGGGAAATTACTGCGAAAGTACGGGCAGCAAGGCAGCACCAGCAGGCAAACCAAGCCATGAAACAGTGGCCGAGTGCAGACAGACAGACAAACTTTCACACAAAAACAGCTCACACGTTCAGAACGCATGAGCTCAGGGTGATATCAGATCCTGGGTTCGAGGCAAGCCGGGGGACGTAGCGCTTCCCTGTAACCCATGTGGAGGCTGATGTTGCGGAGATGTGCATGATTCTTCCGGTCTAGCAGCCTGCGTCGAGGGCGTGTCCTCTCTGAGCGCACAGTCGGCAACGGGGCCTCCCTGACGGGGGATCCTCGTGGCTGCATGGATAGCCTGGCACCGCGTGAGGCAGGAAACTGAGCAGCGAAAACGGGCAGCTGCGCGCGGCAGAAGGATCGCATGCCTGAGTGGGCGGCTAGGCCACCCGGAAGGTCCTCTGCGGATCGACCAACGTTTTTGCACAAGTAGGCAATCGAACCTCGTACAGTCTCAGCCCCTCATGGAGCCTCCCCTTGTCCGACACTTGTGCAACGAATGAATCCGCCGTAAAGAATCGGTGGCGTGCGCTTACTGTCGTGTGCCTCACCAAAACTTTCACTCTATCAAACCCAACACGTCCGCGGAGAACCAAAGCACGGGTTCACTCCCATCTTTGCTTTACTCTACTTGGACTCCTGAACTGCTGCCCACCTCAGGACCGCCGCAATTGCGGAATGCGCGTTCTGGGACAACGTCGCCGCCAGCTTGGAGGCGGCTCTGCAGGCCGATGGCGCCGAGGGGCTGGCCTCCCAGGCAGCGGGCACAACCCGCATCCCGGCGCCCGCCCGGCGCTTCGCGTCCCTGCTGTCGCCGCTACTGGCGGAAGTGGCTTCGGACGTGGCGTCAGTCATGGGGAGCTCGCAGCAGCAGCAGGTGCATGCACGCAGCTGCGAGGGGTGGTCGTGATTTGGTGTGTGTGTGGTGTGAGCCAATAATCTGCTCCCCACGCCCGTCTCCAAGAAGACCGGAGCCGTTTTTAGCTTCGTGCCGAAGCACGGACGGGCTGGGAGCATGTAGGGCGCATGGAGTACCGCGCCGAATTCCAGACTTGACGCCATTTGCGTTGTCATATCCCTGCTGCTATTTCACCCTTCTAGGCCGCCGCACTGCGCGCTGAGTTCGGGGACTCGGCTCTCCGCTCAGCAATGGAGGCTGCCGCTGCAGAGACCGCCGCTGCGGTCGTCGCCTCTGCGAGTTCAGCCACTGGGCCCGCAGCAGCTTCCGCCGCCGCAGCTGGCACCGCTGCGGCCGTTCAACGCGGCCTGGGCGCATTGGAGCGGCTGGCAAGAGTGCTGGTCTCAGCCGGCGCTCCAGCACGGGAGGAGGCCGCGATTGCGGCCCATTCCAACGCGCGTACCCGTCTCGGCGCCACCGTGGCGGCCTGGGCCGAGGCGGCACAGAAGGACGCGGCGGCAGCAGCAACCGGCACTGCAGCGTCGGCGAACGGCGCTGCCGCCCTGGCGGCAGCCGACGATTGCGGGGAAGCGGAGGATGGAGGGATTGGGCAGGGAGGGGAAGGAGGACGCGGCGGCCGTGCGCCCGCTCCACAGCTTGCGGTGGCAGCGGCCGCGTCGCTGTCGGTGGTGCTGGCGGGCGCGCTACGTCTGCTGGCGGCGCAGGTGAAGCTGCTGAAAGTGGACGCTGCGCAGGGCCGCTTGCAGGTGAGGCCGCCGGTCAGGGTCAGGGTTTGGGCCGGACGAAGAACCTTGCCGGAACTAATTACGACGTGTTGAGCGCGGGACCGCCCGTCGGTGATCCAGCGAGGGGCTTGGCTTATCAGAGGGTGTTCGGGAACATGCAGCAGCAGCAGATTCTCACGAATTGGGGTGGAGCACACCGGTCCGCGCTCTTCCGATACCGTGGCGGATCCGTGTGCTTGTAGGCCTTGTCGGCAACCCTGCAAGCCGACGGTGCTGTCACGTACCTGCGCTCCAAGTTCGCCACGATCTTCCGACTGGATAGCGCCGCGGCTGGTGCCGACGACGTCGCCCGCGCGGTCGGGGCGACCCCCGTTGCTGCAGGCGGCACGCCGCCGCCGCCGCGGTCGCTGCTGCGGTCCCT
>LSYV01000040.1:279344-295669 GCA_001584585.1 Gonium pectorale
TCACCCTCCGGTCCGGTCTGCGGCCGACACCCGGCAGCGCCGCGGACACCTCAGCGCTATACTCGTCGTCCCTCCACCGTCCCTCCGGTCCTGCCAGTGGGTCCCGATGGCGCCGGTGCCGAAAGTGCCGGCGGCGGCGCGCCGTGGCGGTGGTCCGTTCGGTGCGGTGTGGCGGCTATGGTGGCGTCGGACGTGCCGGCGGTGGGCCCCGGTCTGGCGGAGACGCTGCTGTGGGACGGCGAGCGGCTGCACGCTGCGCAGAACTCCTTCCAGCAGCTGGCGGTGGTCACGGCCGGTGAGGCGGCGCAAGCCGCGTGCTGCGTGGGCTTCTCCCTGTTTGGAATGTCGTATGAGCGGTGCTGTTGGTTGCACTCTGGGGAACGCTGCGAGACCGACAAGCCAGAGAGTTTCGACTTCTGGGGCACAGTATGCATGCAGCGGGTATATCTTCTCTGCTGGAGAAGTTATCCATATGCGCCTATCCTTAAGCCTATGTTGCCCCGTGTCCTACCACTCCGGCAGGCCTGCTCCTTGTCACTCAGATGCGGGCCGCATCGGCATCCGCGGCCGCCGGCGGTGCCGCTGCGGCGGCGGGGTGGGGTCCGGAGGCTCGGTCCGCCGCCACCCGGCGGCTGCTTGCGGTGGTGGCGGACCCTGGCATGCGGCTGCCGCACCTCACGGCGGAGCTGGCGGCGCTGGCAGGGGTGGCGGGAGACGAGGAGGCCGAGGCGCGCCTGCGCAGGGTGTTTGTGGTGCGTCCCGACGCATATCGGGGGCTTCACGTTCTGGGTCAATACCGGACATCACAGCTGATTCGACCGCGTTAAAGGCATGACATGCTTCATCGCTCGGCACGGTATCGCATGTTAACGAGCGCAGCGCATTGGCTTCCAGGCTACAGAGCTTGCTGTGCAAGTAAGGATGGGAGAAAGACACGTTGCATTAGAGCGCTGGATTGTTTCCACGTTTCTCTTTATATTGCCCCCACGTTTGTCCGCCTGTAGGGTCTGATGGACCCCTCCTCTGCGGCCTTCCGCTCCATCAGCAACGCTCTAGGCGCCGCGCTGGTGGTGCATATGACGCTGGGGACCACCGCAGCGCCGGGCAGCGGGACCGCACCGACCCACGGGTCGGCAGCCGGCCCCGGCAGCAGCGCAGGCCGCAGCGTTGGCACCAGCAGCGGCACCACCACCGGCAGCGGCGGCGGTGTCGCCGGAGCGGCGGCGGCGGCGCTGCTGGGACGTGTGGGCGCGAGCGGCCTGGCGCCGGATGTGGCGGCACTGGGCGGACGTCTGCTGGCGCTGTGCGCGGTCAACGAGGCCGTGCACGGAGAGCTGTACGAGAGGTTGTACGACGAGTTGGTGCAGGTGCGCGGGCGTGCAAACCGCGGACATTGTTAGCGCCGTTGCCCTCGCCGTGCTGGAGTCCGGCCTAGCTGCCGCGTGCCGCCTTACTTGATGGTGTTTAGAGCCTATCCACTCCCTCAACGCTCATGCGCAGGCTGAGTGCTCTGCCTCGCCACGGCAGGGGACTCCGGCCCCTGAGGCGGCAACTTCACCGCACGACCGGTTGGTCGCGGCAGCAGCAGGGGATGGCGAGGAGCGGCTGGAGGAGGGGGACGAAATCTAAGAGAATCCTAACGTGTCCGCTCGTCTTGGAGCGATACGCATCCACTGGAGCACCTATGGGGTGTTCGGGCTTCGACTAACAGACTGACAACCGGGAACGAAGCTGTGTTGCAAGGATCCGCGCATCAGTTGACGATACGGGACGTCGCGGCCGGTTTGCAATTGGGGCCAAGTTGCGTTGCTCATGTGGCGATGGCTGGAAGGGGCATTCCGCGGGCAAATGACCATCGGGAGTCCGGCCCGGATGGCGACCCATGGGTCGGTGGACGGACCATTGACCCTACCCTGGGTCTGTCAGTCTTATGAGGCGTCCCTCAACCCCGTGTTGGGGTCAAGGTACATTCTGCGAAATGGACAGCGCGTCAATGCACGTGTAACATTCACAATAGTGCAACACCGATGCGTTGGCCCATCTGCCGTTGGCGATGTCTGGCTCAGTTGGCTCAGTTGGGGACTTTGATAAGAACACATCAACGCACTCGAGCAGGTCTCGAAAAAGGTGTAGGAAATAGGCACGACAACGCACGACATACCTTATGACAGCACAAATACGCACGGCGCAGGACAGAAGGCACAACTGCGCATACAGCAGCTTCATGTCAACAATTACCGCAATGGCTCCATGTAAACACAGCTATGCCTTCCATGCAAGTATGTACACCGCAAAGAGCTTGGGCATGACAGCGTGAACGGACGTTGCACTATGTAGCGCTGTGTGTGCGGTAGGGCGCACGATGAGGGCCAGTTCCGTCACCACGCTTACTTCCTGGCTATTACGCGGACATCGCACGTCAGAGCAAATCCTCGTACTTTGCCTTGGAGTACTCGGCAGGTATCTCCAGTTCGGTACCTCCTCAGGCCGCAACACCCGGTCCTACGTAATGCGCGCAAAGCAGTCACATTCACGGACTCCGTTGCGAAAGCCGCGGTCTGGGAGCCAGGATTCTAATCCGAAGATGGCGGACTTCCATCGTTCCAGCGGCCACTGGCCAGATGAGCAGTGGCTGGCAAGGCACAGACTATGTCAGCTGGGAAAGGGGGTACACAGCCACGAGGACAGCTGCACGCGGCAGCGGCGAGCATGCACGCCCCCCAATGAGAAGAGGGAGCACATGTAGCACACAGGGTACGGACACAAACGGGGCCCACATTATGCAACGGCCCACGTCTAACGGAGAGTCAGCAGAAAGCACTTCGCCAGCACCACATGCCGTGATTTCGAGATCAGCTATGTATTGAACGCATCTGCAAATGTATTTACGAAGTGGGTAATAGCACGATGCCGGAGCAGATCGCCTGTAGAGAGTAGGCAAACGACCGCTGCTTGGCAACCCACTCATCAGAAGCTTGGCTGTCTCACGTGGCAGCCGGACGTCGAGAGGGAGCTTGATATGACTTTCAAATTAGACATTGGGAAGAAGGCATCCAACGCCGCACTCTGATGGCAAAGCGACACCCCAAAACCCGGGATTACGACACGCACGAAGGCATTCGGGCCTCCCTGAAATTCAAGTTGAAGAGGACCGATGTGAGGCGGACCGGCCAACCTCGCAACCACCGAAGTCCCAAATAAAGGACCAATCTAGTGGAAGAGCCCCAGTCAGACGACGACGACGACGACGGCCTTTGTACCCAGGCGTGAATGCGCAAGAGCCTGCGGCCGTGGATGCGAAGCAGTAGGGCAGGAGCGGTGAGCGGCTGCCATACTTAACACACTCATGATACCGACGCTGGGATTGTAGCCCTTCCACTGCAGTCACGTCCACATTAGCCAAGGTGCACGCACACCCGTGCCGACGTACCTCCTGCAGCAGGAGCAGCTCCTTCACCAGCTCGGCCGCCGCGGGCCGGCGCGCCGGGTCCTCGTCCCAGCACGCTCTGATGATGCCTAGCAGCTTGGGCGGGCAGCGCTCCGGCGGGAGGCAGTCCATCGGCAGGCGCTGCTTGCGCAGGCTGATCGCAAAGGCAACCTGCACAACAGCACCAGCACAGGGCTGGGGTGCTGGATTGTTCGGACCCGAGGACAGCGCAGCAGCGCACTGTGCGGGCGGTGCGATTGAAAGGAGATATAAAAGGTAGCGGAATGAGAACAAGACCAATCAGGGCAGCCAGTAAGAGGGTGTGCGGAGGCCTGGGGCCGCATCTACACATAGGGCAGCCGCATCACAGCTCGCGGCATTGCGAAATTACTAGCACAGACTCCTGTTTGCGGCCAGTAGCTTGTGCGAACCGTGGTCCGCGAAAGAAGAAAACCGTGCGGCGAGGTGCCGGGCCAGCACGCAAGCACTCACCTGCACTAGCTGCATTCCCTTCCAGGGCTGGCAGCCGCTGAGCATCTCCCACAGGATCACGCCGAACGCGTACACGTCCTAGGGGGTTAGGGCGGTTAGGGCGGCGAAGGGCAAGGAGCCAGTAAGCGTTCCTTTCCCGCTGGAAACGGTTCAGCCCTGGTGGTTGGTGGCGCTTAGTGCAATCGGCCCAGGAATCCTCGTGCGGGGCAACCAGCACTGAGCACCCCCCGACCCCGGCCCACACTCCACTGCAACGGCGGGTACCACCCACAGCTGACTACCGGCACTACTGCCGCGCTCAACTCACAGCTCTATCGGTGATCGTGTGATTGGTGATGTCGAAGGTTTCGGGCGCCATGTAGGCGGCCTGCGTGTCGGTGCAAGGCGTGTTGCGGTCGGTCTGGTCAGGCATGGGCGCATGGAGAGACGGAGGTCGGACCGCAGGGAGGTGCAGGCGTGGCACCGACCGAGGGCAAGAAAAGGCCCGACCAGCGACCACGCACCTCCGCATTGGCGGGCCACTGCGTCGAGTGCCAGGGAGAGGCGTGCACGGCGCATGGCCACACGCCCCAACAGCAAGCACCACGAGCCGCCTGACACACAGCCTCGAGTCCACGAGCAAACCGGGCAGCACCCAAACGGATGCAGCTGCGCCGAGCAAACTTACTGTCCCGACTTCTGGGCGATTGGTTACGAGCGTCGTACTGCGCAGGCGCGACAAGCCGAAGTCCTGCGGGGGCAGGCACAAGGAGAGCAGCTTTGGTACGGAGTCGGTTGTGTACACTGGTACGGCATGCAGTGGCGGCCGAGCAAAGACGCATCGTCGGCAAGTTGCATGAGGCGTCCCTGGTGAGGTCATGTTGTGGGACCGGACCTGCGGATCATCCCCCTTTTGCGCCGGCTCACCGCTAGCTTGACGATTGGCTTTGGATTCTCGAGCTGGGAGACAAGGATGTTGCCGGGTTTCAAGTCTGCGCGGTCGAGGTTTGGGCAAGGGCTTTGGAAGGGCTCTCAGCGAAGGGTGCAAAGGATGCTGTACCGTAGGTGAAGCCTAAGGCAGGAGATGCTGAGAGCGGCGGATTTGCCAATCCTTGTGTAGGGGTGGACCCTATCGGGATGCAGCACCTAGCCCCAGGATCACCGCTCATGAATGCTTACCCCGATGCAGGATGGTGGGGTGCAGGTAGGCCAGCGCTTGCGCCACCTGGAGGGCGATGTGCAGCACCTGGCAACGACGGCAAAGAAGGCGGATCCGATCCTTCAAAACACGTTGCCAGGCTGTAACAGGGAACGACACTGCCGACCGACTTCCAGCATGCAGTACATGGCCAGGCTTCGGACGGTCACCGAACAGCAGCAACTGAAAGAGGCCATTACCCAGGGTAAGCGCACCGTTGGCAGCGGCAGTAAACGTGGCTCCTTGCCGCCGCCGCCGTACAGCATCCGGTCCAGGGAGCTGTCCATCAGCTCCATCACCAGGCACGCGCGGGGCCCGCTGCGCCCAACCAAGGGGTGGGCCGGCAGGCGTCGTCACGCAGGCAGCCAGGTCGGTTGTCACTTGACAAGAGTCAGTGGGCCTCATCACCGGGGGAGATCTATGCTACCCTTCGGGTGCGGGGTCCGTGCGTGGCAAGCGCTGTTGTGCGCAGCGCACACGGGGCCCGCACCGACCCTTCCTACCATGTTACGCCCGAGCTCCGGCGGCAGTAAACATCAATTTACCCCGTCCCGTCTTCCGAGGGGAAACACTCACTTTAGGGATGCCGCCAGTAGTCGGATCACGTTGGGGTGTTGGCAACGCGCCAGCACCTCCACCTCCTGTCCCAACGTGCGAGCGGCAGCGGTCCCAGTGCCCGTCGCTTCCGTCTTCTGGGAGGCGACCACCAGCCCGTTCTGCATTGCGTGCTGCCTCTCCGCCGCGCGCCCAAAGCCCACAGCCGGGGGCGCAATGGAATCGCTCGAAATCATATCTCCGTAGGCGCAGCCGCTCGGCAGCGCCGGAGCCGGGTCCGTCGCGACAGTCGCCAAGGGCAAGCCGCCAGTGGCAGCTGTGGCGCCGCCCTGAGGCGGGCTCGCGAACAAAGCGGGAGACGGCTGCGCGGGCTCGCCGAAGCGTCCCGGCTGGTGTTTCCGGTCTGGTCTCTCAATGGCCGATGCATCCCACAGGCCCACGTTTAAAATCTTGACGGCGACCCGCTCCCCGCGGTAAGCTCCCAGGACCACGCGGCCAAAGGCCCCCGTGCCCAGGGTGGTCCCCAGGAGCTGAACCTCAGAGCCGGCGCCGCCCTCCTCATCGCAGTCGGCTGAAGCGGTTGGGTCGTACTGGAGGTTCAAGTTCACCCCCGGCGCGACGGGTGTGAGCGGAGTGAGGGGCAGTGGGCAGAGCTCGGCAAGTTGGGTGCTCGCCAGGAGCTGCTCGGCTGAGCCTGTGACGCGGCGAAGGCATGTGCGGGGCGGTTGCCCCGCCCCGCGGGGTATCACAGCGTTACTTGCCGCAGACGGACGCATCCACAGAACAGAAGTACGAAGTAAAACTCTCATGGTTGCAGTTTCATGTCAGTGCATGTGGCCTTGGTTGGCTTTGACTGTCCCCTGTCATGGTGTAAACGGGCCTTCGCATACTCGTTCTGTAGCCGGCGCGGCCTAGAGGTCGGTGTTGGGAAAGGGACAGGAGGCGAGGCAGCAGGTAGCAATCCGAAGTGCTGCATCTACCCACCCTGGAAGCCTTAAACGCCTTGCCGGACCTACGCAGCGCCCAGGATAATGCGCAGAAGTCCCCGAGCCCCAGCAATGGCCAAGGCGCAGACGGCCACGGCCCGACCCCGGCCATCCCGGCAATAGCCCTTCGCTGCAACGCGCCCCGTGCGATGGTCTCGCCTGCAATGCCGCTGCTGCTCTGGTGCGTGGGCAGCTGTCCGGAGGCGCAGGTGCACGATCCCTTGGCCTGCGGCGACGGGGGGTGCTCCCAGTCGCCGGGCGGGGCCGCGCTCGCGACGCTGAGCGGGTCTGGGCCGTGCGTTGACTTGGTGTCGGAGCTGGCGCGGGGGTGGTACTCGCTGCTCCTGTGCCAGAGACAGCGGTGCGGGACAGCGGGAATCAGCAGTGGCAACGAGATAGGCATCGATAGGCCTGTGGGACAGTGAATGGCGAGCGGTTTGGGCCGCCCGAGCTCTGTACCTACGGTACCTGATGGCCGCTTGGCGCTTCATCCGAACCGCCGCCGCCAGCAGCCCCAGCAGCAGAAGGCCCCCTGCCGGAGCGCAGACGGAACGCCGGCAATCAATCAATCAATGGCAAGCGGCTGAGCCTGCGCCATTTTTGCTGTACGCAAGCAGCACGCGGTTAGCAGCCTCGGGGCCTCCGCGCCTCCTGACACGCCCAGTGACACCGCCGCGTGAGCTGACTTACCGGTTACAGCCTTGCACCCCGGGCCACCCTGAAATACCCGAGATCCTGTCTACCATATCCCCTGGCCATCGAAACATTTTCGCGCACCTCCCAGGAGGCCGCCCAGCAGGCCCCCCAAGAGGGCTCCCCGATGGCCGTCGCCCGCGCCGCCAGGGTCCGCTGCCGCGAGGGGCAGGGGCGAGGCCGGCGGAGGCGATGGGCTGCTGCTGCTGTTGCTGCTGCCGGCGACAGTCCTCTTGAAGCAGCCGACCGACCCAAGCTGAGTAAAGCACTCGTCGGTCATCGTCGCTTCGCACTGTGTGTAAAAATGCCCACGCGGGCCGGAAAGCGGGACTGATTCAGCTTGCGGCGGCCTGCAGGAACGCGGAGAGACTGAAAGTGTACGCTGCTGCGTGGCGACACCTCCCACTAAGCTTCGTGCGTGGTGAATGTTGGGACGCGCACTACGTATAAACACGTCCAGGGCAGCCAGGCACATGGAACACTGAACAGATAGCCCGAGGCCCCACCCCAGCCCATGACGGGGACCCTTTTCCAGGCTCCTGGCCAGAGCTGCATCTGGGGGCTGTGAGACCCGCCGCATGTGTGTTGGTGGCCGGCGCGCAGGCACCTACCTCACTGCTGCGGCCATATCCGGTGACGAAACGGCAATGGACTCCTTACGAGCACCAACCCCTGCAGACACTTACGATATAATAGGTCTGGACCAGCCACGCATAGTAGTAGCTGATCGTCATGACATTGCCGAATGCGTCCGTGTCGATACCTGGGTGGGGTTGGCGGAGGAGTGCCAAGGCACTTTTAGGGCAATCTCCGGAAATTGGAACCACGCTGAAAGCGTGCATCCCTCGCCGGCACCTAACGCCGTGACGAAGAGGCGGTGTGCCGCAGGCGAGCGCAATGTTGCTTCGAGACAATACAACATGGGCTTCTTGACAACAATATTCGCTCGTACCCATCGTGTGACGCATGGAGCCAATGCGCAGCGCACCGGAGCCTTGAGGCGCAGCGGAAGCGTTTCGCATTCGCACAGCTAGCAACAAAAGTATTCTGTCTCCTCCCTTGTCCCCTTCCGACCCCACCTCACCAAACATGGCCAAGTCGCCCCAAAAGCCCTGGGCAGGGGCGCAAAGGAACAAACCGGACACGGGGGGGCGCGTCACTCAACACACCGGAAAGGCGGGACTAGGAACTGTTGGAGGTCCCGACAGACAAGCCGTAGCCTAGGGCACTGGGAAACGACAGCCTTTGACGCGCCGCACCCCGGCACCCGTTGTGCCAATGGGGTGTGGGGCTGCAAGGCAAAAGCGTGGACATATTGATGGGACGGCTCACAAGAGGCGGAGGTTCGACGTGGCTGCTCTGACGCCCATGCAGGCACACTGTCACACCATTTTGATGATAACACAAGAGCGGGACTGTCCGTACCCTCGCGGACCAGCAGCGCTGCATGAGCGGCGCCGAGGTGTCGTTGGTGCACCCCGCCAGGGGCCCGAGCCGCTGCTGCGACTGGACTCCGGGGAAGGCTGCCGGCCGCGGCATCGTGTTGGATGAGACGTTGTTCAGGGCCGCCGGCAAGCAAGCCCCTGCAGCCGCGCGGGCAGGGACAATGGCAGGGGAAGCGAACGAATGCGCCGGACCCGAAATCACCGCCGGTTCAGCCCTTGTTGCTCACATTGCTTGGCTTGCACGACGGCGTGTGCTGTGTGCAGGACGCCTGGTACCGGCGCTGCTGCGCACGCAGCCAGCCTTCACAAACGTGTGTCCCCTCTATCCATTCCTCCCTTTCTGCCCTCAAGAGTGGGAAACAGGGGGCCACAACGTAACCCACAAAGGATCCAGGACCCAAGCTTGGACAATGGGCCTGAACCCCGGCCCAAGGCTTCCAGCCGCGCCCGGGACAATTGTCAGTTGGCGGGGGGGGGGGCGACCCCAGGCGACCAACAGATCGTGGCGCGCAGGGAGCGCCTGAAGGTCAGGATGCCCGTGGGCCGAAACGTACATGAGAGTGCGGCACTCACGCCCGCGCGCCGCCGTATAATCGCAACCATACCGGGGCGACCGGCGGGCTCTGCACTTACGGACTAGCAGGGCCGCATTATTGGCCATAACTGTCCCATAGAGCGGCGCCCTGCTGGTAGTCCCGACGTCCATGGGTTTGTTGACAATGATGTCCATTCCGGGCGCCTGTGGCAACATCACGCGTGGCAAATTGATTTAGAAAAGCAATCCGTATCGAGCCACGAGCAAGTCCTATCACCGTACAGCATTGCGCCGTTCAGCAACCCAGTAGGCACCGTAAGCGCGGGCTGGCTTCCGCTAGGAGCAACGCGGGACTTCGCGTGTGGCTTCCTGTCTGAAAGGAAGAACCTATCACTGCGCTGCGTCTCCAAGCCGGCGCTGGATTCAAGAGAGCCGCCCCACCACTGCAAACAGCGAATTGCACCCTGAGTGATAAGCACCCTGCGACACACGGCAATCCAACACCCAACCCGTCCGTCTCTCCAGGGGGCGGTCAACATGAAGTGCCGAAGGCGTCGCTGAACTGGCTAGCGCTAATAGAATACGTCAGGCGGTTGCTGGGCACTCGGATCAGGCGCCGTCTTCGAAGGATGGAAAGACGATGGAAAGACACTCGCCTGGAAATGTGGTTCTGACCGGAAGCGGCTCAGGACCACCCGTGTGAAGGTCAGGAAGTACCCAGGCCCCAACTGGATCTGCAACGTCGTCACGCACGGCGAGAGACGCGTGCACCGGGCCGCCACATGGTGAGATCCTCTTGGCAAGTTACGTTGAAAATGACCAACCGGAGGCTAAGTACGTCTACGTCAGTTGTGCGCCTGGAGTCGTTGGCATGTGGCGCGCAACTACAGCACACCGCATCGCGCGCAGATGTCAATGAACCTTAAGTGCAGATCGCACGCCATAGGAACTGCGCAAGCCTTACGTTCCGTGTCCATGGTACCTTACCTACCTGTTACCTGCCTCCGCTGGAAACGTCCTGAACCAAAACGTGGTACTATCGCACATGCCTACCTTGTCACGCACTAGGCCGAAGTCCAGCGTGAGCCAACGTTCACTCTCCGCATGCTGCCCCATGATTGTAAAATTTCGCGCCAGCAGCACAGGTGTCGAGATGGCAATCCAGTCCAGCTCCGCTATGTAAATGTTGCTGGTCATGATGGCTAGTTGGATACGAGCATCCGCAAGAGCTGCGGCCAACTCAACTCCACTGGCACACTGAACTGCTGGCTGTCCACCGTGGGCTTCATCCTCCAAGGCAGCCAGGGCCATAACATGCTGCGCCACTAATATTGCTAGAGCCAACGCTCCAATTGTAGACATGTTCTGGTTCAGCAGAAGGCACATACAACGTACGGCCCCAGTTTGGCGGATACCTGGAAAGCGCATCCGTAGACAATAATAATCCATCGTCGAGGGCTCCTTTAGGATAGCTATGTCCAGGACTGCTGCTTTGCCTGCCGCGGACCGCGTGCGTCAGATGTAAGCACAATATTATTATACAGTAAGTATAAGGTAAACTACGTATGGAGAAAACAGTGCGCAACCGTTGAAAGTCTGGCTGCGTAGTACAGTTAGAGCTTGGGCGACGGTTGGTACCAGACGGTGGGGAGTGAGGCCTTCAGCTCCTTTGTCTCCTCTCTCAGAGCGGTTTTGCCCTTATTATGCCCCTGTTCACCAAGCTGTGGCTGGCTGGCTTGAAGGTGGAACCGACAGAGCATCTCTGTCTGCTCTGGTAATTCCGCCGAATCCTGTCATCAATGTCATGCTATGGGCCACTCGGTGGGCGCCATGGCCACAGGGCTGCAAACCAAGCGAGTGACGGCAGCTGCCCGCGCCGCACTACTGCGGCCTGCCTAACCGACGACAGCGGCACCCATGCACTCGGGGGCTGTCTTCACCCCGAGTTGAAGGCTTTATCCATAGCCAGACAAAACGACGGTGTGCTAACCGTTGCCAGTGCACTTCAAAGGGGCAGCTATGGCGGTTGTTACATGATAATGGACGCCTGCTCGATCGAGCGCGGGACAAGGCGCCAAACTATATCGACGGCGACAGGCTCCCAGCCTGGCTGCTAACTCGGCTAGCAAAGAGCGACCCGAAGAAACTTGGCAAGATGCGCCCAGACCTCTACATGCGACCAAGAAAGGGCAGTATCCGCGCACACGGTCGGCCCGCAGTAAACACACGACTTATATCCTGGAGGTTGGATACTGCTATGACACACGCCACAACAGCAAGCAGCAAGAAAAGTTGGATCAACACACAATGACGAACTCGTCACCCCCCTCAGGCGGGGAAGCAGGCTGGAAAGTGCGATATGCGCCCCAGGAAGCCATTAGCATGGGTACACCGCCGGCACCCTTCGACAGGATATGACATTATATGACCCAGCTCCTCCGCGGGCTTGGGCTCACTGCTGAGCAGACACATGCATGCTGTTGTACCCTCCACCGAAAGTCAGTCCACTGGACGACAGTGATAAACACACGGAGATTCGAACTCCTTAAGCCCGACCGACAGCCCCAGCCCGGCTGGCCACCCCGAGCATAGAGAACCCTCCGAGGGGGGCGAACAAGGCAGGGGTCAGGGGTCTTGGCGCGATGGGTTGATACGCGATGGACTACTCTCACGCAGCAGAAGCTGGTGGAGCGACGTGTGCTTCAGGGCACGCAGGGTCAGAGACGCGACAGACTACGACTCTGAACTTACAATGGGTCTTTCGGCAGGCAAGCTGTAATGCCAGTGGCAACTCCAAAAGGCACCGCTCGTGATGAACTACGAACGTCAGCGTAAGCGCGCCAAGACGCCTGGTGGCGCTTGGCCACGGCGCTTGGCCCCCGGCAAGTGCCGTACAAACAAGGCCCTTGCCTGCAATCCTTATCCGCTTCCGTAACCGCTAACCGTACATCGGGAAGCCAGTGCTAAGTCCAAATACACGCAAGACACGCGCTACCTGCAACTACCAGATGCGCCTAGCGGTTCATCCTCATGTCCGGGACTGCCATGGCATGAGTCAGTCCGCGCGACAACAACTCGCACCACAAAAACAGGGGCATGCTCAATAGTCATGCCGCACAGCACGCGTGCTGCATATCACGCGTTATGGCGTTACAACCCGGTATCACCCGGACACCCCTGCACGCTCCAACCCCCCTACTATCTATTCCATGGTGGTGGTACGCATGGGCAGCTTCGGCTGCCTGGACGGACCACCCCCTTAATCCACGCCCGTGTCATGCCGGGCGTACATATTATTGTTATTATTATGTGCCTGACTCAGTGCGGGCCCGTACATACGTCACGTTGGCGGCGTGCTCTTACGGCTAAGCTCACACGTTCGGCTGTGGACCTCCGGGTTGAGCCCTCGGCTGGGACGGTGCTGGAAGCTGGGACCGTCGGTTAGGCTTTTGCAGGCGAGACGGAGACGGAGCCGTCGGGGCGGCGGCCCCACCCACCTGCCATTTGATGGGCCGCTGCATCAAGCGGCGGGCGGCGACGGCGTCCGGAAGTGTCTTGGTCAGGCAGGGGCAAGGATACGAAATTACGAATCCTTCTGAGCGTCACGGGGGCTGCTGCGTCGGTTGCGGGCGGCGTTGGCAGCTATGGCCGTCCTGGTCTGGCAGGGATGAGAAGGCTGTCCAGGCTGCCCCGCCCGAGGGTCGTGGGGGGGGGGGGGCTGCTGCACCGGCTGCGGGTGGTCATGGTAGCTGGATGGTGGGCCTTTCTGCGGTCTCGGTTCATGACGAAAAGGGGTGGCTTCATCGGCCAGTAGGGCGGAGTCCTGGAATCCATCGTCGAGGCAGGGCTTCTTCAGCCTATTTCCGACCACCCCGCATGTTTACGTACTCGAAGCAACACAATTCACATCCACCCACCCCAAAAGGTCACAGCCATCCCATCAATCCAACCACCCCAACTACAACAAGCCTTCCTTTCCACCCAAACGGTACCAACGGCTCCACCCCTGTGACATGCCCGGCACGGGCGGACGTCCACGATGTCCCAAACAATTTTTTTCGCCCGTGTGCCCAGGATCGCGTTTTGCCTGCGCTCACCCCTAGGCTGCTGTATGATGACAGAGACCTAGTTTAGCCCTCACTTCACCCCTTCTACGGAAAACCAACGGCACAGTTACCGTCGTGATGATGACGCAGCACGTCAGCCTCTTGGGTGTTGGGCGGAAGCGGAAGCGTAGTTGTAGACAGATGGCCTCGACTGGCAGCTGTCCAATCCACCTGGACCCAGGCCTCACGTGCACGAAACCCGCACACGCCTCCTAATCCACGCCTTCTCCGTTTCCACCTAAACCCAAGCCGTCAGATAGAGAAGCCGAAGGTCTTGAGAGGGAATAGCTTGAAAGAAGCTTGAAGCAGCTTGATAACTTGAGTCTTGACTCTTGAGAGTTGACGCCGTCCGCACAGGGGAAAGGGCGCGCTTGCAAGTAGGCAACACGGCACTGCGCACTGCCTGATTCAGGTGCTCGTGCCGTGAGAGAGAGCGGGCTCTGAGAGGCAAGGGATTGATTGCTCGCTCAGGATTACACAGAGGAAGGCAAGGGGAATTACGGTCCCCAGACCGGAACACTCGTAGTCAGAAGTCAGGTCAGGTCAGGTCAGGTCAAGGCTGTGACAGGCGCGCGTCAGCCGACGATGGGCGAAAAAAGAGAAATCTGCAGAGAAAGAGGGAGCCCGCCTCTACGGTCATACACGCCCGAAGGCGTGACGTTTCCAATAGGGCGGGCGGGTACAGAGCAAGACATGTGACGTTCGTCCCGCCCCCCAAAATGTTCGTCTCGCTTGCTGTGAGATTTCGCTGACCTGGTACTGCCGCAGAAGGACTGAGAAGTTGTGTCAGCCGGGCACCCGTTCTTGCGGACAGGTGGCCCGACGCCTCGCTGTCCCTGCCCCTTCTCACTCTCGCTGCCCGTGTTTTGTCCCTGTTGTTCACTTGATTGCTTGATACCTAGGTGTGGGCCTCTCGACTGGTATGTGGTTTATGCCGCTCTTGGTCGGGACCAGCTCCAGGATGGCGCAGGGTTTAGTGACTCCACAGACCTGGTTGAGCTGTATGCTGGGTGGCGGGTCCCTGTGGTGCACGGCCCGTGTGTGGGTTTGCATGCCCGGTCACGGGCCCCTGTCTGTGTGCACCTGGGTGTTGAATGCTTGGTTTGTGTGATGGTGCTGCACTCTGCCCGTGCTCACCTCACAGGGATGTCCCGGTGGCAGGCCAGGTCCCCCAGTGTTGGGGGTACTGTAAGTCTGTAACGAAACCTGTCTGCCTGCCGCTGTCCTCCGGTTTACATAAGCTCCGCGTCTTTTTCGACGCTCAGCACGTCAGTAGGAGCGTCAAAGTGAGCCAATAACCAACATGCAGGTATTGACGTACTGGCACCCGGCAACACCACTTGCCCAGATAACCCGTGACACATTTGAAGACATGCACCGTACAAGCAGAACTTCCCGCACTCCGCACAATTGAATGAAACAACGCAATCGTGCCTCCACCGCATGTAAGGCCGTAGTATATTTCGCCATCCGCACTATGCCCCCTCCTACGAAGCAACCTAGTGGAGGTGCAGATTCGTGCCCGCCACCAGGCGCCATGCACAATCACACTGACTGGCCATGTGCGCACAACGCTGCGCAACGACAAAGCTCGCCCGTGTTGTCTGGCGCGGCTGAGGGAGGAGCGGCCCACGGGTCGGCTGGGATGCGTTTTTCCGACCTACCCGCACGCTAGCGCTTGCTCGACACCGGCCTCCCTTTGTTTAATAATGTGTGTGGAGTCCGCAGAAACTTCAAGCACACTGGTTGGCCTGTGCAAATGCAAGGCAGCTATCGTACATCAAGTATCGCGACAACTTGTCCAACAGTGCCCAACGTTCCAACTGTACGTAGCATGCCGCACGGCCGTGCCACAAGGCCATGCCGTAAAACGCGCCCAGCCCACGGTCGGTTGCATGCAATTGTGCAGTGACATGCATCGGATTGCGTACCGGGTGCGCTGTGCAGACCCGAATGCGAATCGACGCTAAGCCACTACCGCCCCGTCTCCTTCGTGTCACCCGCTCCGTCTGGCGCCAGCGTCCGGCGCCAGCTGCGGGGCGCCTCCCGGCCCGCCCACAGCGGCCGCCACCTGCAAGCAGACGATCAAATTCGATCGTGCGCCACATTCAGGACCCATCACCTAGCAGTATGGTGGCCGCGTGTTCTACATGCGTAACAGCGTGCTTGAACAGCCCTGCAAAAAGGTATGGTGGCCGTGTGTGTGTGCATGGCGATGCACGGGGTGGCTTATCCCGCACGCAGGGGATACAGGGCGGGATACATCGCGGCAGCAGGCCCCTACACACGGCAACCCATAGCACCGCGACGCTGTGGCTGGAGGCCAGCCACTCCTGCTCGCAACGCAGCGTCTCACACGCTCGCTCCCGGGCCCGGGCCCTGCTGGCGCACAGAGCAATCCTGCTGCACGGCGACGGCTATGGCACCTGGCGACACCGCCCTCGCCCAGCCCCAACCCCCAACCCCACCTGCAGATGTCGTCCTGCTCCGTGTCGTACACAGCAGTCGGCGCAGAGGCGGGCGGGCGGGGGGCACGTGTGAGAGACGCAGCGGGGCGGCGTCACAGGACGTCGCTGGATAGAGCAGGGGCCCACGCTAAAGTGTGCACTACACTACACTGCCAGGGCATTGATACCCCCTGACCGGCCCGAAGCTCACGTGTCAATGCCCTGCTTCAATGGCTGTGCTACAGGACCGCCCGGCAGACTTGCACGGTGGACACATTGGAGCAGTGGGATGGCTATGTATCACCAACCCAATCCAATCTCAGGCACCGGCGACGCACCTCGGGTGCGAAGGGCCCGGCGTCGCACATCCCCGCAAATTCGACACAGGCTTCCGGCCGCATCCCTGACGGATGTTGTGCAGGAAAGGAAATGGACGGCTGTGCGGGTAAGAAGCAGGACGGC
>LSYV01000040.1:296669-321005 GCA_001584585.1 Gonium pectorale
CGGCCTAACCCTGGGGAATCACTTGGCGGGGGGCGCCACCGGTGAGGCCCCAGAGGCAGAGGTTTTCGGCTCGTGCAAAACCTGCCTCATACCTAGCACCGGCATCCCCACCCGCACCGGCAGCAGTGCAGTGCAGTAAACGAGTTGATAGCCCATAGCCGGTGAGCCGCAGGGCTCGCTTGTGGCGGTCGGCCCTCCTCACCCCAAGCCAACTGTGATCCTCCCGAACCGTACCGGCAGCGGCTGCGTCCCGTACGTCCTGCAGGTACTGCTGCGCGTGGGCGACCTCCGCGCGGTCCAGCCTGCGACCAACAGCGAACAGCGCATATGCAGCACATCAGAGGATGCGCGTCTGGGTTTGAGTGTCGGTCGGTGTGCGGGCGCTGCAGGGTTAAGGTGGCAGGGGACGTGGTGCCCTGCAGCACTGCCGGGCCTCAGCGCTGCGCGTTATGGCGTGTGAGCAGCGCCAGTGCAGCTGGGTGCAGCACACAGCCCCTTGCCCCTGGCTCTACGGCCGTGCAGAGACAGGTGGTTGTTCCGTTGCCAGGTCTCCCACCGCTGGAAGAGAGGGATGGAGGGAGCCAACTCGCCGCGCGGGTCGCACCTGCGCCCGAACCTGTAGCCTAGCCGCCCTCCCGCCAAACCCGTAGTCACCTTGGCCACCGTGGCGGCTGCAAGAGGTGAGCGCGAGACCAAAGCATAGTACCGTGAAAAGCTTCCGGCAAGACAAGTCTCCGGCTAGGAAGGAACATCGGTAACCGTGCCATGCACGGTCGGTCCCTATCGCGGTGCACGGTGTACGGCGGGTGGTGCCCTCACCCAGGGGCCCGATGGGTGACGCGACAAGCGCCGCGGTGCTCCCCACCGCAATCCGAGTGGCGAGCCAGGAGAGCGCGCTGTACAGACCAGGGACGTCTTCCTGTAGCGAGGGCACCGTGCGTGAGATTCCCTGGGTGGGGTCGATGTATTTCGGCGCAGCCCATCCTCCAGAGACGCCTGTAGGCCTGCTAGACCTGCCGCCCCGCCAGTGCGTTGTTCCATACGCGATACGAAGAAGCTCCACTGCAGTACGTACGTACGTACGGCACGTGGCACGCTGCACACAAGTACGGAAGCACCCGCGACCAGCACGGCACCTCCGCCACAGCACTCATGGTGGGTGCGCCTTTGCGATACAGCAATTATACGCGGCCCACGCCACGTACCCGCGGCCAGCCCCGCGCCGGGGCTCCGAGCACAACCTGCTCCACCTCCGCCGCCCGCCGCCGCAGCCGCCTCTGCTCGCGCCACCGGCTCCCGCCCGGCAGACCAGCCAGCACACGCAGCACCCGCTGCGGCACCGCGCGGATCAGGCCACGGGGCTGGTGGAGAGCGTGCGGGCCACGGCCACCGGGGCGGGCCGTCGAAGGTACGGCGGCAGCGGGTGACTTGGCAGCCTGCTGCGGCTCAAGCGAGGATGAGGGGATGTGCTTGACTCGTCGGCGGCCGGCCAGGGTCCTGGCTTCATCATCGACAACCGTCGCTGAGTGCCCGCCACTGAGGGCCATGGAGCACTCCCGCAGGCGCTAGGTGATTAGGTGTCCTGGGTCCAAATGCAGACACGCAGGAGTGTTCGGTACTCAACACGTCATCCAAGTTTCGCCCTCGGTAGCCTAGGGATAGGTCATGTTATCCTAGTTACATTCCGAGCATCAAGCCATGGCCAAGGCTAAGTGGACAGGCTGGGTGGGAACGGCCGGTGACCATATCGCGACCCACGGGTCGGTCGACGGGACCCAGGGCCCTACCCTGGAGCGGCGAATCAGCGGCCTTTGGCCATGCTGAAAGCCTGTAACCCCAGCCGGCTCCGAAGGTGCGGTCAAATACAGCACCCAGGGTGTCAATGCACCTACCAACGCTGACGTGCAGCGCCAGGCCGACAGGGTCCGGCGTTGTGCACTGGACTCTGGCGCCGCATCCGGAAGGGGGGGACCCAACGCCGACCACGGCCAACCCACACGTCCCAACGCAACCTCACCCGCCTGGAAGTGCGGTGCAGCCCGGAAGGGGCTCATCACCACCCGCGTGATGTTCAGGAAGTACCCAGGTCCCAACTGGACCTGCGTCGTCACCAGCGAGCAGCGTGGGAGCCGGGTGAAGCTCGGCATCAACACTGTGAGCGCATCTATTCACAAAACGGCCGACCGGCTGCTGCGATGCGTGAGTGTTGCCGTATTGGTGTGTGCCCTTCTGTGCGCATAGAGGCATCTAGGGTTGAGTTTGCGAGCTGTAAGTGAGTGCTGTACGTATGTGCACGACACGCACCCCACAGGACCGCCATACGGGATTTGCAGGTGTGTGACTAAGTGTGTGGGGTGGTGGCGCAAATACCTTGCGCGAGGGTACGTGCTTGCCAACCCCGCCGTACCCGCCTGACCATGAACACTGGCAGACTGCTATTACATTTACATCGCAGTCCCCACCCCGCACGGGGCTCTGTATGCACCGCCGCCTCTAGGTGCGGGTCCTTACATGTGCAGCTGTGCGAGTGCGCCGCCGCACTCAACCGTCGGAGGGCGCAAGCGTTGGCCGGGCTCAGCAAATCCAGGGGGCCGCCCATACAGGGCGAGCGGCGCCTCTTGCCAGCGACCCCGCCTCTCGCCTACGTCCTACAGACTACAGATTACAGGCTCCCCAGAGGGGCTGCAGGCCACACGAGCCGATTGGCTCCCGACCTGCCATAGCAGAGTGGGTGAAACACCCGTTGTCTTAGCCGTGAGGCCCAGAACAAGAAACACAAAGAGCACCACGTGACACAGACACCAACTTGGCGCTGTGGGACACGTATGCAAAATGGGCAATGGGCAATTGCAGAAAAGAACCTGAGCGGTTCGTGGGTTTAGTGTGTATTGGTGTGAGAGAAACCACCCATACGGCAACAACCGTAAAGGTATGCTGCCACACAAAGAAGAGAACCGGAAACGGGGAAGGCACACATACCTGTCCGCGTCCTAGCCCGAAGTCCAAGATGGGCCAGTTTTTTCGTTGCATGCTACCTCATGACCATGAATTTGCGCGCCAGCAGCACAGGCGTCGGGATGGAAGTCCAGTCCGACTCCAACATGTGAATCGCTGGGAATGAACGGCCACTCGGATACGAGCATCTGCCAGGGGCTGCAGTCGTTTCGGCTCCATTCGCACACTAAACTACTGGCTGTCCAGCGAGGGCGTTATCCCCAAAGCCCCCCAGGGCGCTCACGTACTGCTGAAGTGTTTGTAGTACAAGAGCCAACGCTCCAATCCTAACGTAGCCACGCACATCGTTCTAATCTCGATGGATCCCTGAAAAGCGCATCTGAAGCACTGCCGAGTGGCTTACTCATGTATGGCAGCCTTGTCAGTACATCCTTCCTTTCAAGAAACGCGTCAGGACAAGTGCAATATGATACAACGAGTTTAGTCGAAGTGTCATATATGGAGGCTTGCAATGAAACCAATACGTCTGGAATCTGTACATTACATCACGTGGGCGCAGTGCAGGGGAGACTTCCCTGGCGCAGTGTTTTTGCGACATCGAGAGCGAGCGTTACACGAAGTTGCCCGGAAATGTTGTTTCCGACCATGCGGCTTGCAACTCTATGCCACTCCTGCCGTGCGCACCAGATACTTGAAGGCTTGCTGTCGACCCCAGGCCCTCCCCCCCCATGTAAAACAGTCCCATGCAAAGGACCGAAAAATGTGGTGCACGCCAGGGTTTTCCCATGGCTGCTTCCCCTGGCTGCTTCCCCTGGCTGGTTCTCATGGCTTTCCCACGATACCTTGCCGGTGGCCCAATGTCCGTGCTGTCCTGCTGCACCCAACGCTGGCTGCATGGTTGCGATTGCAGGCCACGTTGCCGACTTCCCATTCAGGTGTTCGGTCGCGGAAGTGGCGCAACGAACGCTTACGGGAAACCCGCCGAGCTTTCGGTGGAGCCCGCCCTGCGGGCGGGATCTATCATGCAGCCCCTAGCAGGATCCGAGGCCCTGCTATTCGTTCACCCAACCGAACGCGATCCCAAGGCGTTCGTCCCAAACCGCCAAAACGGCGAATCTTCTGTTGATCCTTGAGCGCATCGTTAGCTCCATGGAGCCCAACGAGCGGCATGCTCTCTGCGACCGCTCAACAAGGCTGCGGCGCAGCTCTTCCGCGGGCCACGCCACGCCACCGTCCACCTTTCGCGCCCCGTCCCGCACCACGCCTTTGCGTGGCGCTGGGGTGCCGGGAGAAGCCCTGGGGCGCATTCCTCTCCCGACCGTGCAAACAACTGGCTGAGCGCTGAGGGTGGAAAGGAGGCCACACACGGCCTCTCCCTCAGGCAGCGGCAGCTGTTGCTGCGCCTCACGGCGGTCAGCGGCAGTACCCACAACATGCAAGTGGCGCTGGTGGCCGCAGGCTGCATGCCGACCGATGCAGTGCGAGCGGCGGCGGCCGCTGCAGACCAGCTGGCTATGTGCCTGTGGCTCATGGATCGGGACCGGCGCAGCCCCACGCCCGCCCTGCTTGCGGCCGCGGAGGCGGGACAGCAGCACGTCTGCGACTGGCTGCTGCGGCACTGCCAAAGCCTGGGCTACTTCTCCAGGTTCGACGCGGTCACGGCCGCCCTGCGTGTGGCGGCCACGCAGCCCTCGCGAAGGAGCGGCTGCTGGGCGACCTGAGAGTACACTACTTGGCGCGCCGCCCCGGCGCAACCCGAGATGTGCTCGAAGCCGCTGCGGCGTACGGCTGTGGCCTGTCCAAGCTGGAAAGGCTGTGCCACGAGTGACAAGGCGTGGCAGCGCCCCGTGCACAAGGGGAGCAACAAGTGCAGCAGCGGCTGGATGAGGGGGCCAAGGCCCGGATTATGGCGGCTGCGGCCTGCAGCCCCACACCCACCTGGCGCACCAAAGTGGAGTGGCTCCGCGCGTAAGGGTTCCCCAGCCAGGAGGGCTGACGCGTGCGGCCGTGTCCTGGGCTGCTGCCCCGGTGACGCGGCAAGCCGCCTGGAGTGGCTGGGGGCGAGCAGGTTCCCGGTGACCCCGGAGCTGGTGCCTGTGGCAGCGGGCGCCGGAAACATGAAGGCATTGCTGCACCTAATGGACAGGATCATCTGGAAGGACGAGAGGGCGTCGTGGAGAGAGTCCTACATCCGTTGGGCGGTATTTGAGGCTGCCAGTGGCGGCCACACGTCTGTGGTGGTGTGGCTGGTTGAGTCGTCGGACGTGGACCTGACGCTGGGCCCGGGCTTCATTAACGCCGTGGCGGCGTCCGGCAGCCGGGAGCTACTGACCTGGGCACTGGAGAATGGCGGCTGGTGGGACGATGGCACGTTTGCGGAGGCCGCAAAGGGTGGCAACGGTACGGCGATGGAGTGGCTACTGGAGCGGGGCTGCCCATGGGGGGTAAGCGACGGCAGGCGAGGTCGGGCAGAAGAGCTAAGAGAGAGAGAGGAAGGGCCCGCGGGCCCGCGTAGACCGTGACACACCCTGCGCGTGGGCGGGCAGGGTTGCACATGTAACCCCGGCGTATGGTACGTCACTGTCGGCTCACTTTGAGAGTACTAACAGAGCGCCGGTGATACTCGATGGCCAACAATCCATCGCTCGTGTGGTCCAAGGCCGCGACATTATTGAATGTGCACCGTGCTGTACGTGCAGAGTCGTATCACGTACGGCTTTGCGTGCGGCGTAGGCGTCGTGACCCCTTCCCCAGCCACCCGTGCGCATCCCGTCCCAACCGCAGGACTGCGGAGACGCGTACGCCAACGCTGCGCTGGCGCATGACTGGGCGACCCTCCGCCTCCTTAGGCGGCTGCGATGCCCCTGGGGCCCGCGCGGGTACGTGTTCAGCAGGGCCGTCTCCAAGGGCGCCGCGCTGCCCGTGCTCCGGTGGCTCCTGGAGCAGGGGTGTCTGGTGAAGCGGCGCCACATCTGGCGCCTGATGCTGGGTGCGGAGAGGCCAGACGCAGATGACATTCTTGACATGGTGGCGATGCAGATACCGTAAGTTAATGAGCTGGCTTCCTGCGGCCCTTTTGCCGAACGAAGTCATACCCGGGAATGTGCAGCTTGGGGCATATTGTTATGGGCTTGCGGACGTCAGCGGCGAGTGCGGCCAGGACGCAACTGTGGGTCGTTCTTGTACCGTACTGAATATTCCGTGCATACGCATGGAAGGCCAGCAACGGTTTCAGCTGACGATTGGGTGCCCGTACTGGGGCCCGTATTGCGGCACACCTGATACATGAACGGTTGCCCGCTGGTCAAAAGGTGTTGAAGCCTCTAGAATCATCCTCAAGCATGGGAGCTGGCGGTGCGTGCCTTGCGCGATAGATTTTTGATGTCTGTCTGCCTGTCTGTCTGATGCCGGAGCCATGTGCTATTTTTTCCTGTGCTATGGCTGGGTCTGTGGGCATTCGCGTATACTGCAGCCTGGCGTGTCCGTATGAGTGAAACGTTGCAATGAGCGAGGGTGTCCAGAAGACTGAGTAGTAACTGTTATGTTAACTGTAGATTAGATCGACAACTGCCAGCCGACCCGTCGGCCCCGGCCTCTGTAGTCCGTCTCCCAGCCAGCCACCTAGCCGGGAGCGCACGAGCGCCTGGTGCAGCCTGGACGCCTCCGCCGATAAAACGTGCACAGGATCCCTCATCGGAGACACGCACAGTGCCAGCACAGCCTAACTCCCCTCCTTGCTTCCAGCCGGGGAACTCACGATGCGGCCCATTCAGGCGGGTGAGCTGGACTGGCGGGACCTGCTTTGGGGTATGTACGTTGGGTTCGGTTGTCTGATCTACGTGCCTTGACGGAATCCCCCAACCGAGCTAGCACCAACCCGTACATGCCTCGGCACCCCCTTGTGCTTGGAGTGCCTGAGCGATACCTGTGGTTTGGCTGGCCCCAAAGCTGACATGGCATGACACTGTTGAGACATGGCCCCGCAGCGGCTAGCTGCCCCCAGTCCGAAGCACATGCAAACGTAACCCTCGTAGCCCGCTGTCCCCTGCGCTTTCGGTGTCCTCTGTTCCGCCGTCAGGCCCGTCAGGGTTGGCCAGGGGAGTTCGAGCTGAGGCGGCACATGCAGCGGCGCTGGCGGCACGTTCTCGCTCTCGGCCCCTGCCGCACTGAACTGCCCCACCTTGCACCGTTATATCCTCGCAGTGATGCGAGCGCTGAGGGTCGTCGGGTAAGTTGCAAAAGAACCTCTGTGTTGGTTGCTGTCGTACATGACGCTCAGCGGTTGCCTTTATCCTGTGATCTTGGGCTTGGTATTAGAAATAACGGCGTGAATTCTCTGTAAAGCCGTGTACAGCGATGCTTGTCGATAGCCGTAAGCCGTTCCCTTCTCTCAAGGAAACCGTAGTCTGGGATAGCTGTACAGGGGGCCTCACCTTTGAGTATTAGAACGCTAGGTTTCTTATTTCCAACGCACAACATATTGTACTACGCAGAGTTTCACTGAAACAGCTATCTGATAATGAATTGAAAGCGTTAACGGGTAACCGGTATCTCCCGTTAGTTCACGCTAATGTGCGCGGCACTGAATGCGTGTATTGGAGTGCTGGCGGTGGCGCTACTAGCCGTTCATTATGCATCTGCTAGGACCCTGGAGGTCTGGGATGACGAAACCACTGTCAAACAGCTGACAGTCCAGTGTGCGAATGGGTTCGAGTTGGCCGCAGCCCTGGCGGACGCCCAAGTCCAAGTGGCCGTCATTACCAGCAATATTCTCATATTGGAATCGGACTGGACTTCCATCTCGACGCCTGTGCTGCTGGCGCGCAACTTCACAATCATGGGGCAGTACGCGGAGAGGGAAAACTGGCCCACGTTGGACTTCGGGCTAGTACGCGAAAAGGTATGACTGCAGCGTTTTAGGCCTTGTGTCACGTGGAGACAGCACGCACGTACCCTCGCACAAGATAACGCACGCGACCTCTCACACTCACCTAGTCACAGAACTGGGCGGCCCTGTCCTGCTGGGGGGGCGTGTGCCGTGCACATACAGCGCACGCGCACAGCTCGCAAACTCAATCCAACAGCGCACAGAAGGGCACACGCCAATACGGCACCACTCACGTAGACGCACGCAGCAGCCGGTCGGTCACTATGCTGTTGCCGAGCTTCATCCGGCTCCCACGCTGCTCGCTGGTGACGCTGCAGGTCCAGTTGGGGCCAGGGTACTTCCTGAACATCACGCGGGTGCCGCTTCCGGGCTGCACCGCACTTCCAGGCGAGTGAGGTTGGGTTTGGTTTGGTTCAGTTGGGTCGGCGGTGCGGCCCCCTCCAAAGTCGGCGCCAGAGGACAGTGCGCAACGTCGGCCCCTGTTGGCATGGGGCTAAACGTCAGCGCTGTTGGGTGTATTGACACCCTGGGTGCGGTACTTGACCGCAACCTAGGAGCCGGCCGGGATCACAGCTTGCGGTTTTGGAGTGCCGAGCTCCTATGGGGTCCACACGCGTCATTCAGGGTGGCACTCGCTGTTGTGCAGCGTTGGAACAGCTGGGGCAATGGGGCCTGCTCGGGGCTCGACATGTTTACCACAACACAAACAAAATGCCGCCGCGCGTACCGTTTTCCACAGGCGCCCGGAATCGACCTTATCCTCAACAGGCCGTCGGACTTTGGGACGGCCAGCAGGGCACCGGTTTATGGGACGGTCGTGGCCAACAATGCGGGTCTGCTCGTGCGTAAGTGTTGCCCTTGGATTGATGCGTTTTACAGGGGGCCCGCGGGCGCGGGCGCCGTACCCCTCACGTGCGCATGTGTTTTTCAAGAGCCCTGGCCTTCAGGCGCTCCCTGCGCGCCACGCCCTGTTTGCCGCCGGGCGCATCCACGGGGCCGGGACCGCACAGCCATTGTGGCCGCACCCGCTGAACAGTATGTGTCCTGAGCGCGGCTGGGATTCATGGGCCGGGAACAAGGACAGACAGCTTGAATCCCTGCCGCTTCACTCCGTCGTGACGAGATGTTTGAGGAGGGACTAGGGCCCATCAAGGGTACTTCCTCGCATGCGGTGTGCGGCACAGTCCCAGACGTGCGTTGCGGCGGGCTGCGCAAGCCATGCAGTCCGCCACGATCCGCAGCGAAACGTGCGGCGAGCTCTGATTTGTTCGGTGTCCCTGCTTTTGCCCCGACCCGCGCCGCTCCAGGGGCATGCCTGCCGGAGTTTGAGCACAACGTCTCGGTCAACACGATGCCGCGGCCTGCAGCCTTCCCCGGAGTCCAGTCGCAGCACCGGTTCGGGCCCTTGCCGGGATGCACCAACAACACTTCGGCGCCGCTCATGCAGCGCTGTTGGTCCGCGAGGGTACGGACACTCGTGTCCTCGTGTTACCATGCCAGTTGTGGGGTTGTATGCCTGCATGGGCGTCAGGGCATCCACGTTTGCCTTTACACCGGCTGCTGGTTCTTCCACCGTTTGCCCGACAGCCCCGCACGTCTGGGCGCAACTAGACGTGCCGCGTCGAACGCTGCCGGTTCCTAGCGTCCTGGGGTATGGCGTACGGTTGGGACCTGTCGCCGTTTCAGGTCCGCGCCTACCCACGGTACCTGTGACGCCCTCCCCCGTGTCCGGTTTCTGCCTTCACCACTCCCCGCTGTCCAGGGCCTTTGGGGCGACATGGCGATGTTTGGTAAGGCGGGCTTGGTCTGGGGCAGGGGCTGCTTTGTTTCTTGTGTGCTTGCCCCGTGTTGTTAATCCTCGAGACGACGCTGTGCAACACCGCCTATACGTCACGTCGGTAGGCGCCGGCAAAGGGTGCACGCTTTCGGCGCGGTTTTAGGGCAGCACACTTTTAGAGCGCTTCCATTTTCCGGAGCTTGCGGGCAACAGCACCTTGGTCGTTTGCGCCACCCCCCCCCCCAGGTGTCGACACGGACGCGTTCGGCAATGTCATGCAGAGCAGCTACTACTACGCTTGGCTACTCCAGGCCTACTATATTGTACGTGCCTGCAGGGTTGAATGCTCGTTAGGGTTCTATACGTCACAGGGCGTGGGCGGTGGGAACCGATTGAGGGGGTTCTTTGCACCGGCCGTCATCCCACATGCGGCGGGTCTCGCAGCCCCCTGGTGCCGCTCTAGCCAGGAGCCTGTAGGGTCCTCGTCATGGGCCGGGGTCGGCGCCTCAGGGGTCGTATCTCATTGCTCGCTTGCGCCAAATGCTAGGCTGCTTTGCGTGCGTTCACCAGGAGCACGCCGCTCGCGTCCCTGACACCTGCGCCATGCACGTCACGAGAGTTTCGCGGGAGGCGTCGTCATACAACGACGTGTCCGTTCAGCCTTTCCGCGTTCCTGCAAGCCGCCGGCTGCTGAGCCAGTCCCGCTATCGCGGCCCCCGTGGGGCCCATGCACACAGTGCGAAACGACGATGACGGAGGAGTGCTTCATTCAGCTTGGCGCGGTCGGCTGCTTCAAGAGGACTGTCGCCGGCAGCAGCAGCAGCAGTAACTACAGCAGCCCCTCGCCTCCGCCGGCCTCGCCCCTGCCCCTCGCGGCAGAGGTTCCTGGCGGCGCGGGCGGGGGCCATCGGGGAGCCCTCTTGGGCGGCCTGCTGGGCGGCCTCCTGGGAGGTGCGCGGAGATTTGCTGCCGAAGGGATACGGAATTCGGGCTTTTGGGAGTTTTGACAAAATATAAGTCGGGCGGTTAGCTGTGATGTCACTCGGGCGTTTGAAGTTAGCAGCCCCGAACCGAACCAGCTAACCGCTTGTTGCGTGTGGTCCATATGCGTATCCCTTGCGCAGCCGCTGAATATGTGTACACAGCTCCTTGCATTCAATGCCAGCATACGCCACTTTGACTCTCTCGCTGCTGGTGGCCCGTTGGCGTTGCGGCAGGTGGTATTCTGCTGCTGGGGCTGCTGGCGGCGGCAGTTTGGATGCGGCGCCAAGCGGCCATCAGGTATCGTAGGGGACGGAGCTCGGGCGGTCCCAACCGCTCGCCGCCCACTTTCTGGTCCATCCGTCCTACTGGTCCGCATGTCGCCAGCTCGCTGCCACTGCCGATGCCCCCTGGCACAGGAGCGGCAAATACCACCCGCGCGCCAGCTCGGAGGTCAAGTCGACGCCCGCCTCAGTCCTACTCAGCGTCGCGAGCGCTGCGCCGCCCGGCGACTGGGAGCACCCCCGTCGCCGCAGGCCAAGGGGTCTTGCACCAGCGCCTCTGGACAGCCGCCCCAGCACCAGAGCAGCAGCGGCATTGCAGGCGAGTCCATCGCACGGGGCGCGTTGCAGCGAAAGGCTATTGCCGGGATGGCCGGTGATGGCTAGTGCGGGGTGGGGCGGGGTGGGGCGCGTCTGCGCTGTCGCCACTGCCACTGCTTGATTACGGCCAGGAGTTTGAAGGCTGCTGCAGTGCGGCTGCTGACTGCTGGCTCTCCTCTTGTTCCTGTCCTATCCCACACTATCTTCTAGGCAGCGCCGGCAGCCGTGATTTCGATGCCCTCGTTTGCAGTGTACCAGGTGCCAGCCGATGCTGACCATAGTTGACACAGTGCACTGAATGCACTGAATGAAAACGACGGAGCCGGTCAGGACCTGTAAAGGCTGTGAACGCACGCCCGCCTGCGGCCACGTGGTGATAACGCCTTCAACCGCCCCGCACACGCCTCCTCCGCGGTGCAGGCTCGGCTGAGCGGCTCCTGGCGGGCTCCCAACAGGCCGAGCTCTGCCCACTGCCCGTCACTCCGCTCACGCCCGTCGCGCCGGGGGTGAACTTGAACCTCCAGTACGACCCAACCGCTTCAGCCGACTGCGATGAGGAAGGCGGCGCCGGCTCTGAGGTTCAGCTCCTGGGGACCACCCTGGGCGCGGGGGCCTTTGGCCGCGTGGTCCTGGGAGCTTACCGCGGGGAGAGGGTCGCCGTCAAGATTCTAAACGTGGGCATGTGGGATGCATCAGCCATTGAGAGACCAGACCGGAAACACCAGCCGGGACGCTTCGGCGAGCCCGCGCAGCCGTCTCCCGCTTTGTTCGCGAGCCCGCCTCAGGGCGGCGCCACAGCTGCCATTGGCGGCTTGCCCTTGGCGACTGTCGCGACGGACCCGGCTCCGGAGCTGCCGAGCGGCTGCGCTTACGGAGATATGATTTCGAGTGATTCCAGTGCGCCCCCGGCTGTGGGCTTTGGGCGCGCGGCGGAGAGGCCGCACGCAATGCAGAACGGGCTGGTGGTCGCCTCCCAGAAGACGGCAGCGACAGGCACTGGGACCGCTGCCGCGCGCACGTTGGGACAGGAGGTGGAGGTGCTGGCGCGTTGCCAACACCCCAACGTGATCCGGCTACTGGCGGCATCCTTAAAGTGAGTGCTTCCCCTCGGGAGACGGGACGGGGCAAAGGGATGGTCACCGCCGCCGGAGCTGGGATGTAACATGATGGGAAGGGTCGGTGCGGAAGGGGCAGGGCCCCGTGTGCGCTGCGCACGACAGCGGTTGCCACGCACGGACCCCGCACCCGAAGGGTAGCAGAGATCTCCCCCGGTGATGAAGCCCACTGACTCTTGACAAACGACAACCGACATGGCTGCCTGCGTAACGACGCCTGCCCGGCCCACCCCTTGGTTGGGCGCAGCGGGCCCCGGGCGTGCCTGGTGATGGAGCTGATGGACAGCTCCCTGGACCGGATGCTGTACGGCGGCGGCGGCAAGGAGCCACGTGTACTGCCGCTGCCAACGGTGCGCTTACCCTGGGTAATGGCCTCTTTCAGTTGCTGCTGTTCGGCGACCGTCCAAAGCGAGGCCATGTACTGCATGTTGGAAGGCGGTCGGCAGTGTCGTTCCTCGTTACGGCCTGGCAACGTGTTCTGAAGGATCCTGCCGTCGTTGCCAGGTGCTGCACATCGCCCTCGAGGTGGCGCAAGCGCTGGCCTACCTGCACCCCACCATCCTGCATCGGGGTGAGCATTCATGGGCGGTGATCCTGAGGCTAGGTGCTGCATCTCGGTAGGGTCACCTCCTTGGGCCGCAGTGGGAGGTCTACTAAGCGCTTGCGGATGCCCCACCCAACGTTATTCGCCTTTGGCAGCGTCCTTTGATTGCACCCTTCGCTGAGAATCTTCCAAAGCCCCTGCCCAAACCTTGACCGCGCAGATTTGAAACCCGGCAACATCCTCGTCTCCCAGCTTGAGAATCCCAAGCCAATCGTCAAGTTAGCGGTGAGCCGGCGCCAAACAGGGGTGTTCCGCCGGTCCGCTCCGGTCCCACAACATGGCCTCACCAGGGACGCTTCACGCCGCTTGCCGGCGATGCGTCGCGGCTCGGCCGCCACTGCATGCCGTACCAACCAGTGTACACAACCGACTCCGTACCAAAGCTGCTCTCGTCGCTAACTGGCCCCGCAGGACTTCGGCCTGTCGCGCCTGCGCAGTACGACACTCGTAACAAACCGCCCAGATGTCGGGACGGTGAGTTTGCTCGGCGCAACTGCTCCGTTTGGGTGCTGCCCGGTCGGCTTGTGGGTGCAAGGCTGTGTGTCAGGCGGGACTGTGTCCTCGCGGCGCTTGCTGTTGGGGCTTTGTGGCCATGCGCCGTGCACACCGCTTCCTGGCACTCGGCGCAGTGGCCCGCCAATGCGGAGATGCGTGGTCGCTGGTCGGGACTTTTCTTGCCCTCGGTCAGTGCCACGCCGCCGGCCCCCTGCGGTCCGACCTGCGTCGTCCCATGCCTGACCAGGCCCCACAACACGCCCTGCCCCGGCACGCAGGCCGCCTACATGGCGCCCGAAACCTTCGACATCACCAACCACACGATCACCGATCGAGCTGTGAGTCGAGCGCGGCTTGATAGGGGGATTGATATGGAGCAGCCAGCTATCGTGTTGCCTGCCATCACACGTGAAACTGGATTTTGGACGTGGGCTGGGGTCGGGGAGTGCTGGGTGCCTCGCTCGAGGAATCCTAGCAGGGCTCAGCTGGCCTTTCTGGAAGAGGACCGCCTCCTGGCTCCTTGCCCCTCGCTGCCCCAACCGTCCCACCCCTACCCCCAGGACGTGTACGGGTTCGGTGTGATCCTGTGGGAGATGCTCAGCGGCTACCAGCCCTGGAAGGGAATGCAGCTAGTGCAGGCGAGTGCGTGCTTGCGTATCGGCCCGGAACTTTGTCGCTCGCTCTTCTCCCGACGATTCCACGCTTACATGAAAGCTACGGCACGCCACGACAGTCTGTACCAGTACATATTTATGTAATGCCGCAATGTCGCTACACGCGATGCGACTGCCCTCTGCGCCGACCCGACCCCGGGCCTACAGGACCCTAGCACCCACTCCCTGGCTGCCCAGACGGATTTCTCGTTTCCATTTACGCCATCGATCTCAACTCAATGGCCGCACCTTCTGCGTGCCACACCGCCCGCGCGGTGTTTGGTGTACCACCGCGCCGTTCCCCGGTCCGAACAACCCAGCACCCGCCCCCCTGTGCTGGTCCTGTTGTGCAGGTGGCCTTTGCGATCAACCTGCGCAAGGAGCGCCTGCCGATGGACCGCCTCCCACCGGAGCGCTGCCCGCCCAGGCTGCGAGGCATCATCGAGGCGTGCTGGGAGGACGACCCGGCGCGCAGGCCCGCGGCGGCCGAGCTGGTGAAGGAGCTGCTCCTGCTGCAGGAGGTACGGGCCTTCAAGAATGTCGAATGGGTGGGAGGTTTTCTGCCAGCGAGGCTTTGAGTAGGAGGTTGTCCATCAGGAAGGTTTACCCGTGGGCTTGTTGCTTGTGCAGCCGCTACATGTTTCCACCCCGTACTCCGCATCCCCGGCCGCAGGCTCTTGCGTACACACGCCTGGGCACGATGACTGTCGCCTTTTGAGTGGGGCCACTCAGCTGGTTGTAGCCTTGTGGGCTTCGTCCGTTGCGAGGACGCCCAGACCACCAGACCGGTATCCTTTCGTCGTCCAAGGCACTCGTCCGAAAGGGATACGCCGCAAGTGAGAAGGGCACCCACACGTACAGACGTACCCTAAGGCGAGACTTCACGAGCGAAGTTGGCAGGGGTTCATACGGGTCCAAGCCCGGGTTCATCTACCGTGTCCGGCACTTTGAGCAACTTCGTATCATAGCAATCGGTGCTGGTAATATGCTTTCTGCATCTTTCATCTCGCCGCCACGCGGGCATTGCACCCTGCCTGCGTGGGCACCCACGATGCCGTACCCTGCACGTGTGTTGTCGTGCCACGACGTTACGTTGGAGCATCGTTACGTCGCCGCGTGCATGCTCGCCGTCGCGCGCATTTGATCGGTTGGTCGGCAACTGCTCATCTGGCCACCGGCCGTGGGAACGTCGCCATGTTTGATTTAAGACTCTGATGGCCTGCCCGACGCAGCAAACTTGTCGTAAAGGTGATGATTGCATAGGGCATCTGAGACATGCAAATGAGACACACCGTGTGAAGTACTTGCCGTATACATGCCGTATACATGCCATGTGAAGTACATGCCGTATAAGATCGTTCGTACTTTGTCGATTGGAATTGTTCTCATGTCATTGATGTCAGGAACGAGGCCAGCACGGTAGACCCTCGTTCTTTACCCCTGAGGCCAGGAAGGAAGCTGTACGGCGGCTGTGGCCGTTGGGACTGCAGGCCCAATATTTCGATGTGGTGCGTCTGACAACACAGCAGGCGTTGCTTTTCGGGTGTTTCCATGTGGCTGCGCAGCACATACCGCACCTTCGGTCCGGTTTCGGTCAAGCCTCGGAGGGAACATGGCTGACCCCACTATGTAACTGGATTGCCAAAAGGCGTGGGCTGCTGCGGGTTCGACCTTCTTCGTGGCTTACTCTCCCCTGCTCTGCTTTGTCAGCTTCACACGTCTCCCTATGCAGCTCAACCTAAAAACCTTGCAGTACACCAGGTGAAGTCCGACAAACCGGGTAAGATGGTAAGCCGATCTTTGGAGGGCGGGACGTGGGGGCGGGACGAACGTCACATATCTTGTTCTGTACCCGCCCGCCCTATTCAAAACGTCGCGCCTTCGGGCGTGTATGACCGTAGAGGCGGGCTCCCTCTTTCTCTGCAGATTTCTTTTTTTTCCCTATACGTGTCTAACCCATCAACCCAGTCAGCTGCCCTAGATCGTGTTGAGCACAGACGCCATTGCTTGCGGCTTAGCCATCCCAAGTAACTGGCATCTTCGTGATGTGGACTGACGTGTGTGTGCCTTGGCCACTTCACATCCTTAACGCTGCTGGGGGGGGCACCTACGCGGACAGCCAGATACGACGGTCCAGGGCAGATAGGCCCATGGTGCATGGCCCCGTGGACCGACCCATGGTTCGCTATGTGGACGCCGACCGTGCAGCTTGTCACGGCAAGCCCACCGTAGACCTTCCTGTACATGTCTTGATGCCTTTGATAAGGATCAGGTAAAAGATCATCGACACAGGGCAAAGGCTACTGTTATGCAGCTTGTTGTATTGTGGCACCCAACACGAATGACCATTCGGTAACCATGCCCCCTGTAACTGCACCCCAACCGCTCGACACTCATTCTTACCGTTCCTCGAGCTCTTTTGCTTGAGCTTCCCACTGTCCTGTGGTCTTGGGCTCCATGGTCTTTCATTAGGGCCCATAGGCGGGCCCTTTGCGGGTGCCGTCAGGCTGGCGGTTAGCACGGAGTAACCGTTAGGCAACTGCACTCACAAAGAGGATCCCACCTCCAGGATGTCATCTGAAGGCAACCTAGGGTGAAGTGTGTGTTCTATATGATCTAGAAGGGTGAAGTGTGCGATCTATATGACCTAGGGTTAAGTGTGTGCGTGTGGTGGTGGTGATGGTGAGGGGGGGGGAGGCCATACTTGAGCCCTGCAGGTGCGGTTGACAAGGCCTCACATCCTGCGGTCCTGCATGTACCCGAGGTGTACGTGCGCGCCCGAACTTGACGCCATCTACCCAACATCAAACGCTGTTTTTGTGCTGGAAAGGCTCCTCGCGCCACAGGCTTAACGCTGGGGCAGACAAATTGCCGTGCTCTTGCACTTCACTGATAGGTAAGACCCGAGCAGTGTCCTCTAATGACGCCAAAAACAGTCGAGCCGGAGTTGGAGTGACGGTAGTTTGTCCTCAGGAAAATCTTCGTGTCAGGCTGCCTGTCAGCTAACCGCATAAAGGATTGCCAAGGAGGCATCCGTGCAACTAGAATCCCAATAAGGATATTACACTGGTATCAAAAGGAAAGCGCCGCACAACGAGTTCAGTGCTGTGTCCAGCCAAGTCACAACACGCTTTGAAGCCAAGCTCTGCGGAACAACCGCAGTCCGGAGTCGTACGGTGTTTTGTGCATGCACGAGTCACTGTCAAGGGTCACCGCGTTCCGCCCTTGGGCTCCATATGGACTCCGCCACCTGCTGTCGCACAGCCCAGCGCGCAACCCTTCGCCTGGAGCAAGGTTGACAGCGCGGCATTCAGTCGGGTCCAAGTACCTACCCAGCTACACCCTCCTCTGCACGGGCCTCAGGCACGAGGAATGCCCTGCAAGCCAACCCCTTCCCAAGATCATTGACACGCATCTACCTATTCCCGTCCTATCTACTGCACACGCGTCTGTTAGCTTCGGACCTCCCCCAGTCGCACGCCTCTCGCGGGCTGACTGTTTATCGGAACTCCTCCTCAAGGGCCCGGAAGCGGTCCGAGAGCTCCTCGTACACCGCCCTGAGCTTGCGCCGCACGACGTCCTCGCCCTCGGCTGCAGCCAGGGCACATCGGAGGGGGCAGCCGTGTCAGGGTGGTACACAGTCTGACAGCGACGGCAGCCTTGCAGCGGCCTTGTCGAACAGAGTCGCACAAAGCTCGGCGCGCTGTAACGTAACACCGCTACGCTTCTCAGGTACCCGGCTCACCCGGGTCCTCGAACTTTTGGCTGGTCAGCTTGTAGAGGGTGTCGCCCATGCGCTGCTTGATCACGTTGAGCGTGATCTTCTGGCCCTCCGCGTTGCCGCTCGCCGTCTTCTCGATGGCGGCGGTAGCCAGGCGGTGGAAGGTGGAAATGTTGCGCATCATCTCCACGCTCTTGTAAAACGGGCAGTACTTGTCGTACTTGGTGAACGAGTTCTGCTGGAGGTAGTCGTCCTTGATGAACCTGTGTTTGACGCGGTACAGAAGATAAGAGGGGAGAGAGGAGGGAGGACGCGCCACGGAGAAGAGAAGTTACGCTGGCTCCGCAGTAGCTGCAAGCCTCCGCAACCACGCCCCAGTGGACAACTCCCCTCCTCACATGTGCCAGAAAAGCAAAATCCGCAGCGCAAGAAGCGGTGGTGCCCCCTAGCCCTGCCCCGCCCCAACCGCTCACCGGGCCGTCTCCAGCACGACCTTGTCCGCCTCCGCCAGCGCGTCCTTGCCCACCAGCTGCACGATCTCGTTCAGCTCGTCTTCCTTCTGCAGCACCTCGCGGAAGACGGTGCGCAGCTGCACGAACTCGGGGTCGAACTTGTCGTAGAAGGGCTCAAGCGCCTTGGTGTACTTGGAGTACGAGATGAGCCAGTTCACCGACGGGAAGTGCTTGCGCTGCGCCAGCTTCTTGTCCAGGCCCCAGAAGACCTATGCCATCGCAGTTGGCAGCCCAAGGCAAGACGCCTTATGTGCAGGGTTCGCAATGCCGGGGTATGTATTGCCGCGTGCAGTTTGCCGTCTCTCGACGCAGGACGTAGTCCAACACCAATTGCATCACCCGCTTCTTTCTCTTGCAACGCGGGTCCTGAGCGATGCATGGCTGCAAGTTCAGCACATGAGCGCGCTCTAGGGCCATAGATATCTCCTTTTGACCGCATGCCGATATGCGCGTGCTAGCGCGTCGTCCTGCTGCAATGTCCGCAACGTCAGGTACCTATCCGCGCTAACAGGTGGCTCTATGGCTTGACGTGCAGCTCTCACAGTTTAGAGGATATCATGCTCACGTGCGGAGCTGCTGCTCGCTCCTTTCCGTCCCACGCAACGCGCAAATGGAAGGGGAATGGTCGCTACCATCCCGGCATCCACCACGGAATTGGCGCGGCCCCACCTGCACAATGGCCAGCGTGGCGGCCGTGACGGGGTCCGAGAAGTCACCACCGGGGGGCGACACGGCGCCCACAATGGTGACCGAGCCCTCGCGCTTGGGCCCGCCCAGGCACTGCACGCGACCAGCGCGCTCGTAGAACGAGGCCAGGCGGGCACCCAGGTAGGCGGGGTAGCCTGGGGGGTCGAGGTGTGCGCGGCCGGAGAGGCGTCAGGATTGGCAGGTTGAGATAAACGGGATACGCAGCATATATTAACTGAGTCCAAGCCGTGCATGTACCCGTCCCTACTGCCCGCGTATTGCACGGACAGATCCCTACTGCAACTGGCCCACCAGGTGACTAGCACATACCTTCTTCTCGCCTATTTGCAACGCATAGCGGTGTTTGTCTGTGACCGCGCCGCTGCCCATCCCTGCCCTCGTGTTCACGCATGACTTCGATGCGTCCCAGGCTGGATTGGCGAGGCTGCTTTGGCGATGACATACCAGTGCAGACGACACCATAACCATTCAGCATATGACTCTCCAGAGACCCTCTTCCACGGGGACGCCCGCTGAAGCCGAATGCTCACCGGAATCGGCAGGCATCTCCGCAAGGCGACCCGAAATCTCACGCAGGGCCTCGGCCCAGCGAGAGGTGGAGTCACCCATCATGGAGAAGTGGTAGCCCATATCGCGGAAGTACTCCGCCAGCGTGATACCCGTGTAGATCGACGCCTCACGGGCGGCCACGGGCATGTTGGACGTGTTGGCCACCTGCAGTCCCCGCCACACCAAGCATGAGCCACGTCCTGCACAAAGCTGCAACCTGGACCCTGCTACCGACGAAGCTGCAACGCCAGGGCCACATTTCCCGGTCCGGCACGCTTTTGGATCGAGCGTGGTCACTAGGTGCACACATGCGTTGGTCCCCAGCAAGTTCTGCACGCCTGGCTAGGTAGCCGCTCTTCACACATGTAGCTTACGGACGCCAGCCATCGCCGACACTGGTTTCAGGTAAGAATGTGCATGCCAGCGTTCAATCCGCAAGGTGCAAGCAGCGTGGCTTTCAGCAATGACTTTGGGCTCTTATGAGGGGGTCTATTGCCGGCAGTCGGGATTCGCTTTAGTTTTCAGACATAGCGCATCAGACGAACAGACGTGTGTGTGTGGTCTTCCAATAGAATTCCCTCCAAGCAGAAACGGCGCAGTACACCGCCTGTTTGATAGTAGCACGCGCCCCAGAGCCCACCGCCCACCCACCAGGCACGTGCGCTTCATGATCGACTCCTCGCGGCCGTCCGGCAGCGTCATGGTGAGCGCCGGGAATTCCGCCAGCACCTCCGCCATCTCGTTGCCACGCTCACCACAGCCCACGTAGATAATGCCGTCCGAGTTCGAGTACTTGGACAGTGCCTGCGAAATGACCGTCTTGCCGCAGCCGAAGGCACCGGGAATAGCGCAGGTGCCGCCCAGCACCGAGGGGAACAGGGCGTCCAGCACGCGCTGACCGGTCAGCAGCGGCGTGTCGGCAATCAGCTTCTGCGCCACCGGGCGCGGCGAGCGCACTGGCCACAGTTGCTTCATGCTGTACTTCTGCGCACGCCAAATTCACCACCCAGAAGAGCGCAGCGCCGATGCGTTGTAGATGAAGAGGGGAGTGAGAGGGAAGGAGCGGGGGAAATGGCTTAGGTCGTGCGTAAACAGCCGTTAGTGGGGGGGGACGCAGGTCGGCAAGCCTGACGTTTGGTTAACACGAGCAAAACCCGGCCCCACGATCCCTACATCCGCCCTCCCAAGCTCGCCTTCTTGGTTCCCTGGAAGTCCACCTCGATGATCTCCTCCTCCACGTTGTAGTGGCCGGAGGGGGCAATGAAACTGACCGTGCCGCGAGCGCCGGGCGGGAGCATGAGGCGGTGCTCGATGAGACTGTTCTCCGCCACAAGGCCGTAAATGTCACCACCCGTAATGCGGTCGCCGACCTGGGTGCGGGAGGAGGCGGGGTATTTGCGCGGCGATCGGAGCTCGCCTGCACCGGTCGACCTACCTTGAAGCCCTTAGGGTGAAACTCCCACTGCTTGACGATGTCGAGCGCGGGCACAGCCACACCACGGGGAATGAACACATCGCCGCTCTGCACGGCGATGGCCTTGAGAGGGCGCTGAATGCCATCGAAGATGTTGCCCAGAATACCCGGGCCAAGCTCCACGCACAGCGGCTGCGCGAATTATCAAGTGATCAGCTTCCATGCTGTTCTTCGGGCTAAGGGGCCTCGAGTTACCTTCTTGGTGCGCAGCACCGTGTCGCCCACGCACAGGCCAGCCGTCTCCTCATACACCTGCAACCCGCCAGTTCCGCTGCTCACTGCATGCTCCAAGATTCATGTATAAATAAGCTATCACCTGAATGGTGGCGCTGTCGCCCTCCAGGCGAATAATCTCGCCAATCAGATTGTCCGTGCCCACGCGAACCAGCTCATACATAGCCGCACCGGCCATGTGGTCGGCGACGACCACAGGTCCGGAGACCTTCCGGATGTAGCTGCGGGAACCATGACGGTAGGGTCAACACTGGGGGCGGAAATCGCCAACTGCGAAGCTGCGTACCCATAGTCGCTCTCCTTCTCAATTGCGACGGCCATTGTTGCGACTGCTGGTTCCTCCTAAGGTCCCCAACAGAAGCTGAGTATCAGCTCCACCGAGAGAGGACCGCCTTCCACACCGTACTTTTTCCACTTGCCCCAGGTGCTGCTAGTTGCTGGTATACAGTAGTAGTCCGGGAAATTGAAGTGGTATTCTATTATATTGAAGAGGTGTCAGGCCAGTGACCAAGTCTGGAGCCCTTGCCTGCATCCATGCGCTCTACCGGGCCCCTTCTCGAGGTATTTTCATATTGGTTGTTCACCAGAACCCTGAGGGCCTAGCCTCGCTCCGGGGCCCACGGGTCAAAGAGGCGCCCAAAGCAGCAACACAGGGGCACTGCACATTCCGCTCACTAAGATTCCATTGATTTATGGCAAGGAAACGGGACGCGGTTGGCTGGACGGTTGGTGAGGATGGTGTGTCTTTTGGTGCTACCCCACCGGGAACACCGCTTGATTCCCATCTTGCTGCGCTGAGGGGCCATAATCATTTTCACACCACTTGGAGGCCCATGGCATCTACTGTGGCTTGCTACGCCACCCCTCCTTAGGACCTTGGCCAACGTCCACCTTTTGAGTCCGCTGCGGTCCGACATGCTGTAAACCCATCAGCCCCGGTTACAAACCCCTGGGGCGACACGCCCCGTTAACCGGTCCCGCTTGGGGGATGCAACTAGTAAAGGGGGACAAAATATGCCGCTATCCTTACCACGCCGGCTGGAGCGCACCATTATCTCCCATAAACTCTCACCGCCGGCCAGCGGCCTCAAGCGCTCTGCCCAGCTTTCCTGCTCTACAATGCCGGCAGAGCACACACCCCACGCGGAACAGACACCACGCCCCGAACAAAGGGGCAGCGCAGACCAAGAGCCCAATACAAGGAACAACAAGGGCGGGCGGGCAGGGAAAATGCAAAGGTAGCGAAAGCTGCGGAACAAAACGGCTCGAGCTCCCCAGTCACGCGCGTCAGCTACGCCGGGAGAACGAGCACTGCGACAGAACCAAAGAGGTGCTGCTTAATTCACGACGAAGAGCGCCCACGTGCCAAGGGCTTCCACTCAGCACCTCTGCCTCGCGTCGTACTGCCGTCATGCCGTACCGCACAAATGTGCACGCAAACAGCTGGCTCAGACTTCCCTGACCACTACCCGAGGAGCCTGCCTCCCCTTGCGCCACAAACCGCATGTTGGAAGTTCCAAACTAGCATGTTTCTGTTTCCTTTATTGCTGGGCGGACAGGCGTGACGCCGGTAACTAAGGGTTACGCCAAGGGGCTATCGGTTGCGACCTGGGCATACGCGTTGCCCTTTTTGGACTCTGCAGTACGCCATGCTCCGCGTCGTCAGGGCTGCCGTCGGGTGAATAATTGTCCCTTGGCATTGTCCGGGAGCCGTGAATGTGCCTCCAAATGTCCCTGCTTCCATGTGCTGCCCTCAGGTGCCCTAGTACCTCACTTGCGTTATTGCGGCAGCACTGCCCAGCCTGCCTGCTGCCCTAACCTGCCGCTTAGTCCGCGGTGCCTCCATGGTGGTGTACGGAGGTACCACCATGCCATGCACTGGATTGTAGGGGCGGGTTGCGGAACGAGGAAAGGGGAAATGCAGTCGAGGTACCAGCGCCAGGGTCGCAGTAGCAGCGGAAAAGTGTGTGCCAGCGATTGGGTTACTACGGTAGGCATGATTTTGTGCGCTTCAGCGCGCAAATATGAGCCGTGATGACGTAAACGTGCGGCACCACACGTACGCCGGCTTCGGTGTCCTGGACCAAACAGCTCGTCAGGGCACAACAGAGGTAATGTATGTATCCAGCATAAGCCCACGCGTCGGCACGGCCGTCGAGGCGCCATCCAGGTCAAAAACGGTACGACCGGGCGAGTACGTGGCACAGTACACGACAGTCGTCGCCTTTCCTGAGCCTTGCGAATCAAGCAGGCAGCACCTGCGGCCCGTGCTCCCAGAGCCCAGACAGGCTGTTGACACCACTACGCAGTGGCAGGCTCCTAAATGTCTCCTTGAGTAGCCAGCCTGGGCCCCCCACCACAACATCTCCTACGCGCACCCGGCATGAAACCACCTGGTGAATACGGGTCCGCGCTCGGGGAACGTCAGGGCGCTACAATCTGGCCCGTCTGGACCCGCCCGCCCTTGGATGTGTATGCGTTGGCGGTGCCGCGGCGGTGCTCATTTGCCTCTCATGTTGATCACAATGCCGCCAGCTTGCCTGCGTTGCTCACAGCCCCCCAGACCCTCGGGCGGCAACAGCCCGCGGCCACAACAGCGTTTGGCGCCTCCTCGCAGCACCCGACGCAATGTACACACCGACGACCCACACACACAGCAATCTCTCTACCCAGCCGCTGCCCGCTCCCATGCCGGTGGCACAAGCACCGCTGCTCCCGAGGCTCCAGCCAAACCCCTTTAACCTCCCCATCCCGTCCACCCTGTTCTCCTAGCTCCTGCCGCGCTTGGCGCCGCCGCCGCCGCGCGGCCGCCCGCCTCCGCTGAGCTGCCTGGCGCTGCGCTCGCGCTTGAGCACCTCAAGCTTGCGCTTGCGGCCCTCGGCCTTGCGCGCGTTGTGCCGCAGCCGCGCCGCGGCGGCCGCCGCCGGGTCCAGCATTCCGCGCACCGCGCTGCGCCGCTTGCGCTCCGAGCGCATCCCCTTGACGTGCTCCCGCGCTTTATTGTACGACGCCAGCAGCAGTTCGCTACCCACCACGCCGCGCAGATGCGCCATGACCTCCTCCGCCAG
>LSYV01000040.1:344727-377238 GCA_001584585.1 Gonium pectorale
CGGCGGGACGTCGCGTCGACGACGGCGTCGCGAGCGCGCGGACGGCGGCGGTACGGGTGGGGCGGGGGCGGGGGCGGGGGGGGGGTACGGTAGGTAAGGGGGAGGGCGGGGCGGAGCAAGGGGGCCCTAATTACCAAGTCCCGTATGGCGTATTGGATGGAAAGGGAAGGAAGAAGGGACGGGGACGAGGGGTCGGCATGTGCAGTGGCGCGCTGCTGAGTTGCAGCACGCGAGCACGCGCGCAGAGAAGGTGGCCTGACCTGCAGAAAGTGCGAGGCGCTGTTGAGCTCGCGCCAGTGCGCCAGCCCATCGGCGAGCCAGGAGCCTCCGCTGGGCTCGGCCTTGGAGGGCGCGAGGCGGCGGTAGACGTCCACATCGACCTGATGGATGGCATGGGCGTGGGGTTTACTGGTAAGGGCAAACACTGCGATAAGGGCATGTGTGGTGGGTTTAGCGGGGGACTACTAGTAGGTTGGTGGTGTCCCAGGACGGCTGCGGGGGGCAAATATCTGAGCGGGGGGCGGGGGGGCCTCAGCATCCGGCAGATTATGCAGGCCGGGAGGCGGCGGCCCTTCGTGTGCAGCGCACTGTCGCGCAATCGAGCTAACATCATCGCATGGAGCAGTTGCCATGTCGAGTCTGCCCCGGCGGCTACGTTGCGTCCCGGTGGTCCGGCGGCGCACCTCATTGACGCGCTCCGAGAAAGTCTTGAAGCGGAACCGCTTCACACGAGGAGCCTTGGGGATATCTGGGAGCCTGTCCTCGTCGGAATCGGACATCTTGGCGACCGAATTAGCAGTTTGCCGCTGCGGGCCGTCTCACAGTGGCATCTTCATTGTAATGGATAAAGCATTATAGCCTATAACATAATTTGCTCTCAATAACTAGGGCCGGTTGTTAGAAATTGACGACGGTCCTGCCACGTTTAACTCCAAACGGAGAAGGATGCAAAATGTTAACTCCTAGAATGCCGACGCCCATGCCGCGCCTCGCCGTACCCGTTACTAATGGCCGTTGCTGGGTGGTTGATGCAGCTGGGTTACGTGCATTCGTGCATTTCGTGGGGACCCCGGGGAGACCCATGAGCAGTACAGGGCACAGGGAAGCGAGAACGCCCCAGTGGCTCCACAGGAACAGCGAGCGGGGCCCACGAAGCCAACACTCCACAGGTTGTACACGGCCTCCTCGCGGGGGTTGCGGTCGGAACCTGGGATATCAAGCCTCTCGCTCCCCATCAACTCTCATCCACCCCGCCCCCCGCCATTGGTGCCCCCAGCCACCCACCCTCGCCAGCTTCTCCCAGCCCTGCCCGGTCCTGCCTGGCTCATCGGTCATCAAAGCCCACAACGTCGCAGCCGCCCCTGCCACCGCGTCCGTATCCGAATACCGATGCGGCATCCCCGGCGAGGCCCCGGTGGGGAGCAAAACATACTGAAGTTGACTCAGTATCCAGAATATCCAGCCGCCTCCCCTCCAACGCGCGCTGCCTCCTGCAGAGCCCCGGTCTCCCCGCGCCTTTGCCGCCGCCGCCTCCGACCCGAGTCAGGATCCAGGATAGTACAAAGCGGAGTGCGAGTCTGAACCCGAAACGTACTGCGCCGCTCTCCGCAGCCGCCGCTGCACGTACGCCCACCGGGCTGCGTCGCAGCGGAGGCTGCCCCGCCGCCCGCTTTCTTTCTGTGGAAAGGTTACAGGTGTAGAGGCGAGAAAGGGTGCAGACAACGGGAGGGACAAGCAGCCCTCCCGTCCGCCAGCAGGGCGCCAGGGCAAGCTGGAGCCGTCAGCGGCCGCCGCTGCGGGTGCCACCTCCGTGGACGTCGCTGCCGATGGCGCTACTGCTTGGCAAGGAACCTGCGCGGGGCGGCGAGGGTGAGCGACGGAGGTGACGAGGGTGGGGGTGCTAGGGAAATCTGGCTTGGCTCAATGCACCCCTGTTGCTTGTGACAGTAGGATCACTGTCTTGGCAATGCCAGCTCTCTACCACCTCTCTACCAGCTCTCTACCAGCTGGCCCAGCCGGGCAGGATCTTCACGTGGAGCTCCACGTGGTAAAGCGCGGTACTCTGGGTCACCCGGGTTCCACAATCCTGCCCCTTGGTTCGCGACAGCGCCTCGGCCCGCCCCAGCCGCTTCTCCTCCAGCAGCTTCTCCGCTGGCCAGCCGCAGAGCGCACGGACTGGAGCTCTGAGCGGAAGGGAGGGTGCATGCAAACGGTTGCGCAGGTGCAGGTGAGCAGGCGAGGGTGCTTTGGGGAGGGGTGCATGGCTTGCAGGCTGCCTGCTAGCGCCTCAAGCTCCGCCACACAGCCCCGCAACGCCGCCTCCGCTGCACGCTGCGCCGCCGCCGCCTCGTCGCAATATGTCAACTCCTCGTCGCGCTGCCGCAGCAGGTCCAGGTTGTGCGTCAAGTCCAATTTGAGCTAAACTGCACGCCCTGCTAGGTTGTGGGTCAGCTGCCTCGGTTTCACCACCATGCCCCGTGGTCCCGGTAACTGTTTGAAATGAAAGGTGAGGACAAGAGCCGTGAATATCCCGCGCGTCCCAGCAGGCCACGACGACATGGCCCACAGTGCCCAGGCCTAGCGGCCGGCGCGGAAATGCAGGGGGGAAGGTGTTAAAGGGGAATCCAATGCCATTGCCGCGGGATGGGGAGCACTTTGATGAGGAAGGATGTGGAGACACATACACCCGTCGTTTTGTTCGACCCTCAGATCACGCGCAGGCTTTGCCGACAGCGCACGCCCTGAGTCAGGATTGTCCAGGTCGTGCAGGGCTGCATGGAGCCCTGCCACGGCACGCAGGGTCCCGGAAAGTTGCCTTGGCGGACATGAGGTCGTGATCGACGATGGTAATTGTCACCTTCTTCGGCTGCTGGGTATCCGGCGACGATGAGGACGACCTCACGATGCTGGTTCGTGGGGCTTTGTAGCTCGTGCCCACATGCCTCTCGTATGCCGGTGCACGCCGTACGGCAGCATGCAAAAAACACCAAGGAGGCAACCTGCGAAAACACCTGATAACCCCCCCTCTACTGACCCTCTCGGTTGTGCGTTGGTGTGGTGTGAGAGTTGCGAGACTGCTGCTTGCATGAAAGGAGGAGGGGCGGGGCCGGTACCCTTTCAGGGGGCGCAGGCCCTTGCTACGGCCCCTCCTGGACGGCAGAACACCGGCCATGTAGTAGGACATGCGTACGTGCCAAATCCTACCCTAAAGCACAACCCTGAAACCCTTCCGGTCGTGCCACACCCGTCTTTGACCCTCGCTGTACTGTCTTAGCAGCTAGCTCCTGGCCAGGGCCCCTGCTCCTGGCCCTCTTTCATTCGGTGCTGTGTGTCATCTTCAGGGATATGCGAGCTGGAGTAAGATCTGGGCGTACGCACGCTGACAAATGATTCGGTGCAGCTGCCTAACATGTTAGTTGCTGATGCATATCGCCATTCATAGAGCCCTTGCACTTAACAGCATGCGATTGATTGTCAGGCGAGCGGCTGGGATTGCTAAGGGATGGGCTTCTGCGAAGGGGAGCACAGCCCTAGTGCTCGAAATGGACAGCAGGTGGGCACGAAACCGACACTGCACATGTTGCAGCATACGCCCTTTCTTCTCCCTTGACAACTGTTCTTCACCCCCACCCCGCGCCCTTGGCGCCACCACCCATCCACCCCACCCATCCTCGCACGCATCTACCAGTCCTGCACGGCTGGTCGGTCATCGTGCGGCCCCGCTCGCCTCCCCAATGCATCACCCGTGCCAGAACCCTATCCCGCGCACCTCGCCATCCTCTTCTTCAACAAGCCTGCCACCGCCCCTGCCCTCCACCCCTGCCAACACAGTACCCGAAGCCCTACCGACAACGCACTCGCAGGGGGGCAACGCCGCTGCCGCCAGGCGCCTAGAATTTTCACAAAAGCAGCATCTCCGGCAAGGCCCCGGTCAGAAGCAAAAGACAAAAAGCAATATTGTTCGCTAAGTCAGGCCCGACGTCCGAGTGCCTGAGCGGTGGGGCGGAGCGGCGAGATTGGATGCGCTCGCATGCACGGGTACCCAGCCGCCTCCCCTCCAACGCGCGCTGTGGAGCCCCAGTCTCCTCGTTGCCGCCGCCTCCGACCTGAGTTCATAATCCAGGCTAGTAGGAATCGGAGTACGAGTCTGAACCCGAAGCGTACTGCGCCGCTCTCCGCAGCCGCCGCTGCACGTACGCCCACCGGGCTGCGTCGCAGCGGAGGCTGCCCCGCCGCCCGCCCGGCCGCCGCCCGCCAGCAGGGCGCCCGGTCAAGCCGGAGCCGTCAACGCCCGCCGCCACCGCCGCCGCCTCCGTGGACGCCGCTGCCGACAGGCGCTGCTGCTTGGCGAGGAACCTGCGCGGGGCGCACAGCGGGGGGTGCGGCGTGGTATTGGCCGCGACGGGGGTCGGGTGGGGAGCGCGAGGGGGCCGTGCTCGTTAGGGGGAGTGCGGCGGCGCACGGGAGACGATGCGGTGCGGGGTGACCACCGCCGCTTCCCGGAACGCCATGGAGGGGATCGACGCATTAAGAAACAGCTCTCTAGAGAAGCTTGGGTGCGAGTGCCCTCCGGTTCGTCCGAACACAATCTCGTCGGATCTTTCACGCAAGCGAGGTACGGCGGCTATGCGTCCAGGTGGTCGCCTAACCACATGCCCCAGTGGCCCACCCGCCACACACCCTCTCTTCCCTGGCCCCGAGCGCGCCAGCCACTCTCCAGGCCACGAGGGGCATCAGACCACAGCTCGGCTGCAGGGCCCCCTCCGGACCCTCTCGCCATGGCCGTGACGCCCTGCCCCGTCCGGCCCCTCCCCGCCCTGCCCCGCCGTTGCCAGCCCTCCCGCCAGCGCCCACCTCCCCAGGGTCTCCATGTAGCGCCGCCGCTCGCCCGCGCTCCTGAAGGTACGGCGGGCCTCTCGCCGCCGCCGCAGGTAGGAGTCCAGGCGGGCGCCGGCTCGCGGGTCGTAGTCGGGTAAGAATAGACCCGTGGGTCCACCGGAGGCTGGCAGGAGGCCGCTCGTCGGCGGCTGCGCGGTGGCGGGCCGCTCCCACCACGCCACCGTACGGAAGCGGCCGTACGGCAGTGCCAGGCGCGCTGTGCGCTGTACGGCGGCGGTGTACAGCTCGTCCAGCCGCAGTGCGGGCAGGGCGCCGGATGGTACGGCGGCCTTGTAGTGAGAGCCGCCGGTTCGCGGGAAGAAGACGTCGCGGATGGCCGAGTCGCCGTGAGAGATCCACACCTTGACGCCTGTTGGTGGTTGGTGGTTGGCGGCGGACGTTGGCGGTAAAACTTCAAGCATCGAGAACCACGTGACGCGCCGCCTCGAACTACAGCACCCCGCCGAGCTAGGCATGGCGGCGGCAGGCCCCACCCCTGCGGGGGCATGTGTTCCCTACCACAAGCACAAAAGACGGCGCGCAACACCCCAATCACACCCGAACATACCACGGGGAGAACAATCACAAGCGCAGCGTCCTCATCGCCCCTACCCGCGCAACGCTCGCCTCGCCGCCTCCAGCCACCTCCAGCCACCAACGCGACCAACGCGTCCTGGTCATGGCCAGGTGTCCCCCCCCACCCTCCACGCCCTCGGACTGAGTAGTACCCCCACCCCACCCTACACACACCGCCCGACCCATACCCGCCCGGGTCACGGGACGCACCCACGGCGCCCAGACGTGTCAGGGCAGTGGCGGCGCCATAGTCCAGGCGCGAGGTGGGGTTCTGCAGCTTGAGCTCGCCCCACTGCCAGGCCTTGGTCTGGGCCATGTCGTTCTTCAGGGCTGCGGATGGGCGGTTGGCGGGGGAGCCCATTGTTTACGCCAAGCGGTTTGTGGTACTCAGGCGGGTAGTGGTGCCCTGGCGGCGCCCGCCCATCCCGGCGCCCCCGGATCCGCAGCTTTCACCACCTTGGCCGGAGAGCCCCTCCAACTCCAACCCTACCACTGCAAACCACACAGCAGATTGGACGGACAGACCAGCACCCGCAGGCCTGCCTCCGTCATACCCTGCCGCCCTCCGTCATGCCCACTATGGAACCCCTCCCGCTCCCCCCTACTCCTCCGGAAACCCCACTCACACAGCCGGCCCTTGGCCTGGATGCGGACGCCCCGCAGCGCGCCGCTGCCCGCCGCCTCCACCGCCGCCAGGAAGAAGCGCTCCACCCGCGCCCAGCCGGTCCCCGACTCCAGCGCGGCCGCGACGTAGGACGCGGCCGCGGGTGCGCTCTGCGGGCGGGGTGGGAAGCAGAGCGGGGACGTAGGTCCAGCGGGGACTTAGGCCCAGCGTTGACACAGTAGGGATGGACGGGCGGACGAGTGGGCGGGCGGACGAGTGGGCGGGAGGACGAGTGGGCGAGCGGACGAGCGCGTCGACGACTACGGTGCTTGTTTGGGAGGTGTGGGTGGTGCCCAGCCCCATCAACACCGTCCGGCCCCACCCGTCGCCCTCCCAGTAAGCACCGTGGTTCAACTTAGAGCGCCAAGAACCCGACTTCACTGCCCAAACGAAGCTCATAGTGACTTCTGCGGCAGCGACATCGCACCCGAGGGCAAGGGGCACACGCAGCTGCATCAGTGCCCCCTCAGAACCAGGTTTCACGGAAACAAGGCCCTTCGAAACCTAACCACTTCCACGTGCACTTCACTGCACGCCGTACACTGCACGCCCCACAGGCTACACGCACCTGGAAGAGGTTGTCGAATACGAACGGGCGGAAGGCCACCCCCTGCCCCACCGCGCCGCCGAGGGACTGCTGCAGCAGTGAGGCCACATCCGCGGGGCCCAGCGGCAGGCCCAGCTGCCCCAGCCCCACCAAGCCGCCGCCGTCGCCGCCGCCGCCGTCCGCGGCCGCCGCCGCGGCGGGCTCGACTGCCGCGGCGGCCCCCGACGCGTCGTCGGTGGCGGAAGGCGGTGGCGGCGCCGCCAGGGCCTCCGCCAGCGCCCGCTGCTGCGGGGTGAGCAAGGTGAGGGGGTCGGGCCGCTCTGGGCGGCGGCGCTGCAGGCGGGCGCCTGTGTGGAGGCGGGTTTCGGAGGGCGGCAGTTGGGGCCGGTTGGGTGGTACTCAGAGATCCGTGGTGGGCACTGGTTTGTGCAGGGCGGCCTTGTGCTGGGCGATCAGGAGACTCCTGTTGGCAACGAAAGCAATTCTACATGCCCGCCATTGGGGGCTTGGGCATCTCCCAGGGTCATCGGGCAGGCGGGCGGCCGGTTCAAGGGGCGGGAGAACGAGAGAGAGAGTGGGCAGAGTTCCCAAAACGGCCGGGCTCGTGACCCAGTCCAGTCCTTGGGGCCAGGCGACAACATACTGTAAGCCGGTAGCCGTCGCAGCGGCCACGTGCCCGAGCACCCGCCTCCATGGACCCTGGGCAGCCTCAAAATGCCCCGAGTTGTGGGATTCAGGCCACGCGCACCTGCGCTGAGCAGGTGCTCATTGGCAGGAGCCGAGGGCGGCGGCGGCGGGGCGGGCGGGGCAGCCTTCGCCGCAGCCGCACCGCCCTTGCCGCCTCCCTTGGCTTTGCCGCTCAGCCCGCGGTGCCCAAGAGGCATGGCATGGTCCTTGGGAGTTGATGTGGGGCGTGGGACCAAGGGGGGGGCGTGGAATGGAATAGTCGCGTCAGGTTGGGGTCGGAGTGAGCAGTTGAGTGGGTGGGCCGGGCATGGCCTGCGTGACGAGTCGACATACCGGGCCCATTTGGGTTTAGGTAAGGGATGCTGGGCAGGGGAAGGAAGGTAGGGGCAGCGAGGTACGGAGGGTTGGGGGCGCGTGGGGGCCCCTTTCTCCCCCTTGCCTTCGGGCCTCCTGCTGACACCCCACCCGGAGGACGCACACTCCGCTTGACGAGTGAAAGATGCGCAAGTGCTGAGCTGGCGGCAGCTGGAGTAGCCAGGCTGACTCGAGTCGCTGACGGTGCGGCTCGGCCAATGATCATCAGTGTATCGGCGCAGCGCTCACCTCCCAAAGTGTTCCGCCATAACTGGTGGATGCTTCTCCAGCTGATCGTAATAGGCTAACGTTACTTTGACCGCTTGCGGCAGCGCCAAGCCATGGCGACAGCCACGATGTAGGCGATTGTGCTCCAGACGACGCCGAGATTACCAGGTGTGAAAGCGCCCGTCTCATTGCGCTAATGGCGTATCGCTGGCGACAACGGAAGTAGTTCTATGCTTCTATCAAGCAAGCATTCTGTCAATTTTGTTCTAAGCGATACCCCTATCGAGTATCGGTATCTGTCGCATGGCAAGGCCACAAGGACGTCGGCGTCCGATGGTGGTTGGCAGGCGGTTAGGGAGGCGGGTGTGGGTTGAGCCCCTTTCCCTCGGGTCCGCACCCTGCCTCGAGGCGCTAGGGGAGGGTCCAAGGGAAGGGCAGCCCGCGCAGGTCACCACAGGGGCACACAGCGGTGGTTGGTGCACACACCGTACCACCACCACCCACCTACACCCACTTCCTGCTTCCTCTGACCTCTTCTGACCTTCTTAAAAGTTCCGGCATAGCAGGACGACGTCACGATGGCTAGCGTGGCTCTGCAGGTGAACGCGGGCCGAGACGCTCTTACCTCTCTTACCACACGCCAACCTGCGCTGCTGCCGCTTACAAAGGGCAAGTTGTCTTCAGGGACCAACGGAAATCACCATGTCGGGCTCCAGCGCGGCGGCCAGGCATTGACGTGGTCGTACCGTCGAGGCGGGCCGCCGCGTCCGAGCCCGACATCGTAGTGTCCGTTGGTCACTGCAGTCAACCTCAGAGCGCTGGCGGGCGTCAGCCCTCGTGAGGCTACCAGCGTTGACCGTGTACCATGTGCATGACACTGACAGCGTTGGTTGTGAATGAGTTGACACAAAATGACGTTGTGAATGTGTGTGCGCATGCATTAGGCCGCGGAAGCAGGGAAGGTACCACCCCGGCTGTCGCCAAACCCCAACACCCTGCCGTCGGCCGTGGGCAGCTTGCCGTATCAGACTTAGCACGCTGTGCAACCGGCTAGGGCGGGCAAGAGGACGGAGCCCGTGAATCCTACAAGCAAGCAGGGCGAGCTCTGTCTGATATGGAGGATTGCTTGCGAGTCGGGGAGCGCAAAGTTTCCCCGGGTTGCAGTATGGGAATTAACAACGCGGGGAGAAGGCAGGAGAAGGTGGCAGGCAGGGGCCACACCGTGGGGCCACACCTCAGCACTCCCTAGCCTTGGCTTGAAATCCCTAGATCAACATAAAACACTGCATAACCCGGCAGCTGGATGGGATGCAGGTTAGAGGGGTTTCAGGGGTTCAAAGGGTGGGATGGGATGGTGCCCACGATGGTGCCAACCAGGGGAGTGCCAACCCTGCCCCGCCACACCGTACGGCATAGCCTGAAGCAGTATGGTACAGGTGTTGCGTGCATAGCCATAGCTCCATACTATCTTCGGTTCACGTCGATTACTCCTTGACCACCAATATTCCACTGATACCCGTCTGTTGGTTTGACAGTGCACTCTTTGAAGTTCATCGCACTGCACCGCTATCCGTCTCTTTCTTACAAAGCTAAATATATCTACGACAGGCTTAGTACTCTCTCGGCACAGCCCTTGATCGGCTTTCAATTCACGTCTCACGCAGCGGCCTGAAATGGGCTCGCGCGTAGTGGACAACTGCCCCGACAAGGTCAGCAACGCGGTGGAAAGCGGGGAGCGTTTGACAGCTGGGACAGCTGGCCGACTTCCATTCGCTCGCAGGCCTCAGCCACTACCAACTTCGTCTATGTTTCGGAGTCAGATGAGCTGGGTGGCTACAAATACGTGGAGGCCGCTGGATTGTGGGTGACGCGGCGCTTCATTCTCGTGCACTTCCCCGCCCCCCCCCCCGTGCCCCTCCGATGTGCCACGTGCAAACCCATGCCTCCGGTCCGATGTTCGGTTGCCCGGTGCAGTGTGTTCTGCCTGAAAACACATCCGCTGGTGGCAGATGGCACCGTGGCGCTTAACAGCGTGCAGCGGCGGGTGAGCCGCCGGAGCTACGGCATGGTGTGGGGTCGTGCGCGGAACACTTGCCTCTGCTGGCTGGTGCCGTGGGAGCGGTGCTGTCGGTGGGTGGTAGAGGCATGTGACCCTTGCAATAGGGACCAGCGGGTGTGCATACCCGGCCATGGCTGGTGCTGCGCTCCCACCCGCCTCTCCATCGGCTGTGCCCTCAGATTCTGCGGGTGGCCGCCAAGGACCCGCTGGACCTGCGCCCGTACCGGTTGCCGAGGGACCTGCCGCCCCTGGGTATGGTGTACGGCAAGGTCGCGGGTATCCTAGATAAGGTCCGACCAGCGGAACTGCAGGCCGAGGAGGTGATCCTGCGGCTTTTGCAGGTCTTCAAGAACCAGGCGAGTCGATGTTCCGGTTCCGGGGGTGTCTGGGGCCTCGGGGCCAGGGCTGTACTTATATTGCGTAAGCCGTAGCGGATACCTACTGCCATTGGCCGGAGGCTGGTCGCTGTGCGTCCATGCATGGTGCCTTTGGCATGTTGGATGAATGCTGTAACGGGTGGCGGTAACCAGGGCAGCAGCGCGGCCACCAGCATGGGGCTTACGGGCGACAGGTTGCGGTGGTAATCAGCCGTATCAAATGAGGTCCCAGTATCGCACGGCTCGTGTGCACGGTGCTGTGAGCTCAGACCCGTGTGCCCTACCAATCCGGCTTACAGGTACTCCTGCACTTTGACCGCAAGCGGCCGTGAACGCCATGGACAGCCGAAAACGCCCTTTGCCCGTGATATCATGCCTCTGCCCGAAGCCTCTCACGTGGTTGGGCTGTTTTGGCGAGCGCGAGTGCATGCCTCCCTGCTTCCGAACGCATCGTGGTTGCGGTCGCTATGGCCAGGACGCCCGTACCCGGCACCATGGTGCATCCGTCTCCTGCGGTTGAGAATCGGCTTCCTGGCCCACTCCAACCGCCAGCCTCCATCGCATTGCCCTACCCTGCAGCCCCGCTGGCCCGCACGCCCGACTTTGGCCTCCCTGTCCCTTGCACCGCGTACACCCAGGTGTTCACCAAGAACCAGCAGGTGGCCTTTGAGCTGGACGTGGGCAACTACAAGCTGATCGTCGAGCAGCTAATCATCGACGAGGGGGGCAAGTCGGTGGAGACGAACCGGGGCTTCCTGGCGGAGAACACCGCCTTCATGTTCACCAACGAGCACGGCAGCCCCATTACCATCGTGGGCCAGAAGGGATACGCCTCGAGCCAGATCTTCAAGACGAAAACCATCAACTTTGAGAGCCTGGGGATCGGTGGCCTGGACAAGCAATTTGAGGCGATCTTCCGGCGAGCGTTTGCTAGCCGCGTGTTCCCCGTCTCCATCACGCAACGCCTGGGCATTAAGCACGTCAAGGGTATTTTGCTGTACGGTGAGTGGAAGCGGGTTGGGAGCGCCGCCCGAACCTCAGTGCTAGCCTTGATCGCACACATGTGAGTGGTGCAAATTCGAATGCTGACAAATGGGACTTGTGCAGCAAGGCACACGCAAGGGTGTGCCGAGCTGCGTGCTGCGCTACCGGCGACGGTACTGTTATGGTGCCGTACGTAGGCGGCACTGGGTTTCAACGTACTCAAACATGGTCGACTGCGTGCATGGGCTCATGGCGCCTGGTCCACCCGCAGGTCCCCCCGGTACGGGTAAGACGCTCATCGCCCGCCAGATTGGCAAGATGCTTAACGGCAAGGAGCCGAAGATCGTAAACGGCCCAGAGGTGCTCAACAAGTTCGTTGGCCAGAGCGAGGAGAACATCCGCAACCTCTTCGCGGAGGCAGAGGCCGAGTACAAGGTCGGCACCGGGCGCGTTAGCGCGCACGGCCCCCATCTTGCCCTGCGCTTGCCTCGCACGTAGGGCAGGCGCATCCGGGATGTGCCTCGCCCACATATCTGCAGCGACGGAAAAGTGAAGCCGGCACTCGCCTTACCATAACGGAATGCCATTAGTTTTGCCCTCACGCTTCCCTCCCCGCCCTCCGTGTCGCACCACCGCCTGGTGCCGCAGGCAAAGGGCGACGCCTCCGCGCTGCACATCATCATCTTCGATGAGATTGACGCCATCTGCAAGTCGCGCGGCTCCGTGCGCGACGGCTCCGGCGTGCACGACACCGTCGTCAACCAGCTGCTCACAAAGGTGGGCGCAGCCGCCGCCTCAGCCTGTGCGGTCCCCCTTACCCGCCCATCTCGTATCCATCGTGCCGTGTAGTGCAGCGCCAAGCGGGTCCATCCTGCGCATTGTATTCCAATCATGGTGCAATGCAATTCACGCGGTGAGGACTCTTCGCGTGCCCGCCCTGCAGGTTGATGGCGTTGACGCGCTGAACAATATCCTGCTCATTGGCATGACCAACCGGCGGGACATGCTGGACGAGGCGCTGCTACGCCCCGGCCGCCTGGAGGTGCAGATCGAGATCGGGCTGGCCGACGAAAAGGGCCGCCTGCAGATCCTAAAGATCCACACGAGCAAGGTGCGCGAGCGCAGGGGAGGGAGGGGAAGGAGGGGAAGGAGGGCAGAGCGCGTAGGTGGGAGGCTTCCGCCTCAGGGCATTGCACTTGATGGCAACAACCTTTCGGTACCGTAAGAGTCCTCCGATGCGGCTATGGGCACGTTGGCTGCGGATGCCTATCGTGGCAAGGTGCAAACGTTGAAGCGCACACTGCAATAGCCCTGCAACCTATACATATGCTGTCCTGCTCTTGATGTGCCTGCAGATGTCGGAGAACGCCTTCCTGGCGCAAAACGTGGACCTGGTGCGGCTGGCGGAGCTCACGAAGAACTTCAGCGGCGCGGAGATTGAGGGCCTCGTCAAGGACGCCGCCGCCTACGCCCTCAACCGGAATATCAACTTTGACGATCTGCACGCGCCGCTCGAAGAGGAGAACATCAAGGTGCGGGCCGGTGCGCCGAAAGTGCGCTGGCCTGGCTGTGGCCGCGAAGCAAGCCTGCCCGGGGGGAGCCGCACCCATTACTGCTTGGAGCCAAGTAATACAACAGGGGCTTATGAGCTGTGTGCCGTGTCGCTGTCCCATCACCAGGTAACGATGGAGGACTTCGAGAAGGCCCTTGAGGAGGTCAAGCCCGCCTTCGGCGCCTCCACCGAGACGCTCGAGTCGTACCGCACGCACGGCATCATCCCCTGCGGAGACGCCTTCGACCACCTGCGCCAGACGCTCACCAGCCTGGTTCAGCAGGTGCGGTGGCGGGGGGCGAGGCCCTCCCCTGCGCTGCTCATAAGCGCACCGTGCTGCGGACTCGCGACGGGCTCGGCGTGTGACTCGTCTTGGAGTTGGATGTCATTTAGCCTGCTGCATGCACAAGATGACAGAAGTGTGCGCTGGAGTGCGCGCCCTTGCCATGGTATCCCTCCAGCTGTGGTGCTTACGGCTCCTCGCGCTCCGCGCTGCAGGTCCGCAACAGCGACAAGACGCCGCTGCTGTCGGTGGTGCTTGAGGGGCCGGTGGGCAGCGGCAAGAGCGCGCTGGCGGCGTCGGCGGCGATCGAGTCGGACTTTCCGTTCGTCAAGGTCATCACCAGCGAGACCATGGTCGGCTTCTCGGAGCAGGTGCGGGGCGGCCCGACACTTCATCCTACACTTCATCGTATATGCTCACGGGGAATGTACCTTCATCTTCAGCCAGATCAAGCCACCACGCGCTCACGCCTGCCGTGACACTATGTTGACAGCTGCTGAAGAGTACTTGTCCCGGCGCTGCAGACACAGCCGTGACCCAATGTTGCCTCCTGGTTGCTCGCTGCCAATTGTCGTGTTGCTGTGACCTGTGTGTCGTGTGTCGTGTGTGCTGCCGCGCAGTCCAAGGCCAGCCAGATCACCAAGGTGTTCGAGGACGCCTACAAGTCTCCGATGTCGGTCATCATCCTGGATGACATCGAGAGGCTGCTAGAGTACGTGGCCATCGGGCCACGCTTCAGCAACGTCATCTTGCAGGTGGGGAGTTTAGCAGCGTATGGGTGCTGGAGGAAGCAAGCGCCGAAAACATGCATAAGCGCCACACAATCCATGAGGGACGTCGGATCAGAATTTTCCATGTCCCTCACCCGATACATGAGTCCCTGACGCTCCTGCGTGCTCCTGCTGGGCATACCGGCCTACTCTGCGCGTGCCCTTGCAGGCACTGCTCGTGCTCGTCAAGCGCATGCCGCCGCCGGGACACAAGGTCTTCATCGTCGGTAAGCGCGGCACCGCGCCCTGCGACGACTCGCTGCCGCACCCGCTGCTGCTGCGCCATTTTACCTGTGCCGAGCCCTCCACATGTTGCGTGCACGCACTGCACGCACAAGTGCACGGCTGGCGACGCTGAGCTCGCCAGCCCGACGTGCGGCATGGCGAGTCATCCACACCGTCGCCCGTGGGCGTCCAGCCCTCACCCGGCATTCTGAATGTGTGCACCGCATGCTGACGCGCAGGCACCACGAGCATGGGCGACGTGATGGAGTCGATGGGCCTCAACGAGGTGTTCAATGTGTCGCTGCACGTGCCGTCGCTGCGGGTGGACGAGATGGTCAAGGTGCTGCGCCACCTAGACTGCTTCTCCGTCGTGGACATCCCGCAGGCCGTCGACCTGCTCACGACCATCAGCGCAAAGGTACGGGCACCGCTATGTGCACGGGCTGGCGGGCATGTGGGGCTGGCAGCTGGCATCCCGTGTTACAAGTGCACGACTGCACGGCTGCCTTGCGCCACGCTGCCAGGCGTTTGCCCATCAATGCACCCTACTGTTCGGATCCGGACTCGAGAGTTTGAGCCGTCCGGCCGCGCCATGCCCACCAGTTTGCTGCACCATTTGCGGGCGGTGTCCGTGGCGATCGTCCCTGCTCGCCCTCCGCAGGTGGTGCCCATCAAGAAGCTGCTGCTGTGGACAGAGATGGCGCGGCAGGAGGTGGCCGACGGACAAAAGATCTCGCTCGCACGCTGGGAGCAGGCGCTCAGGGACCTGTCGTGAGGCAGCGTTGCCGCGGGTTCTCCGCATGGAGGGTATAGCCAGCGGGTGGAGGCGTGTCGGTAAAAGTAGCGCATGCTTGGGTCGGGAGCAGTGCCTGTCGAGCGCGAATGGCTCAGCAGGACCTTGTTGAGTTTGCGGGGGGGGGGGCGCTTGGGACCGCTCCCTTGCCTTCACGTGGCCCGGCCCAAGCACCAACCATGACCATGACCGTGGAGGACCCAATCCAACAGGGCGTGAACCAAATTGACACCTTCGAACGTGAGCGGGCAGTGTAGTGGAAGCTTTCTGCACGAAACCCTTTAGTGTGCTGTGACGTGGTGCCGCGTGCGCGTTGGCAGCAATATGCAACTGTGCTTTCCACACGAACACGGGGCGCATCGTGCACTTGGCGCGGCGTCCCTTCAGGCGCTGGCTGAAGGCATGTGCGCCGGACCTCTTTGGTGTGCCTCTTTGGGAGGCGTCTGGTGCGCGCCTGCGAAGCCACAACCACCAGGGCTCACGTATACGGTGTGGCCCGGACGATGCCACATCCGCAACTGCCGCTGCACTGCCTGCGTGCATATCTTCTTTGGGGTTGCACTAGATGCTATTCATGAAAGTGGGCTATGCAGGATTGTTTGCTGCTCATTATTAGCAGGTGTGATGACGATGCAGTGAGCGGGCTGGCGCACTTCCGTTGGCAGTCACTGGAAGGACGTGGGCGACCCTTCCTCATGCCCTCATTGCACATGTGCGTCAACGAATGGATACGACAAGGGCACCACTTCCTGATCTTTTCTGTTACATTCCGCCTGAACGGCGGGTGTCTTCACGAGCCATGGTCCAGGACACGCCGACTGCAAGAAAAACGCACCCAAAGCTCTGAGGGTTTTCCTTGTCATGATTCTTGGAAGGTACATCATGGCAGGTCTGTAGGCCATTACAAGCCTCAGACTGATGCAAAAACAGGGTACTCGTCTTATACCTGCCCCGTACGGAGAACGCTGCATTTACGCTCGCACCTCTCACGCCCATCCGGCCGATCAAGCTCAAGCGCCCAGGCACATACACGAAACCTGGCATGCGCGTGTACATGCCCCTAAGGTACCATAAGTACACCTACATGTAGCCGGGTGGGTGACCCCACCTAATTTATAAAACGACAGATGGTCACTCCCCTCCTGATGTACGCACGCAGGCGTGCACGCAGGTCGCATGGCTCAGTGCGCAGTCCACACACAATGCAATCGCTTGCATCGTTCATTGACACATTCCTCCTAGTTAGCAGATTGAGTTGCGTGCATACCGCAGAATCGGGTCTTTGACATGGGGCCAAACATAACCAAGGAGCGCAAATATAGCAACATCTTAGCAGCCCAACATTCCATGTCCAAGTTGCGGGACAAAGCAATGCAAACGTCATTACAACAGGCGTCATCACAGGCTGTGCCCTCGCAAGATAAGAGACGATTCCGAAACCCAACAGCCACCCGCAACCAGAAAACCTGTACCGGCGCCTGCAACAGGTTGCGAAACATGAGACGCAATGGGCATTGCTTAGTACCTATGCACCTTACGATAACGTCTCACTGCCAGCTCCCAAGCAGACTTGAGCCACGCCTCGCCGCCCGTCAAACGAAGGGATGATTACTATCCGACCGGGGCCCCACAACTCCGTGCCGTACGACAGAACCGACCGGGCTTGCACGTCAGCGGCACGCACTCGATCAGAAGGAGACCAGACCCTGCAAGCGTCGAGGCGGTTGCACAACGCATACATAGCACGCCGTCGAGCACCTGGCAGCTCGGGCCGTTACCTATGTACCGGTAGGGTGGTATGTGTTCTCTTCGGCGTCCCCCAATTGCCTTTGCTAGCTTTGGATCTCAAGTCATCAATATCAGTATCTTAGTCTGCACCGGGGACCTCTAATGTGCCGTTGGTTAGCTGTACGACGAAGATACAGCACAGGCTCCCCCGCCATTCCACGGCTTGAGATCCAAGGCTGGCAAAGGCCATGGGGGGCACTCATGCGCGCCCCGACGTACCCCGACAGCGCATCCTCCTTGGCTCACGACTGCCGTCCACGAAATTGCCGCCAACAAACAACCGCCGTGGACAAAAGGCACCCGACTTTGAGCCCGGTCATGCATCATGCATCCTGCAGCATGCTCCGTTCGAAGCCCCCAACGTACCCTTCGAAGTAGACCCCGCAGCGGACACACACGTGGCCACAGCAAGCATTCGGATAGGAGCCGTACCGTACTTCGCGTCCGATTTGCGCCCCGCTCCGTGCACAGGCTGAAGTCGCTGTAGAAATTGGCGACTGTGAAAGCGCACTCCTGGCTCTCATTCGCACTCCCATCAGCGCCGTACGGTAACCAAACATCAGGTCCATTCTGAGTCCTAAAACGCCCTACTGCTCCCGTCGCCGCCGCTCCTCCTCATCCAACGCCGCCATCACCCCGGCGAGTCCCACCTCACCCCGCGCCTCCCGCCGCCTCAATGCTCTCCGTGCCTCCTCGAAGTCCCCGACGGGGCAGCCCTCCTCCAGCAGCCAGCACAGGATAGCCGGCGAGGCGCCCCGGTCCGCCGTGCCAAAGACGAAGCCTTCGGGGCCCCAGGGCACGCCCACCCGCCTCAGGCAGCGCAGCGTGTGCATGTCCCCGACGGCGCAGGCTGTGAAGTACGGCTCCCCCGTTGCCTGGGTACGGGGCAGGCGGGGAGACGGCGGGAGTGCCTCCTGTTATCGCAACCTGCCGCTGCAGGGAGCGGAAAGATGGATGCATTCCCATCTGCCGAACACAGCTGCATCGGTGGCGCCTGCCTGTCACTCCTACATGCTGATGCCTCCCCCCTCCACATTCCCCACGACGTCATTTCAACGCGGGGTGAAGACCCAGCGACAAGACAAGGTGCACTGCAAATTGAGATGCCGAGCGAGGAGTTTCCCTAGCTTTGCTCCAGCCCCGGCAAAGCATGGTGTCCTCACCGGCATGGGGCAGCCCAGAGCCGCCAGCAGCTCCAGCGCCGCCTCGCCGCCGGACCAAGCTGCGCTCGCGTAGGCGTCGGGCCCAAACGCGCAGCCGCGCTCTCGCAGCCACGCCAGCAGCTCCGTGTTGCCCGACCAAGCCGCCATCGTGAAGAGGGAGGCACTCGGCTCCAGAACCCGCTCGCCCAGCGCCTCCACCGCCCAGACCAGCACGTGCAGCTGCCCGCTGCACACCGCCGCCCGGACAATTTCGGCAGTCGGCTGCCAGCCGGCGGCGTGCAGCGCCTGCAGCGCCGCCAGGTGGCCGCCCTGGGCAGCGCAGGCGAACGCAATCTCGTTGTGCTCCGGCGGCGGCCTGGGCACCTCCGCCAGCAGGTGCTGCAGCGCCGCCAGGTTACCGGCGCGTGCGGCCGCCTGCACCGCGTACCGGTCTGCGGGGTACCCCCGGCCACGCAGCCAGGCCAGGCGGGCCGCCGAGTCGGCGTCCGGGCGGGCGGCGGCCGTCTCGGTCACCCCCACGGCCCGCGGGCAGCCCTGCGCCTCCAACCACTCCACCTTGGCGGCCCAGTCGGGCGTGGGGCCCGCGGCGGCCGCGGCCAGGGCCGCCTCCTTGTCCGTGCTGGTGAGCTGGCTGGCCCACCGCCGCCAGAAGCCCTGCAGGGTGGCCAGGTCGCAGCCGTGGGCTACACCCTCCACCATCTTCCGCCGCTCCTCCTCCGGATGCGCACTGACGCGCAGCTGCGGCCGTCGCTCCAGCAGCCACTCCATCAGGCCCACGTGGCCTCCGCGCGCCGCCTTGCTGGCGCCGCCCAAGCTCCAGGTCAGGTCGAGGCCAAGGAGCCACTCGCACACATGCCGGTGGCCGCCGCCCGCCGCCGCGGCAAGGAGGCCGCTGCCTGATTGCACGTCGCCGGTGGGGCAGCCCTGCTCCAGCAGCCACTGGCAGGAGGTCAGCTGGCCCCCCTCTGCCGCCGCTTGAATGACAGCGTACGTGGGCGGACAGCCTGCCGCCCGAACCGCCACCTGCAGATTGGACACCACGCCGCTGGCCGCCGTGAGGCTCAGCAGCTGCTCGCGCCGCTTTCGCGTTAGGCCGCGCGCGGCGCCAAGCGCGAGCCAGTGTTCCGCAAAGGCGTGGTGCGGCACGGGCTGCGACAGCCGGATGGTGGTGTGCTCAGGGCCGCGAAATTGCTCTGCCGCTGCCTTGTTCACGCAGCGGAAGGTGGCTGCGATCTCATTGCGGTCCAGATAGCCCACAATGCGCTCCGTCAGCTCTGGGAGCAGCGGCGGAAACACGCGCAACTCGGATCGCTGCGAGTCTTGCCCGGTCATTCACCTCGTACGCGGGATATATTATAATAATAGTTCTATAGTACAGTGATAGGTACATGGACAAGTTATGGCATAGATGGCTCAAAAAGGCGTGAATGCCCCAACTGCCACCATACGTCGGTAACTCTGCCCAACCTGACACCGTAACTCTGCCAGCGGGAAGGGACCAGGAGTGGCAACGAGACCCATCGTGACTATGGGAGCTAGGCGGCCATCGATATCAGGTACTCCGAAACCTTGACACGACAACAGTGTCGCGGCAAAACCGCCGATCGGATCTCGGCAGAGTCCCCAGCTGTCACAGTGCCAGGGTGGATACCTGGGTGCGGCCCGGGCCATTGGAGCCGACATGCGTGCAGCATGCGGGGATTGGGCCCAACATGCGTGCTACTCTATGCAGCCGTTCGAGGGTAGCACGCGTGTAGCTCTGCGGTTTGCTTGACGTACTCTACCAGGACCAGCCTGCATTGCTCCTCGCCAACACAGCCAGCCCAGGCACCCTCGCCAACCGCGGGCGTCTCACTCCCCTAGCACCATGTATGTTGTCCTCTGCCGAGTCGTGCAACGTTTTCCCCTCGTGTACGCCCGTCGCCAAGTTTGCGCCGCTCCCGCGACGCCTTGCGCTCAAATAGTTACACTCTGGTCGGCCTCCCCTGCTGCACGCCATCCCGCTTGCACCGACATAGCGTGTGTGGCCCCGCCGTCCCACGCGTCTCCATGCGGCGCGACCTGGGCACGCGCTGGAGAAAGTGGCACGAGAGCCGTCAAGCGGTGCGCGTGCACCCGTTGCCGGACCTGCCCCAATCGGCCACTCCAAGGTTATGCAGTTGGCGGTTTCATCATCGGACGGCGAGGTTTTAAGCCTTTAGCCTTACACCCATCGCGGATCAGCTCAGTCCAATTCAATCATTAATACGTGAATCTTGCGCGTCCCGGCCGAGAGAACTCGGACAGTGACTTCGTGGCAACAACGGGACCTTTCGGAGCCGACCTGAAACGCAACGCGAATAAAAGAGCAATGGCGGCTTCGCTGGCTTGTGCGGCCCGCGTGCGGCCCTCCCGCTTGCGCCCGGCTGTGGCGGTGCCGGCCTCGGACCCGCGACTCCGAGTGGTTGCCCGTAGGTGTCCCAGGACCCAACGCCGCGCCGCGCCACGCTGCCGCCTCCTGATGGGGGACCCGCCCGTGTGGCTACCCCCTCCCTGCCGCCGCTTCTGCAGTCGCACCAGGCGCACGGCTGCGGCGGTCGTTGGCCGTGGGCGCCCTGGCCGGCGCGAGGCCGCCGCCTGGTGGTCCCGACGGCGACCGCTGCCGCCGCCGCCAGTCCGCCCGCGGCTCCGGCGGCATCAGATCGGTGGCGGCCGCCCAAATCCAACAACGGATATCAGCAAACAACGCACGCAATCAGCGCATTGGGCAAGATTGTGTCCATTATCTTAGATGATTTTCATGCCGCTGTGTCGCTATCTGAGCCGGTGTGTCGAAGCACCGATGTGCCCGAGTGAGGGTGTGCTTCATGCATTGGGGGGCGAGGGAGGGATGGAGACGAGGGCAGCGGTTGGTGCGCTAGGTACGGTAGAGGGGCCGCACGGAGCTCGCGCTACGGGCGGCCCTGCCAGCTGACGTCAGAGTGCGGCAGCACGGGGACAAAACGGGGTATTGATGTGCTTTCAGCTGCCTGGGCGGATGGCTTTTGGGGCGGTAGTGCCACCCTGATATGCCGCCTGAGCAACGAATGCCGCCAGAGCTTGCTTGCTGTCTAGTTGAGGCCGAGGGACTGTGCCGGTGCGTGCCGCCGCCACTTGCGAAATAACTTAAGAGGTGTAGAATAAGTGCCCCGATTCTAACGGCAACGTTCCCTGTGTTGTCGAGAATGTTGAGCCTGCATCCGGCTGCGGCCAACTGGGAGCCCACCGGCTCTGGACACGGTCGGGAGCAGCGCACGGGCTTGAGGTCGCTGGCAGTGCGCACCTGTGCGGTAGCTGCCGGCTGCTTCTTCGGTCGTCGACAGTGTGTGCCGATAGTTGCCCTCTTGAGGACCCAGTTCGCGCTTAACCCAAAGGCTGCCAAGTGCCTCCGTCGCCAGGTGTGTTCTTCTCCTTGGCTGCGGCCAGTGCCGGCTGCAACTCCGCAGCAGCGTCCAGTTGGGGCCGGCGGCGGGGCGCCACCGTACCGGTACGCTCGGTCAGTCGCGTTACGGTTTAGGCGTAGCCGCATCGGTGTGAAAAAAGAGAAATCTGCAGAGAACGAGGGAGCCCGCCTCTATCGGTCATACACACCCGAAGACGCGACGTTTCCGGTAGGGCAGGCGGGTACATTTTAAGGCATGTGGCGTTCGTCCCGCCCCCCAAAGACCGGCTTACCAGCTTACCAGGTTTGTCGGACTTCACCTGATGTACTGCAAGGTTCCAAGTTTGAGCTGCGGTGGTGTTGTCGTCACGGCCACCGGTCCGACGGCGCTCAGCGGTTACCAGACCATCGGTGTGCGTCACCTGCAATGAGCATTCGGTTGTGAGGTGTCGAGCCTGTGCGCCCCGCCGGCGTTGCGCCGCGGTTATAATGTTTTGGCAGGGCGGGCCTCCCACCGCTCCAGCCGTTACCGACGCCCGTCTCCGCCGTCCGGCCCGCCTGTGGTGCAGCGCCCGCCCCGCCCCGCCCAGTGTGGCGAGGGAACGGGTACCGTACCGGTGTGGGCGCAGCTGGGCACCCGTCCGGGGCTGTGGCACGCCCGGCCAATGCCCACAGGTGCAGGGGCTGCCGGCGGCTGCGGATGTCTGCTCGCTGCCTGCCTGTTGCACAACTGTCTTTAGCACGCCACCGCACCGTACAGGACACACAGCGGTGCAGGACAAGGCCACGCGATGCCCCCCCATCAAGTCCCTGCCGCTCCCGGTCAGGCCTCCCGCCACCAAGCCATTCATTCCTCGCCCTGCGAGCACGTGGCCACCAGCCAGCCCGCCAGGCCCCGGGGCCGCAACAGACGGAGCGCGCTGCGCCCCACCGCGCCTCTCGAGCGCATCCACTCAGATCCTAACTCCCAGCGACGCATGGAACGCAGCAAGCACACGAGCCGCGCGTTGCCCGAGTGTGCCCACACCGCCACATCGCGCACGGGGTGCTCTTGACTCGCGGGCCTCGCGCTCCGCCCGCCTCCGCCTCTGCTGCCCTCCACATGCATGCCGGCAGGACCCTCCGGCCCCCCCTCCTTTCCCCGGGTCCGCCTGGCGTCCCCCGCCCGCCCGCGCGCTGCCCGAGGCCAGGCGGTAGACCCCGGTCGCGTCCAGCACCATAACCTCCCGCGCGACGAGCACCTGCAGGAAGGCCCGGGGGCGCGGGGGGGGGGGTAGAGGGTTGGAAGGCATTCTCAGTAGAGAAGCCCTGGGGCGCATACATCTCCCGACCATTGAAAACTGGCTGAGCGCTGCGGGTGGCAGGGAGGGGCCAGGGTCCCCGGTGAGCGCATTCCCGGTTATTGCCGATGCCGCGCCTCCCGGTGGTCCGGATGCCCCGATGGGGGCGGGGGGGGGGGTCGGGGCAAAGGGGGGTCAGGATATCGGCGAGTGGGAGGGAGGCAGGAGTGAAAGGAGGAAGGGGGAACGGGGCCGTGACGCGGGTGGGTGGGCATCATACCGGTAGATGGGGCACGGGTCGCACCGCGTGGCAGTTGGGGCAGAGGGTGGCGACCGGAAGGCATGGGGATATGCGAGGAGGAGAAGACAGGAGGAGCGACGCCTTACGGGGAGGCCCGACGTTCCTTCCAACGAGCCCTGGGTATCTGCCCTGCACCCCGCACGGCGCCGCAACCACGTCCTCGGACCCAAACCATTCGCGATTGTATCCCCCGCCTTTACGCGCTTTGCGCTGTGCCGGAAATGTGTGTTGAAATGGAATGACGCATACGACGAGCGTGTGTGTGTGTGTCTGCGTACGTGCACGTGCATTCCAGCGCGGCATGTGTCCTGCACGATGTCCGCCGTACCGTATCGTACCTGCAGCTGCTCGGGCGTCTTGTCATACCGTGTAGTGCTGACCATAAAGAGCCACAGCATGTGGTTGAGTCGGTCCAGCGGGAGGCCGCCGTAGTTCTGGAGCATGCCTGACAGGCGGAAGGGGTTAACAGGGGATATGAGGAGGCCAGCTAGGACGGCACGGCATGAGGTTAGGCCCTCGGGGTCTGCTCCAAAGACTGCCGTGCAGGGTTGCGCACTGTTGCTCCGAAGCCCGCCCTGACGTGCGCTGGCGTGGCTGCAATACACGGGTACGTATCTGTACTGCTGCTGACTGTGTGGGATGAGCATTGGAGGAGTATATAAGGGCTGGTGGAGCAGTGCTCGGGGCCTTGACCTCAGACTCGCCTACTCCTGCTCCCTGCACAGTCAACGAGCCATGTATGCGTAAACTGGTGATACATAGATGGCTGTTCGCATGCACGACCCTCCAGCCTTGAACTGCCTGCAATGTTCTGCATACACAACTCAATGCCTCATGTGCACCATAACTAGCGTAAAAAAATACTTGAACTGGACAAGGTATGTCGGGGCAAGTGCACGAAACGCTCAAGCTCATCGTCACACCAAATCCGCTACGCACGCACACCAGCATTAGCACGGGGCCACACGACTTTGCGCCCTGAACTGCTGATACATCCTCTTCCTACTTATTTTAGGAAACTTCAAAGTTCACGTGTGTACGAAGGCCGGCGGCCGCCAGTAGATAGAATCAGCAGTATCACGATACATACGGAAGGCAGATGCGCATGATGGCAAACGCGTGCACGCATCGGCGACAAGGTAGGGCAGCGGTAAAGCACACCGAAAGGCCGAAGGCCGTACAGCCACGATGACAACTGCAGTAAGCCCATTCGACACTTGATCGAAACAGCAAGAAGGCAGCGGGGTACTTATGCTCCCTTGCGAGCGATTTCAAAGACCGCTCACAAGGCTTGGGGCAATCCGCCATCGTAAGATATGTACATTCGCGTCCAGACCGACACACGGGTCAACCAGATAGATGCGGGCATGGTCCGCAGTGCGTACAGGCACGCCAATCTGCACCTCATGCGCGCGTCCACACGCCATGTTACACACAATCAACATTTTGGGATGAACCCAGTAGTCTTGCAAACAACGGGTGGATCTGCGAATGCAAGGGATGGGGGAAAAGGTTATCATTCCTGTCGTCGAACCTGTGAAAGATGTTTCTGGGAATCGAAGACGTATGCGAGTGTACATGATTACATCGTAGTGGAGCAACTATGTCCTGCATGGCTCCAACGCAGCCTGCCTCGCCAGCCTACGGAACCTTATGCGCCCGTGTGTGGGGTTGACGGACCTGCAGGTGCTGAATTCATTGGCAATCAATTACGTCACCTACACGTGCACAGCCCCTTGCGTGCCCGCCCGCCCAACGCACCGGAGGCGGTGTGCTGCACGGGAGTGCAGAAGACGTCCGCGAACTGGCTCCACACCTGTGTACATACATGGATAGATACGTGATAATACTGTGGGAGTGACTACACGCTCTGGATCGTGCGGATCTAACAACGGTGGCCGTATCATGCGTACGTACTGTAGCCTTAATTCATTGATGGTGTCACTCATGCGCTAGGCATATCACAGCCGGCCGGCCGTGATATGCCTAGCGCACAAAACACGGCATGTAAACAAAACATGTGTGCTCGATCGGGAGCTCATGTCGAGTGCCTGGGCGCGCAGCTGGGCACCCGAATCGCTCCTAAACACACACAGCCAAGGTGAATCTTGATGCGTCTCAACCGCAGCGGCAGCTGTATGCTACATGTATGCAGCTGCCCTGCGTGCCTCGGCCGAAGAGGCGCGCGCTTACCGGACAGTTCTTCTTGCTCTTGAGTAGCCGCAATGTGTCCACGGCGGCCTGTGCGGTCTCGCGGCCCGCGCCGGGGTTCTGCCCGGTTACCAGGCGGCCGTGGCGTACAACGTGGGGCCGGTAATAGTACATCTGTGGAGCCGGCGACGGCCAGCCATGCAGGAGTGTAGAAGCAAATTCTTCAATTCACGAGCGCGTTTTGGCCGCATTTGAGTAGTGCAGTGCCGCAGTCGTAAACAAGTCGAGGTCGGCACAGGGCCGTGGGCGGCCAGGAACGCTTGTGCCCGGGGCATGCATTCACATACGTACCTTCCAGTCCTGCTCAGTGGAGACGTAGACGGCGCCCGCCTTCTTGACACCGTCTTCGAGAAGAAACGTGCCCTGGGAGGATTTGAGGGCACGGCAGCCACCCACACAGCAGTGAGGTCCAGATTGTAACGGCTCAAGTCGTAGTCTTTCCCCGGACATACACGTCCGAAGACGAGATGTTTCCTGGAGGGCTCGCTTGGGTACAGGGGCAGAGCAAGGCGGGCGGCAAACCAGGATGCCCTGATGGTAGCACGGCCTGATGCATGCGTAAACATACAGAAGCACGGACGGCGCCGTCATCAATGCTCGCTCCTCCCTTGCGGTTGATGAAGCGAGGCGGTGTATCATACTTATGTGTCGCACGCACCTGTGCATAATACTCCGTCGGCATGTGGGGCCCGGAACAGTTTTGCGGCGTGAAGGGCGGCGGACAACCCTGGGCCTCATTCCCCGGAAAGCTGCAAAGCAAGGTAATGCGGGGGGAGGGAGAGATGGGAGGTGGGAGGCAAGAGCTGGAGCGCCCAGCGGTCCACAGCGCAGTGCCGCCAGTGCACAAGCAATGACGGCGCTGGGTCAGATCGGCTGCGCGTGGCGCCTTGCGCAAACGAGCTACCAGCGCTGACAAACAGCACGTAAGCAAGACAGCCCTACAGTTCTGTCATGGCAGGGTGGGGCCCCACCACCATGATGAGGTACGATATATACGGCAGATAGGCGGGCTGCCTTGTCGCGCAGATTCCAGCGAGCAGCGCCCTAGAGGGACTGGTCAGCAATGCGTGGATCGATCAAGGCCATCATCAGCGTATTGCATCGCATCCTAGAAGAGCATTATGCCCGCTGCTCCCGCTTCACTCGGCCACACTGAGCTGATCGACACGGCGCTGAAGTGTAGTGTTTGAATTTTTGAACGAAGGCACGTACGGTGCCGTACCATAGAGCGCACACGTTGGAGTCCCCCAGGACCTCCTCCTCCGCGTTTGAGAAACCTGTGATGACCTTTCCAGCCAGTAAGGAGCTGTTGTCGGACAACTTCACCTGCGTCACCCAAAGATCAGCAGGCCATACACACAACACATGGATGAGCGAGGTATACTTATACACCTACGCTTCGATTACACAGGGTACCGGGCAGCATTTGCAAGGAGCGTGAAGTAGTAGGGGCGCAGCGGGCTGTGTTGGCTCAAAAGAAAAGCTCTTCGGATACACAACTAGCTTAGCTAGCGCAGGCAGCGAAAGTACGGTGTACGGCGGCACAGGCGCTGTTTTCGTACAATGGCATCACAGCCCACCCCGGCACGCACATACATGGGTTCAGGAAACAATGGTCTGTGGTGCTACGGAGATGCGGATGGGAACGCGTACAGGGTGCTCACGGCAGTCCATTACATTTACGGGGCTGGGTAGCACACGTAGCACACGTACAGCCGCCGGGCCGCGCGTGCACAACCAACAGATAGTCAAAAAAATCAAGCATTGCGGCACCTGCTGCCCGCCGTACTTGCCTGGGCAAGTGCGATGGGTCCGTGGCACACCGCCGAGACCACCTTGCCGCCCTCCCACATGCTGCGCACGATAGCCTGGATGCGCGTGTTGTTAATGTAGTCCCACATGGCGCCTAGATTGGCATATAGACGGATGAAGCCCGTCTTGAGCACGGTCCGTCAGGAGCAGGTGTGCATACAGGTGCGCCAGTGAACAGATGTGGTTTGCGTGATGACGGGCATGCGGGCAGTCAGTGCATGCTGGGAGCAGAGAGGTCATTTCATACTTTAATAACGGCATTTCCCCTTGAACATGTATGTACGTCAACCGAGGGCCCTGCATTATTAGGATCTTCAATCACTCCGTTAGTTCGTTACCCAGCAGTAACAACGAACTGAAGAGTGCCCATCTAATCATGGGCGTGGCATTGCGCCCGCCGATCGACATGTACATACACGTGCCCTGGATGCCGACCATCCTGCCGTTCCCTCTCCCACGCGCGCAGGAACGCACCAGTGCCACCCACAAAGAACACGATGTCGAACTTGCCGACATCCCTGTCGCTCAGGGCGCTAAGGGCCACGGTGTTCTCGGTGGCGGGGACGTAGGAAGTGCCGTCGGGGCGCTTGGCCACCTGCAGGTGCATGCACGCGCGGCAGTAGATCGGAGACGGAGGTGAATTGGAAAGTGTGCGCTGCCCCATGCACGGGCACAGCAACCGTTTTTGAACGGCTTAGAGCGCATGTATGGAGGCGTCAGCTGTCTGCAAGTACGTACGGAAGAATTGCACGCGGAAGCGAGACCTGCAGGTATGGAAAGGGATACAACTAACACGCACACTCCCCACCACCCACCAGGGCCTGGGTGTCCGGGTCGCCGGCGTAGAAGGCGAAGCCCTGGGGATCAGCAGGGCCCTACAGAGGGACGCGGCACATTTTGTGGCACAGGCGGCATGATAATCGCCGAACCTTGGTTGCATATTGAGCTGATCACCGGTCAGTCAGGCGACATGCCTGCCTCGAAATGCGCGCGATCGACAAGGGCATCTAGGCCACAGCTCGTGGGGCGGCGCCAAACATGCATTGCCATCGCCCCCTTGCAATAACTAGGGTGAAAGTATGACAATACGTTTTGGCTTAGAACTCATGAGAAACGCGCAGCGCGTGATCTTTGTGAGAAAAATACATCGAGCACCTGACCAGTAAACCCAACCGCCAAGGTTGGTTAGTTGCAATTAACACTGGTGCACAAACACGCACGTGTACTCACCCGGCCTCCCTTGGGCGAGGCAACCGTCACGTTGCACCCCGCAGCCTTGAACACGGTGTACGAATGAGTGAACTCAGCCAGCCCTGCAGACACAAGCTCAGGCCCACCAGTTGCACGTGCGACGTGCCCTAGCTGCTCACGCGTCATGGCCATCCGTCACGATGTTGCTCACCAGCAAACAGCGTTGCTAGATAGTCGGCTGTACGCGCACAGGCTGTAGCTATGTTTGCCAAGCACAAACATGGCATGCATGGCCAACACACATGAACTGACACGCAGGTACAAGCACACGGCGGTACAAGCACAACCGCAGGTAGCATTCGTGACAAGCATGGGGCAGAAATCATGCCTCGCTCCCACTTCCGGCGGCCCGACTACTACGAACTCACAGTATCCCGTAGGCTTGGGCGATCCTTGCGAATAAGATTCGAAAGGGTTAAGGTTAGCTGGTCGGACTTACATTTTTTATAGTTGCCAGCGCCACTGTGGGCAGCGAGAACAAGCAAGGCAGCAGCATGCATGCGCGCGCTCTCACCGACTATCGAGGGAGGACCAGTTGTCGGAACCCAGCTTTCCACATTGGTAACAATGTGAAGAACATTACAAGTCAAAGGCGGCCGAGGCAGGGTCTGCAAGCTACTCGTAGCGGCCAAGCAAGCCAACAGCAGCGTGGCCACCAGCGCAAATGCCGATACCCTAATTGATTGCGCCATGTTGCCTGTATCAGTCTGTGGATGCGTGACAAAGGTCCCTTTAGTAGCAAGCCTTTGAACTGCCGTGCGTAGCAACGTTGTCACCCGTATCGTGCAACGTCACCAGAGCAACGTCACCCGAATCTTTTACGATAATTAGCAGCTAAGCCTCCCGGTAATGAGCGGCCTGTATGGACCTTTCAACCTCTGGGGACCGATAGCCAGTTGCAGTGCCTTCAATCCATATCCTCTTATACTATTTGCCATATGTAAAGACTTGTATTATGTTATATTAGGGGCACTCGACGCTCGCTCACGGCCCCATGGTCGGCAGCCGCACAGGAAAGACTGGAAGATTGTTTCGACATTCCTCTCATCTACATCGTGTAAACAGCGGCAACGTATGGTAGGGCATGCGCAGGTGTCAAATCGTACCAACCACCGCACACCACAGACTCAGTCGAACCATAGCAGCACCCATTCGCGACGCCAAAGCGACACACCCACCGCGAGACGTTTGTGCCAGCCCACAAACCATGCATTTTGGCCGTGCCCAAACGGCACTGGCAGGTCTGGCACTACGGCCATGCCCACTTGCAAGCCCCACCGCACTGGCACTTAGCTCGTTCACGACACCCACGTACACACACAAAAATGCAGGCACGTAATCTGGGCACAACTTTTGCGTGCTTCTTATTCGCCAGGCCAGGCCTCCGTGCCAGGCAGTTCGGCCACGCCTACGGCAACTCGGCAACGGCACAAGCCCGTTTCATGCACGCTCATCTTCCACGCTCATCCTTATGCATGCCCAGGTCTCTGCGCATCACATTCTATACACAATAAATATATACAAGCCCCACACTCACAAGCTGTCTGCTGCACAAGCTTGAGACAGACGGCAGGCTCAGGCCATGCCCGTGGCGAGATCACATGCCCTGCACGACTAACTTGTCCGCCTTCACCAGCATGTTCAGCAGGTAGGTCTCATTTTCGACCTTGCCAGGCTGCACATACCAGTGCAGCCGTGGCGCCCAGTCGCCTTGCCGGCCCACGTCTCCAGCAGGGGACTGCCCTGGTCTCCAGCTTGCACGGTGTTCCCGTACGTGCAGGATGACCAGCTCTCCGGGCTGCAGGCATAGCCGCACGCATTTGTGCTCGGGCAGGGCCATGTCCAGGTCCGCCATGGCCCCCTCACTGCCAGCCTTCCCCCTCTTGGCCACATGTCGGGAAATGTATAAGTATGGTGCCTGTCGGATAGGATAGGCAGGAACCGCTCGGGAGGTCGTGCGGATGGGCTGGGAGGCTGTGGAGCCATTTTTGGTGACGCCCCTATGCCACCACCCGAATCACACATTACCCGTACCCACGACCCGCCCCCTCATTGCCAGCCTTGCCCCTCTTGGCCACATGTCAGGACATGTATGGGCATGGTGCCTGTCGGTAAATATGGGCAGGAGCCGCTCGGGAGGTCGTGCGGATGGGCCATTATTGGTGGCGTCCCTATGCCCACCCGGGTACAATTCCGGGGTTCGTGTGCCAGCCACCCGATTCCGCGCCCAAAGGCGCGTCCTTAGAATATTTTACAGTATCATACGTGCACCCTATAGGAGCAGTCAGGGGGGCCTAGGGCTTACTTCCGGTGAACATGCTTGTTTTGCCCCCGAGACGCCTTGAAAGAGACGCCTTGCAGAACTTTTCCCAGCCTCGGACGGTGATACGCAAGAGGTATTATGGCCCCTCAAAGTTGAACCATTTCCGGACTCAGCCCAGGCCAGGAGTGGTACCCCGGGTGCCTATGCCCCCAATCGTATCACACATTAACCGTATCCATAACCGTACCCATACCCAATTACCCATACCCGTATTCTGCCCAAATGCTATAGCGCATCCCCCAACCCCTACGGGGGGGGCTCGCCAACCGCGGGCGTCTCACTCCCCTTGCACCACGTATGTTGTCCTCTCCCGAGTCGTGCAACGTTTTCCCCTCGTGGGCGCCCGTCGCCAAGTTCGCGCCGCTCCCGCGACGCCTTGCGCTCAAATAGTTACACTCTGGTCGGCCTCCCCTGCTGCCCGCAATCCCGTATGCACCGGCATAGCGTGGGTAGCCCCGCCGTCCCACGCGTCTCCATGCGGCGCGACCTGGGCACTCCCCCAGATCGCTGGAGAAAGTGGCACGACAGCCGTCAAGCATTGCGCGTGCACCCGTTGCCGGACCTGCCCCAATCGGCCACTCCAAGGTTATGCAGTTGGCGGTTTCATCATCGGACGGCGAGGTTTTAGGCCGTTAGCCTTATACCCATCGCGGATCAGCTCAGTCCAATCAATCATTAATACGTGAGTCTTGCGCGTCCCGGCCGAAAGAACTCGGACCGTGACTTTGTGGCAGCAACGGGACCTTTCGGAGCCGCCCTGAAACGCAACGCGAATAAAAGAGCAATGACGGCTTCGCTGGCTTGTGCGGCCCGCGTTCGGCCCTCCCGCTTGCGCCCGGCTGCGGCGGTGCCGGCCTCGGACCCGCGACTCCGAGTGGTCGCCCGTAGCGGCCGCCGCAACCCGCAGGGCACCCGCACTCCCGGGGTGTCCGCGCACAAGGTAATCTAACGTGGGCACGTGTGCGCCGGTTGGGCTTCCGCCCGGCGTCGGCCGGGGTGGCGGAGAGGCGGTCGGCAGGATGAAAAGCGAACGGTGATGCGGCGGGCCGCTGCGCCAGCCCATTAGGGCACCAGGCCGCTTCGGTTGCGGCGTTCCGGCATTCCAGCTTCTGGATCTTCACTAGGCCGTACAGGAGCTGCGTTCGGGGATGAGCTCTTCGCAGGCAGGGTTCCCCTTCTCCTCCCGAATCGAGAGCTGATGCTTCCCTCGGATCCTGCTCTGCTAATGAATGGACCCCGGGCATCGTGTCCCCGGACGGACCCAACGCCGCGCCACGCTGCCGCCTCCAGGGCCGCCTCGCAGCACCAGAGCAGGAGGAGCTGGTCTCGCAGCGAGCGGCCGGAGGCCGGCAGCCAGCCCCTGAGGACCAGCGGGTTCAGGAGCTGGAGGAGCGCAAGGTATGAGGGGGAGCCCTGAATGAAGCGGTGGTTGCCGCACTGGGACTGAGGGCAGGGTGGCTGCTGTTGGGTGTAGGCAGCGCACCTGCGCACAGCAGGCCACCTAACACTCGCTCTTGGCGGTTCCCCTCGAGATGGGAAGGACGGCCCCTACCGTCCTACGGCCTCTCTGTGGAGAATGCCTTCGGCGCCACCCCTTCCCCCACGCCCGCCACCCACACGCGTGCATTGCCCCGTGCGCAGGTGCGGTCCCTGCTGCAGAGGGCGGGTGTGCGGGCGACGGTGAGCGCCATCGGCTTCGTGGCCATCCCGGACGCGGAGACGGCGGCGGCGCTGGTGGTGGGCCTCGCCGCGTCCATGCAGCTGGTCAGAACGCTCGATGAGCTGCTGCAGATATACCTCCGCAAGCTCTTCAACCGCTGAGCGCAACTGAGCCCCCGCCACGCCACGGTCGTGCAGAACCGTAAGTCAGACCCACCGAGGGCGCGTCAGACTGCAGACACCGGGGGTTTGGTGTTGGAGTTACGCGGGCATACCCAGCCTGGTTATCTTAAACGTTTTTTCGAAAAACACCCCTTGTTGTGGACATGATTTACGAAAAATGAGA
>LSYV01000040.1:386548-404058 GCA_001584585.1 Gonium pectorale
GGGGATGGCGGGGTGCGGGGGTAACCAATCGGGCCGGACCAGGCCCTGCATCCCTTTGGCAGGGCAACTAAGCTTCCCCGGTGCGCTCCCCCGACCCCCATCTCAGGTCCTCATCTGCATGTCCATAGTGACGACGACGCAGCTGATGACGATGCAGCATCCCGCTGCCGCCAAGCACTAGCAGCCAGCACGTGGCAGCCGAGGGGCCAACCCTCCGGGCCCACCCCTCCCCCTGCCCACCCCTACCCCCCGCCGCCAACGCCACCCATGCTTGCTTGGCGCCCGGTACTCCCTGCAGTACCGTGTGCTGCCGTAGAGTAGGAGGGAGAGCCAGGACTTAGTGGCGCCCGCGCCCCACCTGAGGGGTCGATCTCCCGCATGGTTCGGATGGTGGCCACGTACTGGTGGATGATGCCGGTGGCGGAAGCGCCCGCATGGAGCAGCCGCTGCTGCAGGGAGCGCTTGAAGGAGGACACGAACAGGGCCTGGGGCCGGGAGGCGTGGAAGGCGGAGGCAGGGGGGAGGAGGGGTTGGGGAACGGACACCGGGTCATGGGCGCCTCCGCGTGATCCCATGGAAGTCGGGTTTTACGGCCGGGACGATGCTGCCACCACCGCCTAGACACTGCTCTCCACCACCCCACCTCAGACCCACACCACCGCACCACAGTCCAGTCCCACCCCATCCCACCCCACAGAATGCCTTCCAAACCCACTACCCCATCCCACCTCATCCCCATCCCAACCCAACCCAGCCCCACCTCACCCCAGCCCCACCCCACCCCAGCTCAGATGCCACCCCCGCCCTTCCTCGCCCTGCCTGCAGGTTGGTGTGGCGAAGGCAAGCCGCCAGGTCGCGCACCGCCGGCAGCGAGTCGGGGTGCTCCACCACGATGTCGAACATCTGGCCGATGCGCAGCCGCCCCAGCGTCTCGAACACCAGGTACGACAGACGCAGCCGCCACTCCGCCAGACAGCGGGCCTCAGTGCCCGGCTCCGCCAGCCCGCCGGCGGCGCCGCCGCCGGTGGCGGTGGCGGCGGAGGGCGGATTGGCGTCAGTGCCGGCGGCGGTAGATGGCGGCGGGGTGGTGGCGGTGCTGGCGGCGACGCAGCCGCCGCGCTGCGGCGGCGCCGAGGCGGAGGCTGGCGTGATGGAGGCGGAGGCCGAGGCGGCGCCGTCTCCGGCGATGACGAGGCGAAGGAACTCCAGCGGTATGCGGCCGGCGGCGCGGCTGGCGGCGGGGAGCACCTGGCGGCACGCGGGGGGGGGGGAGCCGAGCCGGGCTGAGGGGCTTGGGGGCCACCCATGCGCGGCCACCCCGCCACCCGCCACCCCTGCCACCCGGCCACCCCGCCGTCTCATAGTCGTGTTTGCCTCCCCGCCTCTCGCCGCGGCCACTTGCCCGCTCCACACCTCCCCGCCTCACCACCTCCCCCAACCATGCGCGCCCGCCCCAGCATCCCCACCCAGCCCGGACCATCCTCCCCCCCGCTCCTACCCATGCCCCCCCCCGCACACGCACGATGCTACCGCCTCTGGTGCCCCCCACGCACCCCCCACCGACACCACCACCACCACCACCGCGCACCTCGCGCTCGTACACGCCCAGCGCCAGCCGCCGCAGCAGCCGCTCCACGTGCGCCGTCACCGCCGCCACCACCGCCTCCTCGCCCGCGGGCCCCAGCGCCAGGCTGGCCAGGCAGCCGCACACGCCGCTCAGGCGGCGCACCCAGGAGGGGCCCATGGCGGCCGCCACCGCGGAGGGCTGCAGGCTGGCGCGCCGTAGCGAGGGGGGCGGGGTGTTCTCGTCGGGACCGCCTGGAGAGGGGGCGGGGTCGGCAGGGGGTTTGAGCGGGGGGTGCGAGGGAAAGAGCGGGGGCAGGCAGGGCGGGAGAAATGCGAGGCGGCTGCGGGGGAGGTGGCGACCCGCACCCGGCGCGGATGCTCGCCGTCTCCGCGAGGTACGGACCGCCGGCCGTCAAGCAACGGTGCCCTAGCACCTTGGTGCGCCCGCCTGCGTTCCGTGTCCTCTGGGCTCCTCAGCCTTTCCTGTGCAGAGCCCAGCAGCACGGCCAGGCCATCCACCGCCACCACCGCTGCTGGCTGTTCGTGGCGCCAGGCCATGACACGACACGACACGACACGGCAACAGCTCTCTGGGTCTTTCTGTAACCACTAGGCCCCGTCCCCCACCAACACCGGTTGCGGTACACAGAAGGCGTTACCGCAGTGAAGTGTCCCTATGTAGGTAATGCCCGCTTGGCTCGGGCAGCCGATGCCGCCTTGGGACGCCCCGCCTGCGGCGCCGACAAGCTGCCGCCCTCTCCTCTCCCCATCTCCCTCCTTCCCTGCCCCTTTCCCCCCCTTCCCCTGGCCCCACCCGCCTCACCCTGCGCCGAGCCCATCAGCATCGCCACGCCCTCCACAGCCGACGACCCCACGCCGCCGTCGCTCATCCGCGCGCCGTACCCCGGCGGCGCGCCGTACACGACGGCCCCCGACCCGACGCCGCCGCCAAGCAGGGACCCCAGGCCGCCGCCGCCGCCGCTGGCCATGGCCGCCAGCAGCACGCCGCTGCCGCCGCCGCCCGGCGGCGTGGCGCCGCCTCCCCCGGCTCCCGCTCCTCCCGCGCCCTCCTCCTCCTCCGCCTCCATGAGCTGCTCCAGGGGGGCCAGCGTCTGCGCCAGCTGCGTCAGCTTGGAGCTGTAGTACAGGAGTAGCAGCTCTGTACGGAGGTGGGAGCTGGGATACAGGTCAAGGAAGACCGGGAGCGAAAGATCTACGATTCAGCCCATCGCCACAGCCCGCAGACGGTCGCCTTCCTTCGCAGACTCTGCGCAGCTGCCTGCTTACAGCCGCAGAGCGGGTGCCGCTGAGGACACGACGGGACACGACCTTGTCGAAACCCACGCGACAGTCGGACGCTGCCGCTGCCCATGGGCAGCTACACTCGAGCCTCCATTCCTATGCCCCCGCCCCTGACCCGGTATCCCCTCCCCACCCGACAGGCTGACTTCCGCTGTGGCCATCAGCAGGGCGCTGACGGAGGTGCGGTACTGGCCCGTCAGGCGGCTCAGCAGCGGCACCAGCGCCAGCGCCTGGTCGCTGTGCGCCGAGCCGAGCACGGAGGCGGCCGGGGGGCCCGTGCATGCGGCTGTGGCGGCGCCCTCCTGCCGGGGGAACGACCCGGGGAGGGGGAAGGGGGGCAGATGGGACAGCAATCAGAGAGAGGCAGGCACTCGGGCAACGCGGGCCAAGGAGCGCACACGGCGTGTGGAGTGCGATGAGAGGGCACATCCTATGTCCGCCATGCGGGTGCTTTGTGCGGTCTTATATGCGGTCTCGCGTCAGGGCGGGTAGCGCCCTTGGCCAAGCGCGGAGAGATGCAGCCCGAGAGAGAGATTGTGTGCGTGTGTGTGCGTCGAACCACACACAAGAGACTCTCCCTCACACAGACACACACGGGCCCAACTTCACGGAAACTGCCACACAGGGTGCCGTCACGGTGCCCTACACGAACCCAGGGTACATATTATTGGCATCCGCCCTCCCCTCCCCTTCCCTGCCCTGCCCTCCCCCCAACAAACTCCCCACTTCCCGGACTCTCTTGCTGCTCGTCCTTCCCTTCGCTGGCCCTGCCCGCGCACTCCTCGGCGCACCCGGCAGGCCGCCCCCCACCCCCACCTGCGCCAGGGCGGCCATCACCCGGTCCGCCAGCTGCTGCAGCGCGGCGCAGTGGGAGTCCACGCAGGAGCACAGCGCCTGATAGGGACGGAGGGGGGGAGGGCCGGGCGCAACCGGGGTTGGGGCTGGGGACTGCAGAGCCGAGCACCTGGAGCCGTGTCGGGTATGTCGTATGTGGCGTGTGTGGGTGCAAGGGGCGGCCCACCACGCAGCGCGGCTCCTGCGTCAGTCCATTTTTCATAAAACGGGGAGGCCCCGCGCAGCCGCCGCCGCCGCCGTCCCCATCTCACGAAGCAGCAGCCGGGGCCATGCGCTGGCTCCGTCCGGTTGCATCCCCCTCCCTCCCCCCTCCTTCCCTCCCTTTCTGCCGCGCGTATACGTATATACATGTATATATATGTATGTAATCCGATATATATCGGAAATACCGGGACCCGGCATACCACCGTTATGGTATAACGCATCACCATTGCCCGCACCATGCTCCGGCCCATCAACGCCACCGCCCTCCCTCCGGACACAACAGCTGCGTCGACACCAACCACTACCACGCTGCCACAAATGGCCATGCCAGAAGCAGCCGCTCTGCGCTTCATTGGCGTCCACACGATCCCGTTCCCCCTCTCACGCACTCCCTCCCCCGTTATCGCCACTCCCCATTCCGCTCTCGACCCGCCCCCCTTCCCCACCACCCTGCACCCCACCTGCAGCCCCGACAGCAGGTGCTGCTCCAGCGCCTCATCGTCCCCCGCAGCGGCCGCCGACCGGCAGCGGCGCATCTGGCCCCAGAAGGCGGGGACCGCGGTGGCCTCCAGCAGCGACTGGCGCGAGGCGGCAGTCGGCAGGCGGGTCGGGCACGCGTTGAGGGGGGGTCTAGAGCTTCGGGAGTATACTGCGGAAACACCACCCAAGAGAACTGCAGGCTGGGTAACACTGCAAGACCAGTGACCCCGGCCTTGACGCCTCCATGCGGTCATGCCCCAGCGGAGCGCAGAGCTATGCCTTGCACCCCGGGTCCGACGGCAGCCCCCACTCTCCCCGTACGGCGCACCTCGAGCTGCTGCCGTACGGTGGACACAAGGGCGGGCCCCAGCCCACACGACACCAAGGTGGCCACCTCGGCCGCTGTGGGCAGCGGCACCGCGCCGGCAGCCGCCGACGCGCCGGCGTCAGCAGCTGCTGCGGGTCCCGCGTTGCCCGCTGCCTGCAAGGGCTCCGAGGAGGGCGCGAGGGAGGGTGCCATGATAAGTTCACGGCCGCTGCCATGCCAGGGGGTGTTCCGCCTTCTGCGCGTACGGGCAGGGAGGGGAAAGAGGGGCGGGTCCCGCCGCACCTGCTGGGCCGCTGCCGCCAAGCGCACCAGGTAGCCCATCCACGTAGACGCGGCTGTCACCAGCACCTCGCTGCGTGGGGAGGTGGCGGGTTCTTGATGGTATGCCGATGCGTGGGGTACCGAAACGGCGAACGGGTCTCACAACCAGCCCGCACCTGGTGGACGCCATGAGCGACATGGAGAGGTTCTGCATGGCGCTATCGCGTTGTCAACGGTGCCGAAGGCAGGGTTCGTAGCCAAAGCGCAGGATGGCGACAGCTCCCGCGGCAGTCTAGATCAAAGCTGTGCTATCCAATGATGTCAATTGTCCATCTTTGCTCAACGCAATTCATGTATGTGGGGCTTGTCATTGTGCCCGCCAATTTCGCATTAGCCCGGACGTCCCAGTTGCAGCTGCCCGATGAATGGACAAACCGGCCTTACGTCGCGAGGATGTGATCAGGGCATACTGGTGGGCACGGCGTACGACGACCGGGTTTGTGCGGGCGATCCGGGACCACGTCGGGTTCGTGTCGCCAAACCGGTAAAGAGGGGTGCTGCGGATGGAGGAAGAAGTTGGAACGAGGATCGCGGAGGGCGGAGGGCGGCGTCGGCATTTACGGGCTCGTTACTTACAGGCGCTCCGGGCGGGTGGGCGGGCCATGGCGGGCGCACGCGGTGCACCAAAGCTGCACCCACAACACACGGAGGGAAGCACCCTGAGAGAGCACCACGATGAGGTCGAAGGGACCCGCCAGATAATGAAATAGCTCCGAATGCGCGCCGCCTTTATTCAACTCCTACCGTACCATGGCGCGCGCCGAGCAAGCCACACGTGGGACGACATGCCCGTACGGCATTCCCACGGGTCACGAACAGAAGGCGCACACATGCGCCGAGAAACCAACGCGAGGCTATAATTGCGGTGCCACCGGAGCCGGGCGCCGCTGCACGGAGCACGGCCCAGGCCGCCCAGCACCCAGCGCCTCATTGTTGCCACGCGGCCCCTCCCTGCGCTGCTCCCCCAGGCCGGGCCGTGTTGTCCAGGGCCCCGGGCCTGCAGCGCCCCAACATCCCCGAATTCCCCCAGACTTCTTTGCAAGTCTCCAGTCACCCAAGCCGAAGCCCGGCAGCAGGGATGTCACAGAAGCCTCCAGCCGCAACGTGGGCTCAGCGGCCCCTCAGCACCGGCAGCGCGCGTGCTCGCTTGCCCGCGATTCCCCGGAGGCTGCACGCACTGCCCGCCCGACGCGTGGCCCCCATACGCTGTGTCCCCATCCGTCGACAGATTGGCGCCTCGTGACACCCATTGGCAACCATTCAGCTTCTCGCGTCGACATGCAAATGCGCAGGGGTCGGCGGCACAGGGGCCGGACCCCGTGCGCGCCTCCGAACCAGGGTGCCACGGAGCAAGGGTGCCTCGGCCGCCACGTCATACGGTACAATACACAGCCACCCACCCACCGTGCCATGCAAGGCAAGCCAGCGTGCTCACCGGGTAGGGTACACCCCGTATTGTCCACTGCAGGTTTGGTCGCGCGCCGCGTCACCCGCGGTTCGCCGTATCCATAAAAGTCACTGCTTGGCCCTACTTCGCGCCAGCCCGCCACCCTCCACCCCGCTCCTCGAGTCACAGTGCTTGCCTCACCCCAGATCACATCCCACCACCCCGACCCCTCCCTTCGGACCCCTGCCCTTCCGGCTCCCCGCGGCTTCCACCCGGCTACTTGGGCGCCTGGTGGGCGGCCTTCAGCCTCTCGCGCTCCGCGTTGACCGCGGCCTGGAACTCGCGGCTGTCCCAGTGGGTGCCCCGCCGCACCTCCCCGCTGTCGATGATCTGCGGCGAGTGCCGTGTGCGGTGGGGTGGGGTGGGGCAAAAGAGGGGCAGCGAAAAGCGGGGTCAGGGCGCGCGGGGGCGCGGGGGGAGTGAGAGGTCACCGAAGCGGCTAGGGAGGGCATGAAGCGCGCATTGGTCCCTGTACTGCACACTGTACTGCCGTTGGCAATTGTGGATGCCGCCCGCCGGCCTGCCTGGTCCTGCCGGCCTGCCCGCCACTCGTGCACCGCCCGGGGGCCCCACCTGCGCGTCTTTGCTGTTGAGGAGCTGCTTGTCGGCCTGACCCTGAGCCAGCGCGTTGATCTCATACGCCACGTTGTGGCTGCGGGCGGGGCGGCGGGGGTGGGGCGGTGAGGCGCAAGGTGGGAGGAGGGACAGGAGCGGCAGGAGGGTAACGCCGAGTGGGCCTCAGGCCGAGCGCGCTGCAGCTTCACAGTGCTTACAATGCAGAGGACGGTCGCAAACAAGGAGGTGGGCCACGAAGCAGCCACAAGTACACCTTTTGTACAAACGACAGCTCCCCCCCAAGCCCTACTCTGTGTCGCCTTCCGCCCCCTCCACCTTCATCTCCCACCCGCCCCCGCCCCTGCCCCCGATCCCGCCCCCGCCGGGCTCCTCACCCGTCCACCACCTCGCCAAATATGGTGTAGTGTCCGTCCAGGTGGTGGGGCGCCCCCATGATGATGGAGAAGTGCGCGCCGTTGGTGTTGGGGCCCATGTTGGCCATGGACAGCAGGCCCTGCGCGCAGCGGGTGCGGGGTTGCGGGGGTGCTTAGCAAGTGCGGATCGCATGCATAGCAAGGCGGGGGCGCAGAGGGACCGGTCCGGGCGGGGGAAGGAAGAGGACCGCGCTAACGCGGTGGGTGATGAGGGTCATACATCCCCTCCCATATGCCGTTTGCATGACGGCTGGCGGGCGGGCGGAGGGACCGGTCGCAGCGCTGACAAGGCCTCGGCTAGGGCGCGAGCGAAGGGCGTCCCCCGCGTGCGGAACACCCCAACCCTAGAAGCCGTCGATAGCGGGGTGGTCATGAGGAGCGTAACTGCATGGGGCTGCAGGCGGGGGGCTGCAGGCGGGCCGGCAGCGGGTCGGGGGACAGTGCTGGCTGCGGGGAGCGGACCGGCACTGGGCTGCCCCCGGCGACCGGGTGTGGGAGGGGGCGCGGTCAGGACGGGCGGCTGTGGGCCCACGACAGGACATCGGGCCCATGGCTTAGGCATGCAATCGGCATACGCCACCCAGATACAAGCAAGCAAGCGGGCAGGCAGCCCCGGGTGGGGGGAGGGAAATGCACTCCACAGGTGGCCCCACAGCGGCCTGTCGGAGACAGCCGGCCAGCCAGCCACCCACCCGCCAGTGCCCCACAGCCTGTCACCCACCATGTGCGTGTGGTTGAGCTTGAGGCCGCCTGCGTCATCCAGGAACAGCCCCCCGAGCGGCGAGTCCGTCACCTGGCCGGCCTGGTCGATGAAGCCGTCAATGATGCGGTAAAAGTGGACGCCCTGTATATGCCGGGGGGGGGCGATGGGGGACGTTGAGGAGAAGGGTTTGGGCATCAATGGGCTGGCCGCCAGCAGCAGTCCCCCGTGGGCGAGGGGGGGAGGGGATAAGAAGTAAACCGTCAGCCCACGTGCGGTAGAGCAGGTGGTGCACTGGAGTGCAGCACCGGAGCGGCACTGCGCTGGACTCTAAGCGAGGGAGGGGACGTGAAGTCGGCAGGGGGCGCACCGGCCTGGCTGACGGCGCAGCAGGGCAGTGGCGGCAGGCACGGGCTAGCGCGAGAGTGTGGGTGTGGGCTGCAGATCCTGGCGTGGCCGTGGCCGTGTCGGCCGTGTGGTCGCGGACACAGAGAGAGTCCAATTGGCCAACCGCGCGTTGGCCGCAGCGGTCGGCTTGGAAAGACGTGCCAATGCAAAGGGGCGGGTGACGACACGCCGGAGCACGGCGCATCAGGGACCGCCCCAGGGACCGCCCCAGCCAGGAGCCAGCACACTCCCACGCCGCACCTTGAAGTGGTAGGGGTGGCCGGCGCCCTCGTGGCCGGCGGGCGCAACACCCGCCTCGCCTGCACACGCGCAACGGCAGACGTAGCGTCAGGTGAAGAACTCATTGACGGCCGTGGCTCGATCCTGAAAATTTGTATCAACACCGAGCTTGGCTCGCGCGCAACATGAGGAGGTAGGCGCCGGAGGTCCGTCCGCAGCGCCGCGGCGTCCTAAGGGGCCCTCCCGGCCTCGCGGCTCTCATCTGCCAAGGGGGCATCGCCACCGCCCTGCCACCACCGACGGCCCAACACACGCCTGCACCGCGAGACTCCGGACCGCCGCCCCCTCGCCTTCAGCCCCGCTTGTTTCTGCGCCGCAACCCCCTTCTGAACAAACAAACAGCAAGGGGGAACGAGCCGGTCCCCCACCACCCCTCCGCCTCCGCGGCGTTGAGGTGGTCGTTGCGTTGGGGCGGGGTAGCGCCCCTCGGCCAGCGTAGGCCCGGAGATGTAACACCACACACACACACACATATTCCGGAACTGACCGGTACACAGGAGGCGGAAGTTCTCCGCCGCCAGCGGCGACTCCTTGACGAACAGCACCATCTCGATGCGGCCCGCGTACACGCCCTTGATCGCCACCTGCCAGGGGGCGGAGCGGCGGCGGGGGGGTGGGCGCGGCAGGGGGTGGGGCGTCTGAGAGAGCCCGGGAGAGCAGTCGCACGATCGGCGATCGCCGCACGGGGGAGGGCGCGACACGCGGGGACGGGGAAGGGCATCACACGCTGACACACGTTAGCCTGGCTGGCCCTGTGCGCCAGCCTATGCGTCAAGTGACAGGTGAGCTGGGCGAGGTTTGTGGGTGCGACGGCCGGCATTGAGCGTGAGGTGACTGACAAGCTGGCCTGGTTTAGGCAATACGGCCGCCGGGGTGCCGCACACTTGGCTGCCGGGTCCCGGGACTTCAGTGACAGCTCGTGGAGCCCACGCCAGCTGTCATGCCTCCCGAAGAAACCCACTGACGCGATGGTGGTTGGGCCCCACCTGGGGCGTGTGCGCTGCGCGCCCAACCGCGCACCTCAAAGAACACCATGGGCAGCGACTTGTCGTCGTACAGCTTCCGCAGCCTGCCCAGCTCGGCGGAGGACTGCTTGCTGCGGGTCGGGTCGGGGGGCCGGGACGGCATTCGCAGCCGCAGGGGGACCGGCTGAGGCGCGGCCCTGCCTCCATGCGCTGCGCTGCAAGGGGCAGTCGGCAACCCCGCCAGGCGCGGGGAGCTGGGGGACCCCAGGTCACCTGATGCCCTCTTCCCGGCGCCCCCCACCCGGTCCTGCTCCAGCCTCCCTTTTTTGCTACCCCCCGGGCAACTCGGCGAAACCCCACCCCGCTCTCGCATACCCGTCCCCTCCCACCCCACCTCCTCCACGCGATGCGCCGCTTCTCCGCCTCCATGACCGCCTTGAACTCGGGCGTGCTGACGTAGCTGCCGGGCCGCACCTGGCCCGCGTCCACGATCTGCGCAGCCGTGCTGCTTAGCAGCTCGTTGTTCTGGTGGCCCTGGGCCAGGTGGTTGACCTGCTCGGCGACCTGGGGCCGGGGCCGAGGGTAGAAGGCAAGGGAAAGGAATGCGAGGGGGCAGAGAGGCGCGCGGAGGGGGGGACGAAAACACCAAAGCGACGAGGCAGAGGGGCAGGCGTACAATGCAAGCGGGAGGAGGCGGTGGGCTCTAAAGGCTGAGGGCATCGGGCCGGTCCTCCACCTGGCTGGCTGTGAGAACGCCCGGGCGCGCCAGCAGCGCATGGGCCCCGCACCGGCAGGCGCCAGCCCTGCCGGTCTACCCGCCGCCGGAAGCCCGGCCCGCCCCCCCCCCGGCCCGCCTACCCGTCACCTGGACCACACACGCCCCGCCTCCCCAGCCCCCCCCCGCCGCCCCCCGCCTCCCCTGCTCCCTACCCCCCCCCCCAGCGCCCGCCCACCTCAATGCCCGACACGATCTCCCCGAATATGGTGTAGCTGCCGTCCAGGTGGTGCGCGGGGCCCATGATGAGCGAGAAGTGCCCCCCGTTGGTGTTGGGGCCACTGTTGGCCATGGACAGCAGGCCCTGCGCGCAGCGGGGTGCGGGGGTTGCGGTCGCGGGGTAATGAAGCGGGCGATAACGAGCGCAGAGCGCCAGCGGGAATCCGCCAGGGGACGCGGGGTCAGCGGACGGCTCCACACAATGAGCTTCCGTATGCCGTGTGCTTTGACAGAAAGGGCAGCAGCTGCTTCGAGCGGCACGGGTCCCGAGAGGCAGGGTCGTTGGCTGGGTGTCGGCATCGGTGTGTGGCAGTCAGCGGAGCGGGTTGCAGGAAACCCGACGTGGAGTACGGGAGGGCCAATCACCAGGGGAGCCATCGCAGGTGGCGGGTGGAGAGGGCCGTCGGGATTGCCTGGGCAACGGTAGGCAGGACGGTCGCGCGTAAGGATCGGGGGAGGTGCGTACCTTGTGGGTGTGCTTGAGCTTGAGCCCCCCCGGGTCGTCGTGGAACTCGCCGTCAAAGATGCCGTCGGCGGCCGCCCCGGTCTGGTCGATGAAGCGGTCTGCGGAATGACCAGACCGCGCAGAGGCGGCGGCGACAGACCCACGGGTCAGAGGTGTCGCGGGAGGGACAGTCGGCGGCGCGGCCTGATCAGCCGTCGATTGGCATCAGGGTGCAACGACGCGTGCGGATGGCGACAAGACAGCTGCTACCGCTTGGTGAGTGAGCTCCGCCGCCTCCTGGTGCGACCCCACGCCCCCCCCCCACCCCGTCCCGTCCCATGGCCGATCCATGTCCCCTAGAGCTTCAGCCGTGGCAATGTGACCGGCCTCACCGATGATGCGGTAAAAGTGCGACCCCTGCGAGCAGCCGGGCGGAGGGGAAAGGCGGCAGGTGGTGGCGGATTATTGCATGACAGACATGCAAACGCACACACACACACGCACACACACGCACGCACACACACGCACGCACACACACACAGATGCATGCTGGGATGCGGCGTGCACGCGGGGCGACCGGGCGAGCTTGGATGCACACACGTGATCATTGGCGCAGCGCGTGTGGCGCACAAGCGGGGTCGCGGGCAGGTGTGAATGTCGGCCGCGCGCGCGCCCCCGTGCGCCACATTCCTGTTGGCACATTGGGATGCGCGAAGCAGCCCCTCCCCCCGTCGCTGCGTCGTTCGCAGCCCTCTTAGCCGTTTTGCGCCGCACCCTCGGGGCATCTCTTTCCGAAACAGGCCCCCCCCCGCACCCACGGCCTGGTGCTTGCAACAGTGCCCCGTCAGCAGTCTACGGAACGGCCCGACGCGCCCCGACCTGCCTTCAGGGTGTACTTGCCGCCCTTTTCGCCTGCGGCAGCAGTCGGGTTGAAACAACCTCAAGCACGCGCAGGAGAGGACTCCCGAAGCCGCACTCTAGTGGTTGTGCAGCAAGCGATGAGTTGTCAAAGAGAAAGCAGGGTTTACGAGCAACGCGCTTGCCAGGCAAGGTGAATCAGCGTGTTTGTAACCCAGCTAGCTTCATGCCAAGCCGTAGACTCCGCAGGGCAAGCGGCCTCCAGACGGCCGCTGCCTCCGTTGCCGCAGCCGCCGTCCATGGCCCCCCTCGCACCCAAACCCCTCCGCCCCTGCACCTGCCTACACCCATACATCGTCTCCCACCCCCGACGGCGGACCCACCGCTGCACAGCTGCCGCATGTTCTCGCCCGCTCGCGGCGACTCCTTGACGAAAAGCACCATCTCGATGCGGCCCAGTCGCGTGCCGTTGAGCGCCACGTCGAACCAGACCTGCGGGGTGGAGGCAGGCAGCGAGGGGGGTGGGTGGGGCGGCGATGGGACAGGTGGCAGGCGGGCGGGCGCTCTCCCTCGTAGGGACGGCGGAGCGGCAGAGTCCGCCTACCAGCCAGTGGCACCGCGCGTGAACGAGAGATCGGGTGGTGTTGCTCAGTGAGGCGCAGCGGCCGGAACGGCTTCAGGCGTCTGGAGCTTGGCTGGTCGCTTAGATGGAACCCAGTCTGTGCTCGCCCCGGCCCCCCGCCCCATGCGCCTCAGGCCTCTCTAGTGAGATTTGTTTCCCATGAACCCCACCCCAGAGCAACCGCTTGCGCATAGGCGGGTCCGTGGGGCCCCGGCACCTGCACCCAGTCGCTCACCAGGGGCAGCTCAGGGTCGTTCTTCAGCTTGAGCAGTCGGTCCGCCTCCGCCTGAGGGATGAAGAAGATACGGTTGGGGCCGGGCCACGGGCCGGGCTCAAGCTTGCAGGGCACGGACCGTGTGCGGGTTCCCAGCAGGCCGCGTCCCACGGCACTTCAATCCACCCTGGCCATGAACGGCGTCACCACTCGGTCCGGCTGCCAGCCCGTCTCCCCACTCCCAAAAGCCCTCCGGCCGAACCCACACCTTCCTGCCCCGGCCCGCCCCTGGTCCCTGCTCCCATACTTAATGTCCGCACCCCGACCCCATCCCCCTGCCCTGCTGTCACGCCACCCAATACGAGGGCGCGTCCTGCGCGCTTGCGTCCAGGAACTGCTGCAGGCCCAGGGGGGCACCGCCTCACCAGGCTCCGTACCCTGACGGCCACGGCCTCGCGTCCGCCCCGCAACACCGCACCCGACTGGGCGCCGGCTTCGCCACCCGCCCACCGGGTACAGGCCCCAACCCCGCCTCCCTCTCCCCGCTGCCACCGCCCGGAACGAGCTCGTCTCCCTCGCCGCTCCCAAGGCCCCCCACCCCAGCCGCCTCCCCCCCACACACACAACCCCGCACCGCACCTTGAGCTCCGCCTCGTGCTGCTTGACGTACTCGGCGTGCTCCTGTGCGGTGTACAGCGCGCCCGCGGTCCAGCTGATGCCGGGGTGCCCCTGCCCCGCGTTGGCCATCACGTAGGCCAGCTTGTTGCGCTTCAGCCAGCACTCGCCCTGGGTGGGAGGGTGGTGGGTGGGGATGGGAGCAGGTGGAAGGGGGTTTTCAAGCAGCCAGGACAACGACTGTGGGAACTGGCTGTGGTGCAGATGCACGTTTGAGGAGAGAGCGGCGAGGCGCGCGGGGGAGGAGGTTAAGAGAGGCAAGTTGTAGGAACGGACGCGAGGGGAACGGGTTGCTGGTGGGGGGACGCAACGGACGACAGAGCGGCGAGGCGTGGGAAGCGGTTGTGGCGCGTGCCAGCTCGCCTGGCCGGCGGGCACGGGCAGAGGCCGGTGGGCAGAGGCCACCTAAAGTCCATCGCTGCAGCCCGGTGCGGGCGCACCCCTCCGCCAGCGCCCACCGGGACATGGCGCACATACGCCCTCGTGCGCCCGCGTGGCATGGGGCAGGAGGCAGGAGGCCACCGTTGAGGAAGCAGGGGCCACCGCCACCTGCCTGCGCGCCCGCCCACCCTGACCGCCCGGTGCCCCTCTCCCCCCGACCGCGCGGCCCGAACCGACGTCCGGCGCGACAACTCCCGCCGTCGGCGGTACGTCGGTCCATAGGGGGCTGCCCTGGGCTGGTCGCCCGCCAGTGGCCGCCCAAGCCCCAGGGCACTGCGCAGGCCTGCCTCCGCCTCCGCCTCCGCCTCCAGGCGCCGACGGGGCGCCCGTGTGGCCGCACCTGTGGCCGTATGTTGCCCGTGTGGCCGCAGCCCTCCGCGCGGCTGCAGTACACCCAGATGTTGCAGCCGGGTGTGGCGGCGCACGAGTCGCAGCACTCGCCTGCGTTGGCCTGGAGGGGGGCGGCGGGCGTGCGGGGCGGCGTGGGGGTGGCGGCGCGTGGGCATTCGCGGACGCTCTGGGCACGCCCCAGCGCGCCTGACAATCGCATCGCGACACCCAGCAGCAACGGTGTCACAGCCCCAAGACAGCGCTCCTGCAGACGCATCGCCTTGGTGACAGCTCCACACACATGCCGCTGATAGTGCTCGCGCAGTCCCTACGCATCTGGTTAGTGATGGAAGCCTGCAGGGTTCGACCGCGCCGTCCCCGTCCCCGCCCGGGGGCCTTGCCTTGATGTTCTTCTCCCCCCAGGTCACCACGTCGCCGTGGTACTCGTTGTTCTCGTCCACGTGGCAAACGTCCTGCTTGCCCTCTGCCGCTGCCTCGCCGCTGCTGCCGCTGGCGGGAACCGAGAGCCCCTGGGCTGCGAGCTTGGCGCCCCCCACGATGACGCTTCCCGCCTCGCCCAGGCGCCGCGGCTGCAGGAACACGTCCTGGCGATGCACTGCGCGCATGCAAGTGTGGCTCGTCAGGCCTCCTTGGTATGCGGGGTGGCTCTCAAAAGGGGTATCCGCACACACGCACCCCTCCGCAAGTGGGCACCAAGTCAGCGGCAGCAGACAGCAGCGGGCTTGGTTGCGGGCAGCGCGCCCCGGATACGTTGCATTGCGGGGCTCGCGTAAGCCCCGGGACCATTATGCCGTGGCGCACAGGAGGATTTAGGGCTATACAGGCAGCTGTCTCAGGTGGCGGAGGATGGCGGGCCGTGTGGGCAGAGTGCGGGAACGCCAGGCTAAGGTCGACGGCATGCGCTTACCGGCTTGGAGCGACCAGATCATTACGCAGATCGCCAGGGCCAGTCCCGCCAGGAGGATTAGGGTATGCAGCGAGACCCCGCCCGAGGGGCGAGACCCCCGAACAGGCACGTATCGACTGGAAGTCCTCATCTTGAAGCAAGTTTCAGCCAGCGCTATAGCCCGTCAACATGCTGCCGCTAACGTTACTCACAGCTAGCTGTCAAAATGATGCGCTAGTCATTTACTGATTATATCATGCAGCATACGGTATGCATCACGTACTAGTGAAGGCGGAGGAGGGTCGAAACTCAACAAGCGCTTGCATGCTCCGGGACAGCTTATTATCATGGGCACATCATAGGGCAAACAGCATGGCGGAACAGCATGCGGTACGCATTGAAAAGGCATACCGTCACGCATGCCGTTCGTGGCGGTTGGTACGGCTCACTCACAAAGCAGCCCCAAGAGCGGCGCCCCGGGCTGTAAAGAGGCCGGTGGTGGATACCGACAACTTGGCGGCATTGGCGGCACACATGCACCGCACGGAACCCGCGGCGCACTGATGCAGTGGCCGTCCCTGAGCGAGGCGCGATCAAAACGTTCCGAACAGTTGCTCCCGCCACAACTGCTTCCTGACAAATGCCCGCGTGTGAGCACGTATTGCACAACGCCACTGCGCCCTGTGCAAGTGCTGCAACGACGGTGGCGCTTCCGGTCAACGCGTTGCACATCAACACGCCATGACACGCCCAAACCAGCCGAAACCTTGCATGACAATCTGTGCATTCTCGCATACGCCTACCGTACTGGTCAACTCGAGTTACCAAGTCAGGGCCGCCGCGGTGCACTGCCCATCTTGCTTGCCGACAGCCAACGCTCACGGTCTCCCTCAGTTTTGAATCTTCCTTGCATTCTGCCGCCTTTCGCCGCTCCCCCGCTCCAATCGCGCAGTCCCATCAGTCCCGCCAATCGCATCACTCCTGCCGCACACTATCCATCCAAACTTTACGGCTAATAAGGGCCTCTTCACTCACCAGCTCCGTCGTCCTCGTTGTTCCCTCTCATCCCTCTCATCTCACAACCCACCCCACCGCTCGCACTCTCACCAGCCAGACGCCAATACCAGACACGCCGAGCAGCCAGCGGCCGCCAGCCCTCACGTCGGCCGCAGATTCGTCAGCAGCTGCGACTGCCACGCCTCCATCACCCCCCAGGCCGCACCCGCGCCCGCCGCGCCCGCGCTAACGGCTGCCGCCACCGTCGGCCGCACGGCCTCCAGCACGGTCGCCGCCGCGATCCCCGCGCTGGCGGCAACGGCGCCGGCAGCCGCCACGAGGACCTGGCCCGCCGCCGTCAGGGCCTGGCCCGCCGCCGCCAGCGCCTCCGCCACCACCACCATGACTGTGAGGACGGCGAAGAAGACGTAGTTTCCGACGACGTCCAGGGCGAGGAGCGCAGCCTCGGCCGCCGCACCGCAGGCCTTGGCGACCGCTCCCGCCGCCGCGGCACAAGCCGCCGCCATCGCAGCGGCGGTTGCCGCGACGTCAGCCGCCACGGCCCGGGCGACCGCCGTGGCAGCGGTACCGGCCGAGTGCAGCCAAGCGCCGCCGGCTTCGAGCGCGGTCCCGAGCGGAACGCTGCCGGCGGCAGCCAACGCCTCGGCGGCGCCGCGTCCTGCGCTGACGATGGAGGTGACCGCGGCGTCAACAGCAGCGGTAACGACGCCTGCGGCGCCGGCGGCAGCGCCGACGGCATCGCTGGCAGCAGGCCCCAGAGCAGCCTTCGCAGCATCTACCGCGCCCGCCACTGCGCCTAGCGCCGTCCCGGCGGCGTGGGTGACGGCGCTGGCGGCCGTCTGAGTCGCCGCCGTGGCGGCGGAAGCCGCTGCCGACGCCGCGCTCGCGAGAAACTCCAGGGCAGCCAGTCCCATCGCAAAAAGGTAGCGGCCTGCGGAGGCCAGGAAGGCGAACGCAGCGGCGGCACCGCTGGCAGCTGCGCCCGCGGTCGCGCCCGCCGCAGTCGTCGCCGTGGCGGCGACGCTGCCTAGCAGGCCGCTGAGGGAGACGCCGCTGCCTCCGATGGCCATGGTGCCGAGCGGGGGCGCCTCCAGCGCCGCCCACAGCATGGCGGCCGCGAGGCACGTGAGCAGGACGCACGAGCCCAGCAGCAGCTGGCGGAC
>LSYV01000040.1:407861-457970 GCA_001584585.1 Gonium pectorale
AACACTCCTAGCCCCCCGCCTCAGCCAGTAGTCCCTCCAGGAACGCCCGCGCGGCAGCGTTCAGCTTGTCCCGCAGCAGTGCCAGGGCGCTGCGCCGTGCAGCGTGCTCCGCCGCCGGCATCGCCTGGACTCGCTGCATCGCCGCCACCAGCCCCTCGCCCTCTGCCTGCAGGTATATGCTCCGCTCGTCCAGGAACGTGTACGCCGCCAGGAAGGCGCGGTCCGCCAGCACCGGGGTTTCGGTGCTCAGGGACGCCAGGACCGTGGAGGAAAACTTGGTGGTCAGGTACGACTCGTTGGCGAAGAGCGGCAGCAGCGCATGGCTGCACGCGATGTAGTTGAAGAACTGCTTGTACGGCGCGTAGGTCACCATCGTGACCAGGCGCCGTACGGCACTCGGGACGGGCAGCTCCATGTCCGGTTTCACCAGCCGCCCCAGGATCTTGAGCCGCGGGGCTGGCGGCGGAACCGCCAGCTTGGCGGCTGCGGCCGCGCCGCCCTTCGACTTGGCGCGCGCGCGCGCGGCAGCCGCCGCCTCCTCCGTCTCCACCGCGCGCTTCAGCTCAGCCCAGAGCGTGTCGTACGAGCGGCGCCGGCTGTCGATTCGGCCCTGGCACGCGAAGCCCCAGGGCTCCCGCACCGTGCCGTTGCGCAGTGTGGGGCAGCCGGCGTAGGCGGGCCACGCCGCGAGCCACCAGGTGGCCTCAAAGCCGCGGCGCTGGAGGGCCGCCACGACGTGGGGGCTGAGCGCCACCAGCCGTATGCGGGAATGCATGGCCATCAGGCGGGGCAGGTTGGGGTCGTCGGCGTTGTGTATCATGAGTACCACCGTGTGCGGCCGGCTGGCGTTTATGAAGAACCGGGTGTACTCGGGGGAGTTCCTGGAGGGGGCGTGGGCGTGGTTGGGGGAGGGGTGTTTGGGAGGGGCCTGAAGCGGCCCCAGGGTATGCGGCAGTGGCCTGTAGAGGTGGGCCAGCCGTCTCTCCGCTACTCAGCCACCCCTTGTCCCCGCCGTGTGCATGGATGGCGAACACCCGCGCGAGCAGCGCAGCCGCGGGCATCGCCGCCCAGAGGCTGCCGACCCAAATGGCACCAAGCTGTGGGCATGCACGCTGCGCCTGCATCAGGCTGCTTGCGGTGCGGAGCCTGGGTGCAGGGCCCTACAAGGCCCCCAGACAGGCCTGAGGGAAGCGGAACTGACACAGGGCCGAGCCCAGCACAGCCCTGCCTAGTAGGCTGCGGCCGCAGCGTTCTCACCCGGGGGAAATGAAGAAGGCGACTTTGTGACCGGCCACAAAGTCTGTGCTGTTCCTGGGTGGGATCCGGAGCAAGTCGCCAGGGTACATGCGTCGCACCACGTCGCGCAACCCGTCTTTCCCCTCCTCCACACGGGGGTGCACATAAACCGCCGTGCGCGGCGCCAGCGGCCGCAACGCGTCCAGCGTCCCCATCACGACCTCCGAGTGGTAAATCTGGGTGTTGACGATGGCCAGAGGCCGCGAGAGTGCTTCACCCTGAGCAGGGGCTGCCATGGCACCGCCCCCACCATAGAGCGACGCCGCCAGCCAGAGGAGCGCTGGCAGCAAAGAGCGCTGGATGCCGCCGGCAAGCCCTGATGACCGCACCGGCGGTGGCTGCCGGTGGCGGCATGGCATGGGCGGTGGCAAAGGCCGCCCTGGAGGTTGGAAGAGCTTGGGGACCGAGGTGGACCCGTGTCTACGAAGGTCCCGCCCCTTCAGCCGTTGTTCTTTAGCTCCAGCTGAATGTGCCAAATAATAATCGATGCGTGGGTGTGGCGGTGCCTCGGGTCCAACACAGGAAAAGAATCGTCCCGAGTCCAGGCGTGCAGGCAGGTGACAGAGCAGCGTTCAGGGTGTTGAGCGTCACAAGAGCAAGAGTAGCATCGTTTGCGTCGTGTGCTCGTGTCCGTAGTCGTAGTTGCATCGCAGTTGGTTTTGGATCCATCCACAGTACGCATTTGATTTCCTCTGCGTCTTTGCCGCTCCTTGTGTTAGCATTGATGCGCTATATCTAGCCACTTTCATGTCTAGGGCCGAGCGCCGAGCGACCCAGACGCTTCAGGTTGCAAGCAGCCACAGGTTCGCAGGCTGCACGTGCATCCTACCACTGTGATGCGCGTACGTTGTCTCCTTGTGCAGAGGCAGCTCAAGGCGGCGACCCGCATGGACCCCGCCATCGCGACCACACTGGTACTGGCCCGGCACGGGGAGACGGACTGGAACGCGGAGCGGAGGCTGCAAGGTCACCAGGACCCGCCACTCAACGCGCTCGGCACGCAGCAGGCGGAGGAGGTAGGTGCCTTCGTGAACTCTGCAAGCGGCGTGTGCAGGCTGTCACGTACCGGTGCATTCCGGTCAGACGGGCCGGGTGGGGTGCGCCTGTTGGACGAAACCCCGCCTTTACAGCAGGCACAGTTGGCCCTTCCAGGACATGCTCTTGCATTTGGCCCCACTCCGCGGCTCGCCACCCTCATCGTCACATGCCCTGAACCCCACCGCAGCTGGCGGCTGCTCTCCAGGACGAAACGTTCCATGCGGTGTATAGCTCGGACCTTCGGCGTGCTCTCCAGACGGCCGATGCGGTCGTGGCCCGTCAGCCGCCGGGCATGAAGGTGTGTTCGCTGGATGCGTGGCAGGGTTGGGCTGGACAGGGTCGGGATCGGCAGGCTTCGGGCGGTGGGGCCAGACCAGGTCATATCGATGCACTGAGCGCTTTGCAGATCAGGACCTGCTGGCTCCAACCTCGAACGCTCGGCGCCTGCATCTCAAGTACAAATGTTTTCCAGGCGGGATGCTGCGACACTTCGCCCGGCTGATGCCCCGATAGTGCACGCAGTCACGCATGAGATGCACGCTACCAACGGTGCTCACACACGCGCGCGCGCAGGTGATCTCCACGCTGCAGCTCCGCGAGCGGCGGCTGGGCGTGCTCGAGGGGCTCACGATTGCGGAGGCGGCGAGGCTGCGGGCGGGTGCCTTCGCGCAGCTGCGCGCGCACGACGAGGACACGCGTGTGGAGGGCGGCGAGAGCGTGCGGGAGATGCGGGGGAGGGTGGTGGCGGAGGTGGAGCGCATCGCGGCGGCGCACCCGGGTGAGGCTGCGGCTAGGGCGGTGGGGGCCTTGGGGCTGGCGGGCTGGGCGCACGCGCGCGGGTCTAGTGGCTGACGGTTCCCCTTAGCGTGGCGGAGAGCCAATAAACCAGCCATGACCAACCCATATGTTGATATCGCACCTCCGTAAGCGCATGTCGACAGAGGGGCCACCTGGGTACTGTATACTGTGCCAGGCCCTGGAAACGACCGGCGCCATGTCATGTGTCAGCTCGCAGTGAGCCTAACGTACCTGCCTCCTGAGCCACGAACTATTCACCATGGTATGGCGCATGTGGCTAGGTAGATGGGCCTAATACATCCGTCGTACCATCCGTACATGCATTGCTAATCACCCGATGTGCTGGCAGTGTCATTCATGCCGTGTAAGCCGGATCTCGGACGTTCAACGCATGGCTGACGATACCCAATGCCCCTGTCGGCTCCGCAGGTCAGACGATACTGGTGGTGGCGCATGGAGGGGTCTTGCACGCTGTTTACAGGCAGTGCTGCGGCCACGCATACGACGGAGGCATAGCCAACGCGTCGTTGCACCGCATCCGGGTCCAGGGCCGAGCGTGGGCCATGCTCGAGTGGAACGTGACCAAGACTCACGCACAGCCGTCCAGCAACTTTGGCGGCGGGGCTAGCGAGGGCTAAGGCCGTGCAGGCGCACGGTGCCGTCGACCGAAGAGTGACAACCCGACCCTTCACTGTAAACGCCTCGCGGCCTGTCGGCCAGTGCCGAACTAGCAGCGTTACCGACACCTTCCACAACATGACAACCACACCTCCAATAAAATTTAGTACACAGCTCGACGCATCCCAAGAAACACATCTTGACACAGCGACATAACGGCACAGCACAGTAAAGCCACACTAGCGCTCTCACCGGGAGGGATCGCGCTCTCTCTCTGTCTCTCAAGGTCCAGGCCCTCATCAAACATGAAATCGCAAGGTACGGCATAACTGCGCACGCGGGGGCACCAAGTCCTAGTCTGCAGGACACGTAGCCCTGGCCCTCCCAACAGGTGCCGCCTAAGCGGCGCTCACCTCATGATGCCGAAGAGCCCCACCATGCCAATCACGGCGCATGCCGAGCACATGTGGGGCCCAACGCAACGCCCGGGAGTTTACTTCCACAGAGCCATGAAGTGGCGACAAAGAATGCAGGCTGTACAGCCTGGAAGGCCCGCCAAATACAGGCAGGGGCCCTTGCCCACACGAACACGAAACACGGGTCTGGGAGCCTCAGATCCAGACCTCACTCCAGGCCACTCACGCTGAGCGCACTCTACAAACCTGCTCTCGATGCACCCACTTGACGAGCTACCACCACAACCAATAACAACACGCGCATAACGGATAAAAGAATACAGCAAGGACGTGCGCAGACGTGCCTGCACAAACCCTCCCGACGCCCGTGGCCTTGCAGCAGTCGGCCCGGACACGGGCAAGCCATTCCGGTACTTTACTACTGTCCGTTAGCCACAGATCTGCAGGCATGCAACGGCGCACCAATAGCGTTGCACCGAAGCCACCGCAGGGAAACGCTCACAGCCACTCATCCAGAGGAGCATGCGCCCTAGAAGTTGCGCTGCAGGTGGCCACCGGCACCGCCTTCCGCCGTATGCTGACTTCATAGACATTGTTCGGTTGTCACAGTCCGAAAGGCTTCTGGTGTGTCGCCCACGTGTACTGTCGGTCCCGCGTCCACCAGGGAGGCTCCAAAGGAGTCGCTCGAAACTCCTGGTAGACCCGATGCCGCAAACATGGCTCCGCCACATACGCCGATGACGAGCTGGGCTCCGCTGCCACTCCCACAGAGTGCGACCAGAAAGAGAGAGACCATGAGGAACAGCAGAAGAGAAAACGACATCATTTAGATATGTATGAGCAGTATGTATGAGCAGAACTGAACAGGAGAAAGTGAAGAATGTTGGATGAGGGCCCCGGCTTGTATCTGTGGCTAAACAGCGTCGTCTGTTATGGAGCCTACCACCCACTAGGTATGCGACAACGAATATCAAGCTCTTCGTGGATATGCTACGTTGGCCCAGGACATGGGTGTTCGGCCACGAGCCCACGACTGAACTGTCGCGCCAACCGCTGCAACCAGACCCGTCACTTATTCTCGGTCTACATTGTCTATGACGTCAGATGACTGCACTGGAACCTGTATTGTAATCTCTAAATTTTCAGAAGAGCTAAATTTATCCGTAGAAGCACCAATGGTGGCCTCAGTCATGGCACCATCGGCGCTTCTCCGGGACTCATGTTTCTTGGAGCTCACCAACCCTCTCACATTTTATGAGGCGCTTAAGATTATGGCACTGCTTCCGTTTGTCCCGCTTCGCATCTTTTTGGGCGGGGCAGCTATTGTCACAATGGCCTTGATCAACGGCGCAATCGCCTACAACTGGGACATGTCTGTACCGCTACCACAGTGGAGGCGGCGTGTTGTGCTGGCGAGCAAGGAGCTGCTGCACATTTTCTTCTGGTAGGAGCCCGGAACCCCAGATCAGAGACGCCGCTAGCCCGTGCGCTAGGTTAGTCAAAGAATCCCTGACACAGGTGCTTGGGGTTCCGCATCAAGGTCAAGGGTCGCGACTACATCCGAATGGGCGAGCGTTGCCGAGCTGTGGCCATCTTCAATCACGTAGGTGGCAACGCTCCCTAAACTGCACTCTTATTTCATGGGATGCGCGGTAGGCGGGGAGATCCTGACGCTATGAAGTTGCCTGCTTCCAGGCCGATGGACCCACGGGTCGGCCGACACCGCCTGGTGTTGTTCTGCATGCCTGGTGTTGGCGCGTCAGGATCCAAGCCTGATAGTCTCATTCAACATGCCTGCACTGGCAGCTCTCGATGCGACCTGCTGCGGTCCGGTCACAGTGGAAAAGAGAACGGCCGATCGGCGTGCATTGGCTACCGCAGGAACCCCACCGCCCCTCCTCCTTGTTCCTCCCTCCCACGTTGGCCTCTCCCCTCCCTTCAACGCTGCACACCAGCGGTGACCATCCCCGATGCTCCCCAACGCTCTCCTCCGTTCGCACGTCGCAGGTCTCTTGGGTGGATGCGTTCCTGATGGTGTGGCTCATGGCGCCATCGGGCGTCAGCAAGGCCAGCAACGCCGACCTGCCGGTGCTCAAGCACGCCATCCGCGCGCTGCAAAACGTATTCATCCCCTACGAGAAGCTCTCCCGCCGCCCCGCTGCCGCCGCTGCTGCCGCCGCAAGCGCCGACGGTGGCTGTGGCGGCGGCGCGAACGGGAGCTCCACCAGCGACAGCGACGACGCCAGCGTCGCAACGGCAGGCAGCGCGGCCGCCGCGGTCCGCCGCACCCCAGAGCCCGCAGGTACGTTGGAGAATGCCATCGGCGACGGCAGCGGCGGAGCGGCCGCGGCGGTGCGAGTGGCGGAGGCCGCCGCGGACGCCGCCGGCATGGCGGTCGGCAGCGGAGGCGCAATGCTGGCTGCGGCGACGGCGCCGGCCGCACCGGATGTGCGGAGTCGCGGCAAGGCAGGGCAGCAGCCGCTGGTGGTGACGGGCAACGTGACGCAGGTGCTGCTGGCGCGCGTGAGCGACCCCTCCTACTGCCAGCCTGGCGGCTTCCCCATGATCGCCATGGCGCCCGAGGGCACAACCGCCAACGGAAAGGGGCTGCTGCAGTTCCGGACGGGCGCCTTTGTGCTGCGGCGGCCCGTGTTGCCCATATGTCTCCGGTGCGTCTGGGTACGGGCCGTACGGCAAAGGGCATGGTGGAAGAGGCGGGCGGGGCCTGGTGCGGCATGCCCGTGCGCAGGACGCAAAAAGGCCCGTTGTGCTTGGAGGCGTGCAGCTATACCTTCCCGGTATGCTCATGCGCGGACCTGACGGCGCCGCACATATGCGGGCATGGGTACGGGGTACGGCATGCCGTTTGTGCGTGTCATCCGCACCGACAACCATGCACACTATTATTTCCTGCGTACCCTTGCCTCGGTTCCGGTCGTCGTCGCGGGCCGTTGCGGCACCCACCCACGCACCCACGTGCGCACTCACACAGGTACCGCGCGCGCCCAGCGCCCCAGTGCCCAGCGCCCCAGCGTTAAGTACTTAGCTGGGGGCCACTTAGCTGGGTCGGGCTCATGGGCTGCCGGCTAGGTTGTTTTGTCTTGTATAGAACTGTATGTTTTGAGCATACCGTAACGCATACATAACACAGGTACCGCGGCCTGGCGCTTAACCCGGCGTGGACCATCGTGGACGAACGCTGGCACTTCCTGCGCATGATGTGCCAGTTCCGGAACGACCTGGAGGTCGAGATCCTGCCGCCGTACAAGCCCAGCCAGGACGAAATTGAGGTGTGCTTCCCTGCTCGCAGCTGCATAGCTGTGTTGGGTATATCCCATCCGTAACGTGGGCATGCTGGCAGCCGCCTGCCTGCATGCCCGTCTTGTGTGGGGGCGGAAGGGCAGCCTCGCGCTCGTGTCACGCCGAGACGGCCATACAGACACGTGCCGGACACTCTGTCCCTCGTACCCTTTCTCCAAACGCCGGACAAGCGGCTAGTCTGCACACTGCCGACGTACACGGAGGGCTCTGCACCCCCGCCCGTTCTCCCCCTCCTTTCCCACGACCACGCGCCAAAGCCCCGGCAACGTATCACCCTCCAATAACCGTACGCTTCCGTACCGCGAGGTGCCCCCGGCCGCTGCCCCGGCCCTCCAACAGGACCCCAGGCGCTACGCCGCCAACGTGCGATGCCTCATGGCGGCCGTGCTGGGGGTGCCGCTGGTGGAGGCCACCCACGACGACTACCTGCTGCTCAGCCGCCTGGGCGTGCGCGTCAGCTGGGACGGCCGGCGTGTGACGCTGCCGGAGCGCACCCTGGCGGCACTCGCGGAGCTGGGCCGCCTGCCCGCGGTCGGTCGGGCGGAAGACGTGGAGCTTGAGGCGCTGCGGGCGGCGGACGAGCTGCTGTGTCGGAAGGCGTAGAGGGGCTGGGCTGGGCGCAGGGGTGGGGAGAGCGCTGGTCCGCTTCGCAGATGCTTGGGCGGGGCAGCCGTAGTTGCAATGACACGGAAGTTATGGCGCAATGTATCGCCTGCAATTGGGACGTGGCGGTAGCGCTACCGCAGTTGAGGCGGCGAGTCGTGCCGGCGAGATATTGCAGCCCGCCGCGGGACCCCCGACCAGAGGGACCGCTAGCCTGCGCGCTGGCTCGGGTCGCGGACGGGGTTGCTTGGGGCTCCGCACGAAGCTCAAGGGCCGCGAGTACTTTCTAAGTGACGGGCAGCAATGCGGCGCGGTGGCCATTTTCGTGCATTCATAAGTAGCGTGTCCTTAGATTTGCGCCAGGGCTGTCGTGGGTGCGCGTCAACGCGTTCAATTTCTGCCGCTGTAGTACGGACTCACGCGTACGCCGATGGACCCACGGGCCGGCCGACGCCGCCTGGTTGTCACCGTGGTTGTCAGGCAATGTGGCACTGCGCGGAAGCCCGCGCTGCGCCCCTGGTCGGCATATAGGAGTGTGTTGCGGCGAGCGAGTTTCGTGCGCTCGCCGTTGGTTGCGAGCCCTACAGACTCCTGATGTAGCGTTCGTTGCAGCCTGGCTCGTCGGCGCTGTTGCATGCGGCTTGCTGTGCTCGTTTCGGCGGTGATGGTCGGGGCCCTAAACCTGCATGCGTCGAGAGACAGCACCCCAAACAGTCTCTTGCACATCAAGTCCATACTGTGCATACCTCCGTCGGAACTTACTGGTGTTAGAGAACCCTACATCAAGGGTGCTTAACCGCTGGCCTGAACCGGGGAGGATGTGTCTGCTCGTCTCCTTCGCCCTACCGGTACTGGTGACATAACGTCGCACGGTCGGGTGTGATTGTCCTGGTGGCCTCCCTGGTCCTAACGTCTGTTTTGGAACCTACATGAGACATGCGAACTTATCGGCTGGCCCGCTGCCCAGGGCGCCAGGACAGCGCCGCCGACTGCACCATATCGCAACTACCCATCACCCTAACCGCCCGAACTTTCCTGACGCCGTCTTTCCAACGTTGGCCTGCATTCCCTGCTTCGCCTGTCCCTTTTGCGCTTTACACATTTCATTACGCAGACCAGGTAAAAAAGGTGTTGGGTGATCCAGCTAACGACCAGGACCAGCAGGTAACCAACTCATAATGATTGACCATTGACCGTCCAAGAAGGCCGCCTCAGAGCGCAGGGCATGGAGCTGGGCAGCTTTAGCAGAGGTTTGAAGACCTGGCAAAAGTAGTAAAACAAAGACAGGACCCCCGAGCGCGTCTGGGGAATTGACTTCCAATCAATACGCAGCCTGCAACGACCTGGCCGGCCCAGCACCGGCCCTCCCAGCACGGATTCAAGCTCCATCGAGAGTCAGAAGCCCGAGTGCAAGGTGTCACGCATCTGTCGACCTTTGCCTATTGCCTGCTGGCCTACTTCACATACATGCCACTCCGCTACATACTATAGACCGTGTCGATCTTTCGAGGAACGGGCATATGTAGGTGCATACATAATCGTTGTCAATGTTGCTGGTCGACACTAGCCACTGCCACAGAAAAAAACTGCCGCCGCTCACACACTACCACTCACAGTCCTCTCGTCCAGCTCCCTACCCTGCCCATGTATCGTACGACGCGTGCGGCATGCAAGGAGAGGAGCTTCACTCGACTACACTGCACGCATCATTTCAGGTCCTCTCGTTCGATGGGGCTGCCCCCATCGGTTCCGGGGTCCGTTGGAGTCCGTGAGCATTCATTGTTATTGGGCTGTGCCGGGCAGCCCGCCTACTCCCCTGCGCCTACTCCTTCGGGGCCTTCAGCGACGAATACCAGATTCCGCCCACGATGTTGAGCAATATTCCACCCGCCAGCAGCCACGTGAAGTGGACGCCCCCGAGGAGGAAGAAACCGAGAGCGACCGTCACCACGTTCTTTAGAGTGCCAACCACCGTGGTGGTCAGCGCAGAGGTGGACGTTGCGCAGAGCACCATGCAGCCAGTCAGGGCCGTCTCAGCAGATGCTGTCAATACGAGCCAAGCGACCAAGGTGTGTCGGCTCGGGATGCTGCGATGCAGCCGGCCGATGGCGCGACGTAGCAACGCCGTCTCGCCCGAAAGAGCAAAAACGACCGCGAGAAGGGGAGTGCCAATAAGACCGATGTAGAAAAGTACCTCGACGGCTGCAGAAATGTTCTTCTTCATTTTGTCTGCGTCGGAAGGCTCGGGTGGGCACTCGGCAGAGGGAATGGATGCGTCGAGGAGGGGCCTAGTCGCAACCGTGTCGTGGTATCTATGCTTCAGACGCTCGGCAAGAATGGTGTAGGCCGCCTGTAGTGCAGCACATACGAGCGCAAGCGCGTAGCCCACGGCATCGAAGTCAAGGTCGCCAGCCCCCGCGACGATGCAGCCGCCGACCAGCATCAATACCGAGGTGATGATCTGAACGTTGGGCAGGCGCTTGTTCATGATTGCCTGCAAATACAGCCGAGGCTCGTGAGGTGCATGTCAACCGGCCACGCACGCCGAACCGAAACCCACCTTCGCTATCAGGACCATGACAGGACTGGTTCGCTTGAGTGTGCTGTACACAGGGATGTTCAGCTTGCACATGGCTAAAAGCGACAACAGGCCGTGCGCGCTGGAGACGATGGCCATGGGCATGTACTTGCGCACTCGCTCCCAAGAGGTGCTTCGGATGCTGAAGAGGCCGCAACCAGAGCCAGCAGATATGATTATGAGCGTGGTGAAAGTTTTGACAACCATGAGGGCCGAGGGCAGCGGAAACACGATGACAGCGAACTGACGGGCACGAACGGATAGGCATTAGCATTTTTTGCAGGAATAGTGAGCAGCTGATGAGGTCGCTTACTTTGTTTACGAAGTTGACCGCAACGCTCACGGCTCCATACAGAACCGCAATAGAAAGCTGCCTCCACATGCTAGCTGTTGCAAGATTAAATTGAAATCTGTGTGTATGTTGAGAAGTAGCTGACCAAAAATTGCAGGCAAATACAGCATCGCCGTACGATTTACACGCCAGCGCCGCGAAGAAACCTGGAAGGACCATAGCCAGATAACACGAAGAGCTTTACAGTGCAACCACACACAATGTGTTCCTGTCTAGTCGTACAACTGTTAAAATCACAGTCAACGAAAGTGCTGTACACCGACATGGTAGCCACGCACATACGGCATGTCGCATGTCTGCTGGTCGCTCGCAGCCTCGCACAGCTCTCACATCTCTCACAGCTCGGGGCCTGTCAGACGCGTTGCCGAGCGTGACCGGCTATACACGGGTGTGTGGCGCCGCTGGCTTTGCTTCTACCCTATCTTACGCTTCGTGAATTTGGGCCTTAGGATACGTTGGGGGCGATGTCAATCTTGGCAATGATTTGGTGTTCTTCGAGGTGTTGCGCGACACTCTATAACAGCTCGCCTACTCCCCTGGGGCTACAATTGACATCGAGGACGAAGACGTGCGTCTACTGATGTATTGCACCTTGCGAATTCCCGCAGCGTAACTTCCCCCTCGGCATGGCCACGTCTACAGGCGAACGGGCTCAGAAGCTGCCTCGCAAATCGCACGACTTGCGACTTTGCCGTTTTCGAGGGAGGTTCTGTGCTCAACCCCGGATGTATGAAGGAAGTCAGGGTGGGTCACGTTTCATTGCCCTACCGTGTCCTTGACCATCGATTGCTCGGTCTTGCAGGCTGCTGTGTCCTTGGAAGCTCCACTGATGATCTGGCTTGGGGCAGCGGCGTCCAAACCATCCCAACATCGACAGGGTGAGTGAATGGGTCCGCGGTTGGCGGTTGAGGGTTGTTGAGATTGTCAACACTGCTAACACGACCCCCGTCCCGCTCGATCCCCCCAGGCATCATGTGCCATGTTGCGGGGGGCTCAAGACAAGGGTGACCTCTTCGGAGGCGTACGTGGCCCGCTCACCCAAACCCACTTCCTACAAGCGTGCAACATGACCCTGCCCCGAATCGGCGACAGCGGCGTCCTGGCATCCAGCAAGGACCTCGGCAACGACACCGTTACCGTTAACAAACAGCGCGGCAACAATGCGACCGCGTCGCGGCCGTTGGTTGGTATGACGCTCAAGCCGGACGCATCGGCTCCCAACATGGAGCACTCGTTCGACGGCAAGGCGGCCAGCGCGGGCAAGCACAGCACCTACCAGGTGGAACTCATCCCGAGGCTGCTCGAAAGCCACGACGTGGCTCTGCTGCCTACCGACACCACCAGCCGGGCTTTCCACTCCTTCATCCTGCGCCAGGTGCTGGCCCACCCGCAGTACGCGTCGCTCGGGTCTCCCAGCATTCAGGTACGTATGTACGCGTCGGCTGCCCTGTGAGGTCTCGTCGGCCGCATCGTCGCCCGTCATCAAGCGCAAATCGTGTCGGTATTGCGTGCTGAACTGCGCTAATTATGTAACCGTGGCCATGACCGTTGTGGAAACGGTTATGTTGACCGCCGCCAACCTACAGCGTGTAGCGCTGTAGCCCATCTTAACCGTCCGCGCACGCACGCATGCAGGTGATCGAGGTGCAGCGTCACAACTACAACAACATCATGCCCCGGCTCAACTCAGCTCAGCTCATGCACTCCGAGCGGCTTCACCCCGGGATCATGCATGGCGGCAGCGGCGGGCACCCCGCTGCTCTACTTCGCCCATAACCTCAAGTTTTACGACTTCGTCCACTCGCTCACGTCCTACTCGACCCAGTTCAACGTCAACTCCAAGACGGCGTTCGAACGTCACAAGTCCACCGGCAGCCTGGTTGATGACCTTGTTTCGAGGTGCGTCGCACGTGTCGTGGTGCGCTTCGATAATGCCCACACATTTGCGGAACTGAAGTCTACCCGGCTGCCGTTTGTCATCATGTACATGTCTCGGGTGGATCAACAAGTCTCGTAAGGACACGGCAACCGGCGTACCTACTCTCAAGAGCTGTGACTGTTGCCGTACTCTGCACTGTGTCGTTTAACAAGCCGCGATTTCTCTATGAACCGCGTGTGTGTCTGCCTGTGCCTGCAAGGCCACTTGCGCCCGTCACCGCTCACTGTCGGGCCGGTGGCGTCGGTGTTGCCTTGTCCCCTCTCCGCCTTCGCCCGCGTCTACCCGTGTGCACTTGTCCACAGGCCGCCGTCAAGTTTCGAATACAAATATGCAACAGAGCGGGTCGCGCCTGTGTTGTGCGCCGCCGCCCCACGCCTGCAGGCTCAAGGACCTGGAGGCTGGTGAGGCTGCCATTTCTGCCGCGCTGTCGTCAGACGTATTTGCGACGGTGGCAGCGTACCGGCGCGAGACGAGCGCCTTCCTCGCAGCCGTGCGGAGGCGTCCTGCGAGGGCCGGCAGCGCGGGGGCTGGCGGGCTGGAGGCCGTCCTCGGCTGTGCTCGCATTGCCGTGCGGCGCAGGACCCATGGGCTGGTGACGGGCATCGAGGTGGGCTGCAAGTAGGGACCAGCTGGCGTGCCCTGCTGCCTGCTCCTTGGGTGTACGGCGGCACGGACACCGGTAGTGTCGGGCTGGCGCCGCGGTGCTACACCAGCTGCCTGGGGTATGCATGCTCAGCGTGCGGTCCCAGCAGCGGCAAAGGCACGAAAATTCATCCACACAGACACAATAACACAATGGCACCATGCGGCGGTAGGCGTGGTGAAGGGGATGCATGCAAGGACTGATGGCAACTGAGACTTCATTATGCCATGATCATCAATTTAGGTGAAAGTAGGGCGCCCCATGCGTTCTACGGCGCCCGTTTCTGGTTAACTTTTCTACACACACAGATACACGGGTGGAACCTTCTGAGGCGCAGCCGGTACAGCTCGCTGCGGCGTGAGCAGAGACAGAGGTGCTGGCTTGCGCAGCGGCCTGTGAAGCGCGGGGACAGCCCCTGGGGAGCATCTTTCGTCTATGATTGTAGGGTTACTGATTCTCGAAGCTTTCTTTAGCCAGTAGATAGAGCACGTTGCATACATCTCATTACGTTCTTCATTACGTCGTTCATCCTTTATGCCCTTTACATGCCATTTGTTTGTTAATATGAGCGCTTGATGCGGAACCTTTAGCCGTGGCCATGGCCCCCTGCACGCAGTAGGCTCCTGTGCCTGTAACGGACGTGTTGGGCTGTCGGCCCGGGTGACTAGCGCGGGTTAGCAGTTGTGCATCGTACGGTCCAGTGTCGTACCGTACGTAAGATCTGCTCTCCGGACAAGCCTGTTCAGACGCACAGGTTCGTGAGACGCTGTGCGTGGGCATTCTCCATGTAATTCCCCTTTTGTCCCTCGCAACGTCGCTTTTCACAACGTACGGTTTCATTCACACATTGTCATCGTTCATGAACAGCGGCCATCCTAACACTGTAGGGGACGCATGCGCCAGGCATGTGATACATGCGTTCGCCTCCCACCAGCCCACTGACCAGCGAGCGAGGCACATTGACTGCGGTGTTCGTCTCCTTCGGGTCCCTAGTCTTTTTGCTGGTGCCCCTGCTGCAGGCAGGATGTACAGTCAATGGCAGCTGCGAATGCTGCCGCCCGAGCAGCAGGCCGCGCTTCCCTGCTACTGCGTCGAGACGCGCACCGTACGAGGGCTGCTGCATGCCCATAACTTCATGCAGGGTCGATGGTTTTAGGGTCTTAACTAGCGCGAAGCCTGCAACGGAACACCTCCGAAAAAGAGAGTAGAAGCTGCGCTGCACGGGCGCGCCGCCTGATGCTTACACACTATTGGATAGAGCCCGTGGCAGATCCGCAAGGCGGCCTCCTCAGAGAACCCGTGCTAACGAGCACGGTGTCAGGAGAGGTCCGAGGGACGTCGGGGCCAAGTCGCAATGATGTGCGTACGAAGAAGGAGGAGGAGGAGGAGCGCTGCACCGGCGCACCGCCGCGCCCGATCCGCTTGCTTGGCGCACGCGCACCCAATACTGACAAAGTCGTCCAAACGTTGGCGCCCGGGGCTGCACAAACAAGAATATGAATCGTATATACGGCAACGTACAGTCCGAGGTACGTAGGAGGGCGGCGCAGACATTGGCATGAACGGCTCCGCTCTGTCAGGACTCTTTTACCGAACCTCCGACCGACTCCCGAACCGAAGCGCACCAACCCATACACCCACACCGTTCCGCTACCAGAGCGTCAGACACACTGAGAGTCTGAGACACAGTTGGAGCTATGTAGCTAGTTATATGAGTAAGCCGTCTACAACTGACTAGTCAACATTCTTGGCAGGTCAGGCAGGCCTCGGAAGCCGGGAGGGTCAAAAGGCTCCGCCACCGTGCTGCTGCTTACCGTGAGTTAAAACCCGCAGCAATGTACAGTTTCATGCCGCCCGCGCGATGAGCGCGGCCGTACGCACACGTCTACGCCCTGCGACGACTCCCAAGTACGGCAATCGTACTACACGATACCGATATGGTAGCGGACGCACCTGGCACAGTGTCTGCGTCGTCGCAACTGAACGAACATACGCGTGTTCGTTGCCAGTTAGACCCTTCATTCCCACAGATCCCCATTAACGATCAACGAGGCGGGACAGTGTGACGTGTTAACAGGTGCAAAATTAGGCAACTTACGGCCTCCCAATGCACAGAAAGACGTGCCCCCCCCCGTTTGAGGCAACAATAGCAGCAGTAGGGTGGGGGGCCATTGAGAGTGCGACGCGGGGGCGCGCCGCCACGCCCTCCCAGCCACCATGCTGTTCCAGCCGCCTTATAAGGTATAACGCGCAGGCGGAGCTGCACAGCCAACATTGCATTCTTAGTCTCCAATCCGCGAGCAACCGTAACAATGGCAACATTACGTCGTACCCCCGCATGCCCTCCAATAAAGGCTCCGGTGCTCCCGACACCTTCCCCATTCCCGAACCAAGCCATTCGCTTCAACCCGTTCCGCTCGCCACGCCGCTCAAGCTGAACGAGCGTACGCCCTTCGGCAACCCGTTAAAGCAGCTCGTTACTACCGTAGCCTTGGCGGCTGACTTGACTTCGACCCTCGTTGCGCAGCTCCCTAGCCCAAATACGAAGCTGCGCCAGCGCCGCACCCGACTAGCTGCCTCATCGACCATCTTCGGAGTCCCAACCCTTCCCTCTCCCTCCCTCCCTCCCTCCATCCCTCCTCCTCCTCCCCTCCTCCTCCTCCTCTTCCTCCTCACCGATCGCCCCTGCACTGCACGCCCCCGGTAGGGCGAGCGCTGCGCCCCGCCCACGCGGCTGCCGGCTCCCCGCTGGTGGCCCGTGCTCAACGCCTCGGGGCCAACAGCCCAGCAACCAGCCAGTGGCATCCCGCTTCAGCCTCGACACTCCGCCGTGCGCCCCGCCGCGCCGAGGCCATTTCCACAGGCCGCGCCGGACCACCGCCGCCTAGGCCAGCACCGCATCCAGCAGGTAGCTAACGTCCTCGCCGGCCAGCACCTCGTGCCGTGGCGCGGGCGCGGGCAGGCTGGCCTCCTCGCCCTCGCCGCCCTCCAGCAACGGCACCGCGCCGCCGCCGCCCCCGGGCCCGCGCGCGCCGGACGGCCCCGCGCCAGGCGTGGAGGTGGACGGGCCCGCGCCCAAGTGGTGGTGCGCCGACTCCATGAACAGCTGCTGCTTCTCCTGCAGCGGGCGCAAGGACACACGAGGTTGGACGGGAGGTTGGGAGATTCAGCGGCGGCGAAACGGCGGCACGCCGCGAAAGCCCGCACGCCGGGTGGCGTACGCCGATGTGTGGCGAACTGGGTCATCCTCCTGTGGCGGGAGAAAAGGCACGAGACGGGAGGCAGCCCGCCCATGAGCCATGACCTGTCCCGTTGCGCCGTCCGCCCCTCAACAGCCCATCACCTGCCAGCCGGCTGCCCCCTCCCCCCACTTACCGCCCGCCCGATCTCCCCGTCCACACCCCCTCCACACCCCACCCCACCCGCAACATGCGCATGACCGCCTCCTCCACGCTGCCGTCCACCAGCAGCCGAGTGACCGTCACGTCGCGCGTCTGGCCGATGCGGTGCACCCGCGCTACCGCCTGCTGCTCGATGGCGGGGTCCAGCGACGGCTCCAGCAGGAACACGTGGTTGGCGCGGACCTGGGCAGGCGCAAGCCGTTTGGGGGTTGGGCGGGGGGGGGGTAGAGGGTTGGAAGGCATTCCAACGGCGGGGGGGGGCGCGGGGGACGGCGGGCGGGGAGCAGCGAAGAAGGGAAATGGGTCTCGTCGTGAACACAGGATTGCGCACGAAGTAGAAACATTAGTGACGGAGGCGGACGGGGAGGTGTCAACTACCGGTGGTCCGGCGGCGTGACGGAGTACAATGTGCTGGCGGGCGGGCAAATGGGGGAGCACGCGGACAGGATGGGAACATCATATGCACTGCCCCAGTTTTCAACATGTACCTGGGCACCTGTCCTGCGGTCCGCTCCCCACGAGTTTGCCACAGCCCGCCTGCCACGCCGGCCACGCCCTCCCCCCCTCCTCCCCCCGACCCCGCGACGGTGGGCGCCGCACTCACGAGCGTCAGGCCCGCAGCGCCCTGCCTCAGGCTGAGCAGGAACACGCGGCACGAGTCGTCGTTGAGGAAGGACGTGACCGCCTCGCGCGTCTTGCGGCCGCTCTCCAGCGCCACGCAGCCAATGCCGTTGTCGTGGAGCCCCCGGCGGACGATCTGGGCGGGCGTGGAGGGGGAAAACGGTGTTGAGGATGTGTGAGGAAGTGCTGGTGAGAGCGCGGGCCGGCACCCGGCACCCGGCAGCACTCTCCAGAACACAAGGCGGTATGGGGGTGCGGTAGGACTACGGCCGACGGCCCTGTCGTCAGGCAGGCCACCAGGCCATTGGCTGCCCCCCCCGGTCCAGCTTTGCCTCCGCTTACTCCGCTGCCCTGTCCCATGGGGCCGCGCGCTAACTATACTGGCTACGGCTCCGCGCCCCTGCCGCCCCCCCTCCCCCCCCAAACCCCCGCTGCCCCCCACCCCTGCTCCCCTCACTTGCAGCGCATCCGCCCACTGGCTGAACACCAGGCTCTTCTCGGCGGGCCGGTTGTCGCGCAGCCATACGAGCCGCCGCATGAGCGCGCTGATCTTGACCATCAGCTCGTCGGCGCCCTCGATCTGGGTTTGGAGAAGCGCATTAGGCACCACCGTGTTGCGCAAGGCAGACGAGCAAGAGGAAGTACCGCGTCACGGCCCAGCGGGCGATCCGCGGCCAAGAAACGGGCTGGCGCGTGCGTCCTGCCCGTGACCGGCTGCGTTACTGTATTCTGTGCAGCTAGACACACCGACCGACCGACGGTAGCGACGCAACGCACTCTCACAAAGCAAGGCGTCCACACCAGTTCTGGAGGGGTGCCTACCGGACGGCTGCAAGCCGAATCAGCGCTGCAGTCGACGACACGGCGCGTGGGCGACGACCCACCTTGACGGACAGGATGTGCGGTCCCTCGGGCGGGGCCACCTCGCCGCACGCGCCCCGCGCCATCTGATGGCGCTGGCGGTCGGCGGCGGCGCCGCCGGCCGCCCCTGCCGCCGCCCTGGCGCCCACCGCCGCCACCACCATGACGGCGTCCTTGTCGCGCACCTCGGCGCGACAGGTGGGGCAGCGGCGGAGCATGGGCAGGTCGGCCAGGATCTTGGAGCTGCAGGCGGCACAGTAGTAGTGGCCGCAGGGAAAGACCTGGCGGGGGGAGGCGTGGGAGAGGGCGTGTGTGTGGGGGGGGTGGCGGGGGTTTGAAGGTTGGAAGACGTCCTCTGTAGAGAAGCCCGAGGCGCATGTCATCCCGAGTGGACCGGGGGGGCGCACATTTGCGCTTGAGGACCGTCCAAACTCCGCGCACGGCACCCCAGCAGACGGGAGATCCGGTAACGCTGCGGCCCCGCTCGGCAGCAGCAGGCAAAGCCTCCGGGTAAGACACGAGGGCTAGACACATCCGCTGTGCCCGGCCCGGCATCAACAGTCAAGGTGCAGCCTGGCCGGCACAGTAAGGCGAGTACGCAGGTGAAGCGCAAGCAACCGGCATTCGCCGATGCAGCCCAACCCAGGCCACGGTGGCATGTGATCGACATGGCGGATGCAGGGCCTTGCAGCCATACCCCCTATACCCCCCAGCCCCCGCCCTCCAGAAGCCCAAGGCCCCCACCCGGATGTCGCCCTCAAAGGGCTCCTTGCAGATGTTGCACGCCAGCGCGTCGTCCTCCTCCGGGCCGCCGCCGCCGCCCCCGCTGGCCGCGTCCAGCCTGGCCTGCACAGCCGCCGCCTGCGCCGCCAGCCGCGCCCGGGCGGCAGCCGCCGCAGCCGCCGCGCGATGCGGGCCGTTCTCCACCGCAGGCGCGCCCGAGCCGCCTGCGGCGCCAGCGCCTGCCTCCTGCGCGGCATCGCCAGCGTCGACGGCCATAGGCTGGGGCCCCGCGGCCGCGGCCATCGTCCCCGGCGCCTCCGCCGCCTCCACTTCCATAGCCGTGGGCGCCCCTCCGGCCCCCGACCTCGCCGTCATCGCGCCATCAGTCGCCGCCTGAGCTCGCCTCGCGTCGCGATGTGGGCGCGGGGGCGCTCCGTTCACATCGTCTTCATCGTTGTCCCCAGTGAGATCCAGTACCTCCACCGCTGACTTGACCCCGCCTCCGCCTCCGCCGCCTGACCGGTCGGGGCCGGTACCCCGGCGCGGCGCGGCGCCAGTACTGCTGGCGGGTCGGTAGCCCGGCCGCCACTGCGGCCACTGGTGCAGGCACCCGAAGATGCCGCTGCGGAGGGCCACGCCCGCGGAGGACGGAGCGACCCGCGGGTCGGCCGCCCGGCGCTGCAATAAGGGCCCCGCCGCCGCAGCCCCACCTGCGCCGCATGGCGCAGCGCTCACTGGCGCCGCCGCCGTGGCGCCTGTGGCCGCACCCTCCATGTCCATGTCCATGTCGCCTGCAGCGCCAGCTTGGGCAGGCCGGTCGCCGGCTGCGGTGGCCGCCGCGCTCCCATCCCCTTGCCCGCTCCCGCCTTTGCCGTGCTGTCTGCTGCGCCGTACGCTCTGGGCCTCCAGGAACTGGTTGTGGAAGAAGGCCTTCTTGCTGCGCTGCTCCTCGCACTCAGCCTGAGAGCGAGGCACATACGGGCCGCATGGGCAGCGGGGGCGGCAACGGGGAGCTCTACAGCGCGCGGGAAGGTGGTTGGCAGGCGCAGCGTACTAACGTGCAGGTAGCTGGCACCTGTTCAACGGAGTGGGGAGTGCGTGCTCCCAGCCCCACCTATACATTCTCATACGATCACCCGCACCGACACGTACGCCGGCCCCCTCCACCCACTTTGAGCTTCTCGATCCGCTCCCGCAGCTCCTCCTCCGACTGCCGCAGCAGCCCCGCCATGCCCGTCACACCGCCGCGGGTGGCCTCCAGCACCTCCTCCGTCACCACGCCGCAGTTGTGCTCGGCCACCTCCACCTGCAACGAAAACACGGGGAGCCACGCGGTGACGGAGTGAACGCGGTGGGGCGAGAGGCCGCGTTACGGGTGCGTCACAAAGTCACGCCATCCACGACCGCGCCGCCGCCCTGCCGCCTCCCGCCCCGCCCACCAAAGCACTGCTGGATGCCGGTGCGGTCCCGTCCAAGCCATTATATCCAGCCCCCAGCCCCCAGCCCCCAGCCCCCAGCCCCCAGCCCCCAGCCCCACCTGCAGCTCGGCTGTGTTGAGCTCCCTCTCAGTGCGCAGCAGCTCGATGCGGAGCCGCACGGCCTCCAGCGCCGGCAGCAGCGCAGACAGACCCAGCTCTGCAGGAGGGGAGGGCAGGGGGAGGGGGCCCCGGACCGGCGGATGTGATGCACCTTTACGCGCGCCGTCAACAGGTGGGCAACCAGTTAGCGTGAGTGATTGGGGCTGGTGAGAAGGGCGAGGGAGGAAGGTGCACGCCGAGAACCTTCCTAGTCCACCTGCCCCTACCTCGCAGTCGCGACGTGCCATGGCTGTCCGCCGTTTTGCGTTGCTCCTGCGGTGTGCAGTTGGGTTGCAGCCGCAGGTTCACGCGAGATCGTGATCAGGCGCACCGTCTGCGCATGACGGCAGGCTCCCGCCCTGAAAGCCCCCGATCAGGGTGGAACGGAGCATCTGGCCATAGGGCACCTACAGAAGTATAGTACCCCCACGCGCATGTCACTGGCAACAAACAAACCCAAGAGCATTCCGTTCAGTACCTGCAGTCGCGACTCCAGCATGCGGTGGGGGTGCTTCAGGTGCCGCTCGACCTGCCCGGGTCGGGGGCAGTAGGTTTGGAAGACATTCTCAGAAGAGAACCCTGGGGGGGGCATTCATCTCCCGAACGTTGAAACAAGTGAGAGCTCAGGGGCTAAGGAGGTTCTCCAGAAGTTAGGCGGGCCGGGGAGAGGGGGCGGGGCGAGGCGGCGGGGAGCGTAGCGACAACGTCGCAAAATGCCCGCGACCGGAACTAAACTGGGCTGCATACATACTCTGGCTAGTTGCGACCCTTTCCGTGTCAGGCATTCCCGGGATCTGGCAAGTCAGTCAAGGAAGGCAGCAACTAACACCGACTCTGCCGACAGGAGCAGCGGGAGGAAGACGGGGTCCCTGCCCTGCCCACCAGCATGACGGTCAACAGATCCGCCCCGTGCGCCAGCGCCCGCCCCGCCGCCTCCAGCGGCTGGGGCTCCTGGTGTCCCATCACGACGCGGCGCAGCAGGCCCACGGCGGGCGCGTAAGACAGCGCCCAGCCCGCGCCGGCCGCGACCCGCGGGTCGGCGTGGGCCATGCCCAGGCCCTCGGGCGGCACCATCATGTGGACGCCGCCTGGGGAGCCGGAAAAGGCGGGACGCAAGCAGGCGCAGGGCAGCAGCACTCAACGACAGAACTCCTACCAGCCCGGGTACATCCGTCAAGGACATCTGACGAATGTACCGCCAATTAAAAGGCGTGGTCAGGGCAAGGTCAGGATGTATCGTATGGGGCAGGGACTCCACCGAGAAAGAGGCACTCTAGTTATAAGGATCACAGCGTGGGTGCCATGTGCTGACGGCGATGCGGAGGAACCCACCGACGGTGATGCTCTGCCACTCGTCCCCCGGCACCGCACTCTGCAGCGAGTGGCCATCCCGCAGCCCCCGCTCCGCCGCGCGCAGCCGCTCCAGCGCCGCCGCCACCAGAAGCGACCCCGCCGCCGCGTCCAGCCCCACGCGCAGCCGGTTGACGGCCGCCTCCTCGCCCGCAACCAGTGCGACCACCTCGCGGCCCATCAGCGCCAGGGTGGCGCCCGCCGCGGCAGACGCCTGGTCGGCAGGCGGGCGGGCGGGCGGGGAGGGCAGGAAGCAAGAAGCGTTTCACACACTTTTGCTGCTTACATGGCACATACGTCACGAATCACAAGTACGGCACGTACGGCACGATGCGGCCGAGGTCCATGGTTGGGTAGAGCCGTGGTAGTACGGTACGCATAGCTGCCCGTGGGTTCCGTGCGGCCCCGCACCTGCTGCTCCGCCCGGCGGGCCGCCTCCACCGCCCGCGCCGCCTCCAGCCGCGTGCGGAAGTCCGCCAGCCAGGCGCGCGGCTCTGAGACCACCCCCTCGGGCAGCCCGCGCGACACCGCCGTCTCGTACTCCTCCACCAGCTGCGGCAGGGGGAGCGAGACGCAGGAGCTGGGTTAGTGGCGTGGGTCGGGCACACCTCTGGTAATCACAGGCGAGGAGGGACCGATGCTGGTCTGCACTAAACCAGTCAGCACCCGTTAGCACGCCGCCGGTTACATCCACCACAGTTGCCGGCCCGCCCGCCAAAAGGGACTTATCGCTGCCAGCGTCGCAGAATGCAGTCTCGAATGTGTGACCTCAGAGTCCGGGTCATTATGTACCGGTAGGGCTCTTACACCGGTTTCTTTCAATCTTCAAGTCCTGTGCTGGCCTCTTGGATTCCTGGCCACACCTAAGCCCCAAGCCGCCATCTAAGCACCTGCCCGCGCGCACCCTCCCCTCGCAGCGCGGCCCCCTGCCAAGCCGCTCCTCCCACCCGGCCCGACCTTTGCAAAGCAAGCCCTGCCCCGCCCCACCGACCTGCTCCTCCAGCCGCCTGATCTCCGCCCGCACCCGGTCCCGCCGCTCCACCACCTTGCGCAGCTCCTCATCCGCGCCCGACCGCACGTCAGCCACGCGGCTCTCCACGTAGGCCCGCAGGTCCGCCACGCGGGCGGCGGCCGCCGCGGCCACGTCTGCAGCGGAGCCCGAGCCGGGGCCCTTTGCTGGCGAGGGCGCAGCAGCACCGGCAGCCGCAGAGGCGGAGACGGAGGCGGGGGCAGGAGCGCTGGGTCCCGCGGCCGCGGCGGCACCAGCCGCAGTGGTGGACGCGGCTGTTTGCAGCAGGTGCGGGTGCTCCGAGAGCAGGTCGGCCAGCAGCTGGGCTGTGTGGGCCTGTGTGTGTGGTGGGGGGAGAGGATTTGTAAAACGACGCCGTGTTACAGTCTCTGAGCTTCAGGTTAGAACACACAAGGGCGGCGGAAGGGCTGGCCAGTGTGCCAAGCCCAGAACAATGAGCGGACGTGAACGGGCTGCAGTCAAGTTCGCAGCCGCACGCGATCCCTCAGACTCGGCAGCGACGACGGCGCGTCAGCGTCCGCGTCCGCCCCCGTTGCCGTTCCTAGGTCGTCCCGTTCGACCCCACCCACCCACCCACCTGCACGAAGCGCCATGCGCGGATGCTTGCGGCGGCCGCCTTGATGTCCGCCTCCACCTCGCTGCCGTCCGCCGCGCCCTCCGCCGCCGCCGCCGCCTCGATGCCGTCCTCGCCCACCCGCCAGCCCATGGACAGCAGGTCGGCGCAGTCGCGGAACATGCGGTCCGCGTCGGCCGCCAGCTCCGCTGCGGTAGCAGGGCGGGCAGCGGGGATAAGGAGAACAAGGGGAGGGCGGCTGATGAGGAGAGCAAGAAGATGGGCCCGGATTTGAATGGGTCTACAGGAAGGACGGCGCCCGGCCTAGCGGCCTAGCTGCGTAATGCGATTATGTGGGGTAGAGCACTCCAGAGTATCTATCCAGAGCACTGATGGCGCAGGCGCAAGCTGCCCATAGGCAGGCAGTAGGCGTGCACAGAGGGGCCTCCGGGTCTCCGCTTGGGCATGCGTACCCGGAGTCTTGCCGCTAGCGTTGTAGCGGAACGCCGAGACGCCCGACTCGCTCTCCGCGGCAGCGGTGCCGCCGCCCTCGCCGCCCGCGGCTGCGCCCGCGTCACCCTCGGCCGCCGACGCGCCGCCCGGCGTCGCCGCCCCCGCCGTGCTCCTGGCCTTCTTCGCCCGCTTGCCGTCCGCCGCCGCCTCCCCGCCGGGGGAGCCCAGCAGCAGCGCTTCCCCGCCGCTGCCGCGGCCGGCCGTCGCCCTCCGCGCCGCCATCGCGGCCACGCGCCGGGCGGTCGCCTCCAGCCGGCTGGCCAGCGCGTTCAGTGCCATGCAGAGATCGCGCTCCGAGTTCTGCGGGTCGCAGCGTCGCGCCAAACACAAGCGGCTTGGCGCCAGACCGGAAAGGCGGCTTGGCAACTGCCCAGACGCCGTGAGCTGCGTTCGCTGGCGTCTGTTAAGTCCCATACCTCGCATGTCGTCCCGCCCGCGCACCCCCATCCGTAGCTGCGAAAGCGCCCGATGGCGCCCCGTCGTCAGCGCTTACACTCCACGGCCACGCACCTACCCCAACGCATGCGCCATGCCCCCACCCACCCGCGCGCTCTCGACACTGTGGCAACAAACAAGACACACAATGACCGCCCCACCCCGACCGCCCGCCAAGCGCGCCCTCCCCCGCCCGCCCCACCTGCAGCTGCAGCTGCGCCTGGTCACGTAGGCGCGCCATGACCTCGTCGATGCTGGGCAGCGCGCCGCCCGCCCCGTGGCCCCCGCCCCCGTTGCCCCCGCCGCCGCCGCCCGCCCCCAGCCCCAGCATGGCCGACATGCGGCGCCAGTGGCTGGTGAGCTTTGGGTGCACGCAGGCGAGGCGCAGCTGGTGCAGCTCGGTGCGCACGAGCGCCTCCAGCTCCTCGCCGCGCGCTGGGAGGGCGGGGTAGAGGGTAGGGCGCGGGTTGTGACTCATGCGACCGCAAGTTGGGTGTGTGCATCTGGCTAAACATGCCGTTTTGATGCTTGGAGTCGGGACAAGGAGTCGGCGAGGACTTGCATCTCTAGGCTCTCACGGAGGGCTAAGGAGGCGGGCGGGACGCCATGGGGTTGGGTGCCGTGCAGAGTATGCGCTTATATCAAGGGTGCGGAGAATATACAAGTTGGGGGGGGGGAGGAAACACATATGCAGGCAGGTGCGTACCTCGAGATGCCTAACACAAATTCATACGAGGCGTCGTGGTATACCGTAAGCGCAAGGCCACATCATCACGACCACGACAACTGTCCCACCCGCATAGGCTTCTAGGTCCTGGGCGAGTACCGCTACTGCCACTGCCTTATACAGGCCACACGGAGAGCATTCCACCCAGGGCGCAGCGGGGCTAGGGTAGGCGCGATCAGCGCGCTAGATAACCGCACACCTTGGTCCTTGCGGCGCTTGCGGACGGCCGCGTGGTTGGGCCGACTGTGCGCGCCGCCGGGCGCCGCGGCTGCCGCCCCCGCGCCCGCGCCCTCCTCCTGTGCATGCTCCTGCGCCTGCTGCCGCTGGTGGCTCCGCATCTCCCGGTACGCCCGGTTGGTCTCCTTGCGGATGACGTCGTAAAAGGCCTCCTCGGCGGCGGAGAAGCGCAGGTGGGCCTCCTGCGAGTCGCGGCACACGGGCGCAGGCGGGCATGCAAGCCCAAGCCGGGACGAGCTCACTCGCTATGCGATGGGGGCTAAGCAGCGAGGGCGTGAACAAGACAGCACTGACGCCATGCCCTCCCAGCACGGAGCACCCGGCTCCCAAAGTAAATGAGATCGAGGAGAGTTCCACCCCTTGGAATGTTAGCTCTGTGCCCCGCGCTCTTGTAGCCCCGCAGCTACCTGCAGCATGCGCCGAGGCAGCGGGTGGTCAGCCGCCGCCACCGCCTTGCTGTTGCGCCACATGATGGGCTTGAGCAGCGCAGCCAGTCGCTGGTGGCCCGCCGCCAGCCCGGACCGGTACGGGGCCGCGATGAGGCGCCTGATGGGGAGCGGTCGGGGGGGGGACGCACGGCACGGCATGACGGAGGGAGGGGCCGGGCGGCGTTGCCACGTGCGACATGGCAAGTGCGGGGGACGGGTAATGTACAGGCAGGCACAGCTGATGGAGGATCCGGGCAGCGTTGCCACATGGCAAAGTACGGGGGACAGGCGGTGCGGGCGAAGCGTGAGGCCCACACGGCATGCACGGCACGTACTTGAACAGCGCCTCGTCGTCGTACGGCCTGTACTGCAGCACCCGTACGAGGCCGTATATGTCGTCCAGGCCCTTGGGGCCGATCGGGGTGCCCGTGACGCACCACCTGCGGCGCAGCCGAGTGCGTATCGGCAAATCTGATCAGGTCGTGTAACTCCTCCAACCCAGATCTTGCGGAACGAGGGGCGATACCCCTCTCGTGATTCCACAACAGCAGGCCCGCGCTGCATCGGATGATACATGCGCCCTGCAGTGTGCCCACCTGTGCAGCGCCCCGATCTTGGACGCCATCACCGCGACGTTGGAGTACGAGCCGCCCACCATCTGCGCCTCGTCCAGCACCAGCCGGTACCAGTACACCTGCGGCGCAGGCGCAGTACACAGGTTATTGGGGCGGTCACAGGTCTTAACAACAACAACGAAATCCTTCAGGACTGCGGCCCATCGTGCTGACCTGCCGCAAACCCACCCCGCCCCACCCCGCCACGGTCGCACCTGCAGCAGCGGCGACTCGGGCACGGCGTACTTCTTCTCGTGGCGCAGCCCCACCAGCACCCGGTTGGTGGGGCTGTAGTATACCTCCTCGTTCAGCACCTGCAGGGACCCGCCAGCCCGTGGAGCAGCGCCGGCGGCGGCATCAGCGGTTTCCTATCAGCCGTGGTGCGCCATGGTCGCCCACAAGCCCAAGCAGGCTGGGCTTCTTACCCACTGGGCTTCTTACCCACTGGGCTTCTTACCCACTGGACTTCTTACCCACTGGGCTTCTTACTAACTGGGCAACTGTCAGTACTACTGCATGGCAAAAGACGCCGCAGCAGGCGTGCCGCCCAGTCATCAAGTGGCAGACCCCCTTTCAACTCCCGGCTCCCGGATTCGGGGTCCGCGCCCGCACCCGCACCGTGTAGGTCGTGAGCACCACGTCCGCCGACAGCATCTCCTGCACCGCCTCCGCCGCCTCCGCCGCGGGGTCGCAGCTGGCGGGGCACAGCGCCGTCCCCGCGTACAGCGCCGCCGTGAGCTCCTGGTGGATTCGCTGCATGCGGGCGGCCAGCGTCACGCGGCCGGCGGGCGGGGCAGCGGGCGGGGGCGGGCCCAGCTGGCCAGAGGCGGCAGCGGCGGAAGGACCCGCGCCGCTGCCGCCCCCGCCGCCACGAGCAGCGGCCCCGCGACCAGTACCGCCAGCAGCCGCGCCAGAGCTCGCGGCAGCCGTCGCGGACACGGGCTGGGCGGCTGCGGCAGCCGCCGTCGCGAGACCGTTGCCGTTGGCGGCGGCGCCAGCGTTGCCCGCGCCAGCGGCCGCACCCCTTCCGGCGTCCGCTGGGCGGCCGCCGATGTCAGCTGCGCCGTCCTCGTCGTCTGACTCGCCGTAGCGCCTGGGCCGGCGGGAGGAGCGGCGCGACGACCGCCGGCCCGGCTGCGACGGCCCCGCCCCATCGCCGCCAGCCAATGCTGCCGCTGCGCTCTGCTCGGGCTCGAGCGCAGACGCGGCGGCTCCGCCATTGGCCTCATGGGCGTGGCCGTTCGCCTGCCCGTGGTTCCCCTCGTCGCCGTAGTCTGGGTCTTCGCTAATTACCACCAAGCCCCCGTCTTCCTCCAGCTCCACGTCCTCCTCCTCCGCCGTGTCCTCATCGTCATCGTTGATGAACTCGACGTCCCGACTCGACGACCGATCCCCGCGCCGGCGGCGCTTGCGCACGCCGCCAGGCGCCTCCTCGTCGGCACCCGCCGCGGAAGCAGAGGCGCCGCCGCGCCGCCGGCGCTTACGGCCGCCGCCGCCGCCCTCCGCGCGCGCTCGCAGGCGCGCCTGGCGCTTGGCCTCCCGCTCGCGCTGCGCCTGCAGCCGCGCCTGCCGCCGCGCCTCCTTGTCCCGCTCCATCTCCAGGCGCGCCTGCTTCTTGGCCTCCCTGTACGTTACGCAGGTGTCGAACGGTGCCGTCAAGAAGCGCCATCGCGAAATGAAGAGGGCCGGCAGATTAGCACGGCTCGCCTTGTGTGGCCCGAAAGCCCGCCAGCGTGGCCAGTCGCCGCCGCTTGACCGGCGGGCGCCCAAAATCCCCAACATCCTGAGCCAGACGTCTTGAGCAAAGCTGCCGCCCACGCAAACCGCGCCCCTCCCTGCCACTCACTTGAGCAGGACTTTCTCCTTGTCCTCCGTCTGCTGGCGGTGCCATCGAAGCCCGTCGTACACGACTACCTGGCAGTGTGCGAATGGTTGAACAGCCGGAGCGTCACACACAGGCCACGCATACTAAAATGCTAACGCATAACCCTTGTGATTCTTAGTGTGCTGCTAATGCTGGCCGCGATATCGCCACCGGCCGGTGAGCCCCGTATGCAAGAACACAAGGCGAGCGGGCACAGGGCACAGCGCGGCGACGGGGCACAGCGCCGCCGACGCCTCGCGCACCGCCTGCGCCCCCGCGCACCTTGAGGTTGCTGTGGTTCTCGATCTCCACCTTCCACTGCTGCAGGATGGAGGGCGGCGTGACGATCAGGTTTGGCCCGCGCCGCTTGCCGTCCGCAGCCGCCCCGCGCCCGTCCGCCCCCGCAGTCCTCGCCGCCGCCCCCCGCGCCTCCCGCGGCCGCCGGCGAGGGCGCCCGCCTGGCCAGCATGAGCGCAATCACCTCGACCGTCTTGCCCAGGCCCATCTCGTCCGCCAGAATGCCCACCCGCTGCCGCGGCGGCAGCGGCGGCGGCTGGCGACGAACGCCGCCGCCAGGGAAGCGGTTCACCCACAGCTCCTGCCCGCCGCCGCCACCCAGCTGCACACGGCGCCAGGACAGGTCCTGCAGCGCAAAGTCGCCCAGGTGGGAAGCCGCCGCCGCGGCCGCCGCGGCAGCGACGGCGCTGGCAGCCTCGGAGGAGCTGGCGCCGGCGCCGGCGGCGGAGCCCTGTAGCGCCTCCGGGTCAGGCCCCAGCTCGGGCTGCGTCTCGCGCCAGAGCATCCAAGACACGGCCCGCTGCTGGTAGCGGTAGAGCTTGCTCTTGAGGCCTACGGGGGGGAGAGGTCCGGCGCACGTACGGCGTGTGTGGCGACAGGTCGACAGCCGAGGCCAGCCGAGGCCGGCAGCATGCCGGCCAGCTTGAACCCTCGAGGCCGGCATTGAACCCAGATCGCGCAATCGCAGGCAGCGCTTCGCCGTTGCACCCGTTGCGTTCGCTGTCACAGCGCGTGATCGGGCCATAGCGCCCCGCCCGCCCACCGGCGCCCAGCCTGCGCGCCCAGCCTACCCGCGGGGTCGGGGTGCGTCGCGTGCCAGTCCGTCGGTGCGACTATGTCAAAGACCTCGTCCCGCAGGTCGCCGTACACGTGGGCGGGGGAGGCCTCGTCGCCATCGCCATGGTGTTGCTGCTGCTGGTCGGCGCCGCCGCCGTTGGCCGCCCCGGCAGTGCTCGTGCTAGCCCCCGCCCCAGCCCCCTCTCCAGCGGCGGCAGCCGCCGCAGAGCCGGCGCCGTCCTCCCCAGAGTGCGCCGAACCGTTGGGGCCATCTGCGTTCGTCAGCAAACACATACACACATACACGCAGAGACTCCACTCAAATTCCGGCGTACAAGAATTCCTTAGGCGTTGAGTCCTACACGCGCTACAACACAACTCCCTCCACGCTGGAAAGGCCCCTCGTGCCCTGTAACCCAGAACAGCCTGGGAGGGCGCCTTTGCTACCAACGGCGCTGCGCCGCTTCTCCTGCGGGATTATAACCCCGGCGGACCTGTGCCGGCACCCTCCGCCAGCAGCTCCACTACGTCCACCAGCGCCTCCGCGACCGCCGCCTGCGCCGCCACCGCCGCCACCGTGCCCTGGTCGCCCAGCTTGGCGGCGGCCCGGGAGGCCTGCTCGGGGACGACCAGCCCGAAGGCAGCGGGCAAAAGCCGCACAGCCACCTCCACAGCCAGCACGTCCGGTCCCTGCGACGGCGCTCGGCGGACCAACCCAACCTGCGGAGCAAAATATGAATTCATCGCAGGTGAGAGGCTTCCAGTGGGCGGCAACTGATCTGGGTCAGGTCCAGGAGCGTGGCCGTCACTGAGCCAGTCGTGCCAACGGGTATGCTTGATCGTTTGATGAGCGTAAAGAGGACTAATGCTGCTGCGGAGCATCGAGGACAGAGGCCCCAGGTCTCCCGCCCTTTGATGCATGTGCATGGCCCCCGCTCGGCCCAGCATACAGTATGGAGGCCGGATTTAGCCGGCACGTACCCGCAGCTCCGCGAGGCCAGAGGCTGCCAGCAGCAGCACCTGACCTGCTGGGTCCCGGAGTCCATGGGCGTTCTGCGGCAGCGTTTCGTCCCGATTCGTCAGCTGGCGGTCCACCACCGCCGTCTCATCGCCATCCTGTGGTTTTGACAGCCACAGAGAAGGAGAAGAGTGAGCAAGGGGACAGGCGACTGTATGTGCGTGTATGTGCGTCGCACAGGTGTGCGTGGCACGGGCTGACCCCAGGGACTCTCACCTCAGAAACCAGGCTCCAGGTTGCTCGTTTGCCCTGTCCCCTTCCCTCAAGCTTGTAGACCGACGCAGTCGATGGGAGGCTTTGGGTGGCGAGTGAGGGCGGGTGAATATCCAGGACCGGTCTTAGCCGCTGTTACTAGTAATTAGTATAAGCCATCAATGCATTACCTAATGGAGCGGCTCCTCGCATGAAGCACGACCTCGCCAATCTGCATTCTCGGGTCCGCTGCAAGTACTCCAAGCTCCTGCTAGCTCCTCTGCAAAAGTAATTCTTATGTTACAATTCCATTCCTCCTGGCAACAATATGCTTCTTGCAGGGTAGGCGTAGAGCATCATGCTTTGCAGCAAATTTCAGTCAGTGCTATCGCATTTCTCTCGGTGTTGTGTGCTACTGTTTTATAGCCGCATGACCATGAAGCCTGCTTGCCGTACATGCTCAGCACGGGTGCAGCCCGTACTGCCGTGTACAAGGCGTATACACGTGTTGTCAACTCCATCTCGGCCCGTGCCAAGCCACTGCATGCGTGAGACAAAATCTGACGAACGACATTGTGTCAGGCGCCTAGCTCACCAGCCTCTTCGCCAGTTGTGAGCCAAGGAAAGCGATCCCTGGCGGTTGCCACTAGCCGTGAAAAGCCAAGAAGCGGCGGCGCTGATGGCGGAGGGCGGCGCCATCAACCTTTCCACAGAAAAAAACAACACACGTCCGCCGGCCTCGGGGTCAGCCGGCTCGCATACTGTCTGCAGTGTCGCCAGCAGGGCTGGGCTGGCTGGGGAAGGCTCGCACTCCCTGCCTGGGCAGCAGACGTGTGAATGGAAGCCCATGGTTCGGCATCAGGGGAGATAGGGGGAGATTTCCCCTGTCGGCATGTTGGGTCCACAGTGCCTCAGTGCGGCCGTGCTCCCGTGCGTCCCTTTCAAGTGAGCTTGTCGTAACGCGCGGGTCCCGCCAATGCACACCCCGCCCTGGCCGCCGTTCCCAACCCGTGTTACCTCCACCTACGACTGACGAGCAAGTCAGGAGCCGCACGCGCGGGTCGGGTAGCTGCCATTGCTCAGACCGATTGCGTGCGCGGGGAAGAGGGGCCTGCTTTGTTTGCGACTACTCGTCATGTCTCATGTGCCACCGCCGGCACCTACCGGCAAATCGCGGTACGTACCATCGCCCCCCGCACATGTGGGGGCTGCACCACACCTGTACGGCAGCGTGTGCTGGCAGGGGCGTGCTACGGACCGGAACTGCTACGGACCGCCGAGTACACTGAGCAGCTGTCCCTCCGCCACAGGCCTATCCAACCTCGCAAGTGGGCTCGTGTGGTCACGCCCACCTGTATCCTTCGGCCCCGCACCGGCTTCGCACGCGTGCGTAGTTGGTCCACCAGACCACCACTGGACTGCACTGCCGCTATACCAAGCCCACGCACAAACGCGCAGCGCGCCCGGGCCGTAATCACGAGCCGCCGCCTTGCACATCACGCACAGCGCAGCAGGTACGCTGACCCCGCGCGCACCTACCTGGCTATGGGGCCGCGGCGCTGGCGGTCTGCTCATCCGCCCAGTGGCATGTGGGCCATAGGCACAACGGGTGAAAGAGAAGAGAGCACGCTGGGGCGAGGGAGTGGTCACCCGGCAACGAAACCCGGGCGCCCATCATGCACATGCATGGACCCCAACGTAGCCCGCGCGCAGCTTCGTCACGCACGACCGGTGTGCGATGCGGGTTGCGGGGTCCGGATCTGGGCCCGACAACTGCGCTGCGAGGGTGTTGGCCGTTGCACGCGGCGCGGCGAAAGGCAGGGCAGATGCGGGCCGTAGTCCCGGCAGAGTGGCTCGCTACATTTTCATGACAGCCGTCAGTTGAGCACGAGGACCCCGGACGCAAGAACCCCGGACAACTCCACCAAACTCCGTGCTCATACACTACGCGGTCCGCTTCCACGCAGCCCGGCACCCTCACTCCCGTAGCGGGCAGACCCTCCTCGCTCGCACCCCGTTCGACACCAATCAGCCCGACCTCGTGTTGCCTAGATGCCGCTGTGCAATGTGCCCATCCGCCGTCTCCAGCCTGCACCACTGAAGGCCCAGAGCGCCCCTCACTCCCGACCTCCCAGCAGGGTCACCCGCCGGCCGTCCAGGCCCGCGCCGCGCATCGCCTCCCGCACCTCCCCCAGCGCCGCCTGCAGCTCCGGGTGCGCCACCAACTGGCGGGTGTGCTCGTCCTGCTCGAAACACTGGTGGTCGAGGAGCACCCGGCCCTGGTACCCGCCGCCGGGACCGTACAGCGCCACCATCGCGTCCGTGAGCTGCCTCCGGGCGGCCAGCTGCTGCGGGGGAGTCTGCGCGTAGGGGCGCTCCCGGCTTGTGATCCTGGTGCAGCAGGATTTGACGTCCAGCTCCAGCAGCGTCAGGCCCGGCATGCTGCCCAAGTGCCTCAGCTCCTCCGGTGGGTAGGCGGTACCGCCAAACAGCTTGAGGACCTGCGGATCAACAGTTAGGTGGCGGCACGGTGTCGCACATGCCAGGGCATGTTGTCGTACATGCCACGGCATGTTGTCGCACATACCAGGGCATGTTGTCGTACATGCCACGGCATGTTGTCGTACATGCCACGGCATGTTGTCGACATGTCATCCGGCGGGGACCGGCTCTGGGTTAGGTCGTGTGTTGCCTTTTGTAGGGTTATACAGCAGTGGGGGGAAGGAAGTCGCCAGCCGAGCGCCCAGAATACCGCCGTGAGGCGTGTCAGGTTTCCTTTGTGATGGACGCTGAGGTGAGTGCGAGGTGCTCAAGTGGGCCCCCTGCACACGGCCCATAACAGCCAAGCGCCAACAGCACCGCACACCGCTACACAACCCGCAGGCGCTTGAAGGCCCGGCAAGCGCACCTCAAGGCCGGTGAGTCTCTCCGCAATGATCCGCAGGTCATGGCCGTTGAGCGCAATGCTTTCGAGCTCCAGGCGCTGCAGAGCCGGCATACGCCGCAGAGCCGTCAGCCACGCGGCGTGGGAGCGCGGGGGGCTGCCGCCGCCGGGCGGCAGGGCAGCAGCGGGTTGCAGGATAACGTCCTTGCTGCTGCCTCCCGTGAAGGCCACTCGAAACCCTGCCACCTGCGTCCTGTCCGCGAGGAACGTGAGCGCCGCGCACAGATCCTCCTGCGCGCCTGCGCACAGCACGCCCTCAAGGTCCGTTTCACACCCGCAGTGCAGGTGCAGCGCGCCCGCATGGACCACCTCCACGACTTCGGGGGCCTGCTGTGAGAGCGCGGCCAGGAGACCCAGCCCCTCGCAGGCGAAGCAAAGCTTGAGGACGCGGAGCGACGGGGGCAGGATGCGGCGTACGCCCGTCGTCGTCGTCATCAGCTGGGTGGCCCCAGCGGCTGCTGAGCCGCTGGTTCCGGGGGCGCCAGAACCGAGGCCGCCCCGTGCGCCCGCAGCCGCTGCTGCCTGCCCCTCCCATCCATACAGCCACCCGACCTCCAGGCGCGAGAGCGCAGGCAGGTCCCGGAGGCCGCTTACATCCACCATGGCGTCGTGGGCCACCAGCTCCCGCAGCCCCTCCAGGCCCGTCAGGCCGGCGGTGCTCAGCGCCGGCTCATGCCCCCTGGAGTGGTAATAAAACCCACGCCCCCCGGTGTCCAGCTCCAGGCGCGTGAGGCCGGTCAGCTTGCACAGCTGCGATGGCACGCGTTGTGACCGTCAACGGGGCGCGGCGTGTGGGTGGGGCTCAGGGCGAGGGAAAGCGCGGGAAACGCGATGAAACCGGCTGTGCCGTGTACGTTGTTGCAGAACGTACCGGGAGGAGGGGCCAGTGCTTGTGCGTCAGCTCCAGCGACAGGCTGTGCAGCTGCGTGAAGCCGCCCAGCTCGGCCAGCGTCTCGGGCTGGTGGGCGTACCCGGACACGAACCGCAGGTCGAGCTCCCGGAGCTGCTGCCGGCCCCGGGCTGCAATGAGGACCTCCAGATCCGCCTCGAGCAACTCGCTCAGCTGCAGGCTCTCCAGATCGGGCAGAGGCGGCGGCCGCCGGTCCGCGCCCTCGCCCTGCGCGCTGTGCGCTGATGGCGACGGGGTTGCTGGCGGGGGCGCGGGCGGGGGCGGGGCCGCCTCACCATCCCGGGCTCCCGTGGCGGCGGTGGAAGCGGCGGGGGTGCTGGGTGTGGCGGTGCCCCCGCCCAGAAGCCCGACCAGTCCGCGGAGAGCGGCCTCGTAGCATGGCCCACGGACGAGCTTATCCCTATCCGAGTACATGGGCATGTCGCGGAAAGCGACGCTCAAGCGGCGCAGGCGCGGGAAGGTCTCCGCGATGAGCGGCGGCACGTCCGGCGCGGCCAGCGCGCCGGAGCTGAGGCCGAGCGCCCAGGTCGGCAGCGTGCTGCCAGAGGCTATGGCGAAGTCTCGGAACGCCCGCAGGGCCTCGGTCCTGGTGTCGCGAGAGGATCGGGGGGTGGGGGCGGGGGTGGGGGTGGGGGGAAGCGGGGGGAGCAGCAAGGATGGAGCGGGCGCGTGTGTGTGTTGCGGCATGCAGCGAGTTGCAGCGGCTGCGCTGCTGCGGCAAGGCGGCCCACACACCCACCATTGCCTTGCAACACTGCAAGGATTGCATGGTTGGCAAAGCGCGCGTGCTGGCGTGCATGTGCTGAAAAGGAAAACGCAAACGACGTGCATGTGCGCCGCCTAGGAAGGGTGGGGGTCGTGTGACCCCCCCCCCTTTATCCCTCGGGTCACTCACCAGCTCTGGTTTGATGTTAAGCCGGAGAGGCGGACATGCCGCGGCCGGCAGCCGCGCTGCAGTCGGCCGCGCACAAGGCGAGTCGCGTCGTCAGGGCCGAGAGCGTTGGAGCCGGATGCCAGGTTCAAGCTGTCGGAGCACTCGTCCACCGTGCGACGCACGCCGTGGCTCAGCAGCCGCAGGATGCCGGTATGAGAGTGACCATGGACTCCCCGCCGCAGCGCGACAATGATTTGTGACAAGATGCTGCCATTGCAAAGCGCCTGAGTCCAATCCGGTGGGCCAGCGGCTTGTTGCGCCGCATCGCTTGGCGCCTGGGGACGGTCGCCAGGCTCGCCTACAGTACTCATTTAACGCCCAGCAATACAAGCCTCTTGAAAAGTATCAAGTCAAGGCGTAGTTAGATCGGTTTTGGCTGGGACAGCTCGGGCGGTTTTACACACGCAAACGCCCGCTGGGCGGCTAGGTTCGCTGGGGATTGTTTAGAGTAACACGACGAATAGAGCTGACGTGTTGAAAGTATTGGAAGTTGCACGGGCTCAGAGAACCTGGTTCGACGTACGATCGCCAGGACGACTCCGGCACCTGTCCGTCGGGAGCTAGCGGCTACCGCACCCGCGTGCGCCGGCCCGCCTACCTTGGGACCTGCCGGAACACGCGGTATGGGGGGGGATGCAGACCTGTGAGAAGCGCCCAGCGCGCCCAGGACTGTGTAGGACTGTGTAGGGCAGCATCCTCAAGCACCAGCGGGCTGGCCATCTTCCCGTGCAGGCTCGGTTGGCCTGACGATTTGGCAAAGGGCTCTCGGCAAAGGGCTCGAGACGGCTCGAATAATGTCGACTGCCGCAGGGAGGGGCAGGCAGGGGCTGGGAATGAAGGGAGGTCTCGCCACCGGTCGTTTTGTGGCGGTCTGGAGAGGAGGGAGCGGCCGTCCGTCGGTGCTCATGGCGAGGGCACTCACGAGGGCACCGATCACCTGTCCTGCCGCTTTGCTTGGGAGCTTGGCCAACAAACCCTGTCCTACCGGAGTCTATGATACAGAAGCTTGCCCATGTATCAGTGTTGCGAAGAGTAGCATGGGGAGAGGAAGACACGTACCAATCAGAGCCTCCTCCGAGCTATTTCTCCCGAGCGCACCCATCCCTACCCCGTTTCTATCTTTGTCCGGACTTCTGCTGCATCCGACCAGCACCCCGACCTCGCCAGCCTCCGGGCGGCTTTCCGGGAGAAGGTGGGCCATGACATCGTGAGGCGCATCGCCACCCACGGCGAGACCGTCAAGGACGAGCTGAACAGGCGGTGGCGCGCTGCCGTGACTGGAGGCATGCGAACCTGGCCGCGGCGCTCAGCTTGGGGGGCTGGATCGGGGACCGCACGGTCGGCGGCACGGTGGAGGGTGGAGTGCGCTGGCGCCCGCGGTGGAGCTTGTGGAGCGGCGGCGGGTGGGTGCGCCCGCACTGGCGCTGTGAACAGTGGCGGGAGCAGGCGGCGCAGTGCTGCTGTAAGATGCCGCTGGCGGGGCGGGGCGCGTGCGCATGTTTGGGCTGGTCTGCATGACCAGCACTCGACAGTCGGTTCAGCACCAAGTTGACAGTCGTACACAACAGACTGCAGCTGTACGACAAGACTACACTGGTTCGCGCCGTTTTCCATGGCGCTCTCTTCGTGGGTGGGCTTGTTAGGGGGGTTTGGTTGGGTAGGGAACGACAAAAGAGAAACCTGCACAGAAAGGGGGAGAGGGGGAACGATTGGAGCAATGAAGAGTAGTAGCGCTGCGCGCGGCGGCGCTGCCCTGGGCAGCGGTTCAGTCAACAGACCCACATGTCAGTTGTGGATCTCTATTACACGCCCTTCCGACCAATGAGGTGCCTATGGATGGACTCCATGCGCAGGAACAGGGCGGCCGCTCACGCGTACGGGGGACCTACAAACGTGAACGTACGGCCCGTAGGTGAGATCTAGTGGTGGGCGCTGTCGTCGACGTTGCTACTAGTCCTGGGTGATCCCGGGGGGCTCCAGCCCGCGCCCCCCCCCCCGATGCCACTTCTCTGCGGGGGCGCCACCCAAATTTCACACCCAAACACGCCTCCCCCACCCGAAGGTGGCCCCTCGAGGCGGCCCCAGCGCCCGCGTGGACCCACGCCGTGCACCTCCGGTAGTCGCCGCGAGGGCTCCCCCAGCCGCACCGCCGCCAGAGTCCCAGCGCGGCGCCATCATTTGCGTCCGCCGCCGGGTCGCGGCAGGTCACGTGACCGACATGCCACGGTCCGCATGCCGCTGCTCCATGGTCATGCCGTGAAGCGCGCAGGCGCGGTGCGCGTAGTGGGCACGTGACTGTGGCCTCAAGCCGAGTTGAAAGGTGGCACGTACTGACATTGCCATGTGGGGCTGCAGTCGTCATCGTGGGGTTACATGGCTTGGGCTCCGTGGCCATCGTCACGACGAGGTACGGGGGGTGGGCTTATCGGGTTGCGTACATCGCGTATCGGCGCGAAGTGACCATGGAGTCAGCCGCACGCTCAGGGAGCGCGCGGTCTGACATACCCCTGTCTGTACGACGAACAGCATCGTACGGCACACAACCGTGTCACGCAACGGGTCAAGCACACGGTGTGAAACGTCAGTCAGCCTACGGATCACGCTCGGCTCGCGCATCGGCAGCGTCGCCGGGGCTGGGGCAAGGTACTCACGTCCTGCAAAAACAGCAATCGCGCTCGGCGTTGTGTCGTACTACACTTCGGCTGTCTGGATGAAGATATTCGCCTTGCTTGTCGTAGCGGCCCAGCACGGACGTACAGCCCGTATGGGCACGGTATTGGTGAGCCCCGTCAGATCCCATGATTCCATGTAGCCTCCTGGCAAAGACCACTAGTGCACTAGACATCTCTTGGGGGCAAGCGCAGAGTACCATGCTTTGCAGATAGGGGAAGGTGCGCAATCACGCGTTACTCGTAACGTCCTGTGTTACGGCCTCTGTGGCTGCATTGACCCTTGTCTCGCCTTGCCGTACCGGCTCAGCACGATCGTACAGGCCCAGACAACCCTGAATCCATCTCTCGTTAAGTGCCGCCGATGCTATCTGGGCTGCAATCCAGAACGAGCGAGCAGTACCCTCGACAAGGTGGGCTGCCTTCTCCTGATGCCCGAGCGCGCTAGGCCAGAAGCACGCAAGGGGCCGCGCTCGGCGCTGCGCTGCGTTGGAACCCAAGATATCCATTGCACATCTGTATTCGGGAAGTAGTGGGCATTTGGGACTCCAGGCTTCCAGTCGCCTCGCATTACAACTTCACAGGCAACCGAGGAGAGGGCAACCGAAGCGCCCCATTGTCGGAGCGCCAGCTGCACTTCTGTGCACGCTGCGTCGTGCGCAGCGGCTTCCGGGTGCATCTCCGCTCAGCAACCCTAACACTGCCCGCCCCAACTGTGTGTCCACGTAAACGTGCCTGCGTGTGTCTCGGAACGACTTGGTACGCGAAACACGCGCAGCTATGAATTGAATGGGTATTGGGCATCACGCACGTGGACTTGGGTCACCATCACACCAAGCAATGGAGACGTACCAGTAGGCAGACCCCTTGACGCTAATTCATGGCCATCGCCCTGCTGGGCAATAAATGGAGCACCCGTCCAGCACAAGTGCACAACAGTTGACTGTTACCCTATTCACGTTAACAGACCGTGACCAAGAAGCTGCTATATAACAAGCGTCACCCTTAATATAGCATCGTAATAGAAGCGCACAGCAACAAGTTTAGCCGTGCTAGTGGTGCCGTACACAAATGTACCCACATTGCATCAAGTACCCACACTGACAGCCTCACGGATCTAGGGCCAAGGACGTCCGCCCCATGGAGGTGGCGGAGGCGGAGGCGGCCGCCAGAAGCCGGGCGGCGGAGGCGGTGGCGGGAAGGGCGGCGGTGGCGGCGGCGGCGGCCAAAAGCCAGGTGGCGGTGGTGGGGGCGGGAAGGGCGGCGGCGGCGGCCGCCAGTAGCCAGGTGGCGGCGGCGGAGGAGGAGGAGGGCCGAAGCCCCAGGGCGGCGCCATCAGCGTGCGCTCGCCGGCATCGGAAGAGTCCGGCACGGCAGCATCCGCATCGGCGGTGCCGCTAGGGTTGGGGCAGGGCTGGCACTCCCTGCGTGCGTGGGCAGTGCGCGCGGGGGGCGGGGGCGGGCTAAAGCGTGTGGCCAGGCGTGTGGTGCCGCGGGTGCTAGACGGCCTGACGGGCTCTATCTGCGTTACCCAGCCAGGCTACGTGGCCAGGCTCCGGAGCAGGCAGGGGCCGGCATGCTACAGCGCGCGCACGTCGTACGCGAGGACTATGCGTGGCTGCGCAATCGTGCAGGCGGCTGACGCAATCATGCAGCCAAGCACCAGTCAAGATGCTGCGCTAGCGAGCTCCTTTACCAGTACGGTAATTGTTGGGTACCTCGCAACAATGCGCCAACGCCACAGCAAACCCTACACACGCGCCTCGCCCTCCCTCTCCGTCCCCGTCCCCGTCCCCGTCCCCGTCCCCGTCCCCGTCCCCGTCCCCGTCCCCGTCCCCGTCCCCGTCCCCGTCCCCGTCCCCGTCCCCGTCGTCGTCGTCATCCGCATGCGGCTTTCCTGGCAATTCAGAACTCACCGATGGCAGCGCAGGATGGAACGGATGTCTCCCAGCTTCTCGCAAACGTCGCAGCAGTAGCGGGACATCACAATCTGAGGCGTCCTGCTTGGGTTGGGAGCACTGGCGGCAGGGGCGAGTGCGGGGGGCGGGGGCGGGGCGCGGGGCGCACCGTCACAGGGATACACGCCGGCAGCGGGAGCCTCGCTGCACCAGCGACAGCAAGCTCCGTGCAGCTATGCCTGGCCCGCACGCACCCAGAAGCATGCCGCCCACGTCGGCACAGCGGCAAAGGCGCGGTCCAGCGGGAACAGCAGGGTGGGTGCAACAGGCTGTATATGGCGAAGGCCGCGAGCTGTGGGCCCGCTCAGGGCGAAGCGAGACAACGACGGACCAATCAAGGCCGCACGAGGCGCGTATCACTGCGCTTTGGCCCTTTGCCCCAACATTACGGGCTCAGGAGCCGGCAGCCCCTCGCGCATGAGCATGACTACGCCCGCGTCAACCTCCGACACTCACGTGGCTGCAGCCGCGTCCGTTGCCGGTGCCGGTGGCATGGCCGGGGCCGTGGCATTGGTCGTTGTGTCGTTGGCCGACGAGACCGACACCAGCAGGGTCGTTAGCAGGGTGGCGGCGAGCAGGGCCGCCGCCGCACGTGCGCGTCGGGGGGCTTGCATCCCTAGGCTGCGTCTGTCCACGGATAGCACAGGGACTCTCGAGCAGCAAGGGATTAATTGGGAATCGGACAGGTGTTAGCACTTCGTTCCCTATGCCTTATATGGCGGGCTTTCGCTTGCTGTGCAGAACTAGCCTCGCAATGTCGCGCGGGAGCTTTAAGTAGTATCGCCGTTCCGGCACATCATTAATAAGTAAGGTTAGTAAGGTTGGTTGGTCCTTAGCCGACCATGATCCTTGCATCAGTAAGGTTTACGGGCAAGATCGCACGGCAGCACCGCTTGCAAAAGGTCAGCTCACAGGGACTGTTCTTTCATGTGCAGTGAAACAAACGATCGGTTTGTCAAGGGCACACCAGCGCGAGGCCGGATAATGAACGGAACGCGGGCGTTGCGACCCATGGGTCAACCTACGAGGAGGTCGACGAAAGGCGGCTCACACCGACAGCCAAGGCTCGCAAAGGGGCGCCGCACAGTGCGCAGCTCTCGCACAGCCAACACATGTGCACGCACGCTCCTTGATTACCGCAGCCGCCCCTACCACGGGGCATCCACCTCCGCCTCTTCACTGCCCTTCCACGTGGGCTCGGCGCAGACGTGTCTGGCTGCATCTTGTTCAACACCCAAGCCGCCGCACGCCGCGCACGTTGGCTGGCCGGCACACGTGATGCACGCTCGCTCCCCGCCCCCTACCTGCCGCACCAAGCCAACGCGCAGGGGCTCTCGGGCACTAGCGCATCCAAGGTCACGTGAGCGCCCCTTCACGGAGTGCAGCCCCTCTCAATGGCAGACACCGCGCGGAGCGACAATGCCGTAGGAGCGTCAGCACTCCACTCTCCGCGTGTGGGGCTGCGCGTGCGTGCGGGGGGTGGTCCCGTGCAGGAGCCACGAAGTGCACCACTTGCGGGAAGCACCGTGCATCCGTAGCCCTGAAGCGCTATGGTGCCCACTCCTGGGGCCCCTCGACGCAATCCAAGTCCATACCAGGAAGGTGCCAACACGGGTGCCTTTGTAGCGGCCAGCGGGGTCGTAAACAGTCGGAGACCAAACCCAGACATGCAAAATCCAAAAGGGTGGATATGTCGTAAGACAGGCAGGGCAGCGGATCCTTCAGGCACGTACACAAACGTCGCCGCGCATGCCGACTCCACCCTGCGCCCCTCCCTCCTGCTGCCCCTGCCACCGCTGTACTTCGCCTTGCTAGTGCCGACGACCAGCCACAACCGCAGCCGGCACTGGCGCCAGCGCCGGGTGGTCCAGCACCTCCGCCGCGCCGCCCCTGATGCCCAGCCGTTGGTCGGGGCGGTGGCGGAGCAGCGAGCGCACCCACTGCTGCATGTGGAAGCTGACCTGCGGGCCTCCCCCCCAGGGAGCGTGCGGGGGAGGGAGCGAACACAGAACGACGGGGATCAAAACCACCAGATCGGCAGATCGGCCTCCTCGGGGCAGGGGGCAGGACACGCATAAAGGCAAGAGCCGCGGGTCTAGGGACGCCAGCTCTGCTTTGGCGCGAGAGCGCGACCTCTTCGGTGGGTGGGCAGGACGGGTGGGCAGGACATGCGCCAAGGTAATGCGACAAGAGGCGAGGGTCAAGGGGTATCCTTCGCAACACCATCGGGGGTGACGTGTCGTGTAAATGAGTACGGCCCACGAGGAGCTTCCGGGTCGGAGGGCGTGACGCATGCGCGCCGGAAGCGCCGGCGGGCCGCACCTGCGGGCCCCCCTCTGCGGCCGAGGGGAAGGCGGGCGAGAAGTGGGACATGCGCTGCAGCAGCGCCTCCAGGCTGTGCCCCACGTACGGCGGCTTGCCGTACAAAAGCTCGTACGCCAGCACACCCAGCGCCCACCAGTCGCTCGCAGGAGAGTACGACGCCGCGCCGTCCTGCGATTGACGCGGAAGCGGGAGTGGCCTCGCGACTGAGCTAGACTGATGTGTGGCAGGAGCGAGCTCAAGGGGAGGGGAAAGTCACTGGCTCCGCCGCAAGGTCTCGACTGACCCCATGGTCCTCCCATACGCCGCATCGGTCCTCCCATACGCCGCATCGGGCGTAGTGCGTCAACGCAGTGCCCGTCACAGGTTGGGTTGGGTTGTTGGACCGCCGAGGACCGCCGTCGTCCACCACCGTTGCCGAGATAGAGATAGCGCCGCCGTTGTGAGGGCGCCGCCGTACAGTGCCGCACCTTGAGCACTTCGTACGACAGGTACTCTGGGGTGCCCCAGATGCGGTCCGGCGGGTCAGCGGCCGCAGCGTTGGGCGCCGCCACCGCCGCTGTCGCCGCCGCCACCGCGGCCTCGCAGCAGCTGCGCCCCGGCAGGTCCCGGCACAGGTCGAAGTCCAGGAGGACCACACGGTCTGGATCCTGCAGCACGCGTCAAGGGAGGCAGGCCTGGCGCTCCGCCTGGGTTGCCTGGGTTGCACGGCTGTCGAGTCCGTCCAGCACGTGTTTGCACAATGAGTGTCCTCTTCGCATTCCAACCGCAGCAGACCGCAGACGGGCTGTTCAGGAGCCCGCTCAGGTGCTCACCGCGCAGCGGGTTGTTTGAACCGCGGTGCCTCATCTCCGCAGCAAGAAGTGGGGTTTCATGAAGTGCAATGTAGCCGTGCAGGCACCGGGCTGTACAAGGTCAGTCGCACAGCTGCTCTCACCTCCTCGGTGGGGTCCAGCGCAACGTTCTCCGCCTGCGGCCGCAAGCGCCCGGGGCGTCAGCGAGCACATGCACACAAAACACAACCAGGCCCCACCGGGCTTCGTACGACGAACCTATGCGAGGGGACGCAGAGCGCTCCCAAGCCGCCAAGCACCTGCCCACGACCCGCGGGTCGGCAGCCTCGCTGCCGCACCTTGAGGTCGACGCACAGCACGCCCAGCGACGAGTGCAGCGCCCCCAGCGCCTTGGCTACGTGCACCATCATCGGCCGAACGCGCTCCTGCCGAGGGGGGCCCCCTGGGGTGTTGCTGATTGTGGGGGCAGGAGGACAGGGAGATGGGTGGGGCCCTGGCTTCATGCCAACGTCCTGGTCCATCTTGCGGGGCATGGCAGAGCAGGGTGCGGTGGGGAGGCCCTGTGTTGAGGCGCACAGCATCGAGTGCGTCCAAGTGAGCGCTAAGTGAGCTGAGTGGCACGTCGCAGCCAGCTGGGCGGGACGGCCGACTCGAGAAAGGCTGCCCGCCACCTCCCGCCCGGTTTGTGCCAGTGCAGTCTCCCTAAACTGCCGTCCTTCGTGGGGAGGAATGTGCCCATGGTGACCGCATGGGCCCTCTAAAGCGTGTGTGCGGCTGGTTCCCCGGCTTGTTCGGTCATTATCGGCTCATGCACCCGGGGTTAGCTTCTCACACAGCACGGGTAGTGCACCACAGCGTCGCTGCCGGCAGCTTGCCAACCGCCCCTCTCGCCCTTCCCCCAAGGTGGCCCGGTGCCCGCGTGGACCCACGCCGCCCACCTCCGGGAGTCGCCGCGAGGGCTCCCGCAGCCGCAGCGCCGCCAGACAGGGGCCCCGGCAGGGCTGCGGCAGGGAGCGCGGGGGCGGGGGGGCAGAGGCGAAAAAAAGCCCGGTTGGGTTGCGTAGCCGAGTCTCCTGCGGCGAGCGAGTCAGGGTTCCCCAGCACGGGTGGACCCCCGGAAAGCAAGGCACTAGCCGGCCGACAGCGCGCGACGCTACGTGCCGTCATTTCTTTGGTCCCACAAAGGTAGATGCCCGAGCAGGGACCAGGCAGTCTGGTAGTTTGCTTGCGTGCGTCGATCATCAGGATCAGCCGGATATTCATCATCATAGCGACCGCCCGCAACCCGGCGCATGCGTGCGGTACGCCGCCTAAGCGTTAGTACGGCGAGCGCCCTTTCCTGCCGTGCTGCCCCGTGCTGCAGTGCACACCACGCCCACCTGATCGTATGCGCCGCACCCACCCGGCGCCTTTCTGCCGTACCGAAGCCCGGCTCACAGGTCGTACCCAAAAGCCCCACGCACACGGCATCCGTACGGCACCTGCATCACAAACAGCACCGCATCCTCCGATGTGTCGTACAGGCACGCGAAGTGCCGCACCAGGCTGGCGGGGCGCGTGCCGGGGCCGAGAGCGGCGAGCGCCTGCGCCACAGCGGCCTCGCGCGCAGCCCTCTGGGGGCCGTTGCAAACCCGCCCGGGGAGGGGCGGGGGGAGGGGACGTCGCATATGGGAAGAGAGGCTTGTTGAGGGAGGGGAAACCTCTAGGATGATTTGGTGCACGAGTGGGTAGTACGGAGGGAGGGTACAGGAGGGACCCTGCTGAGGACATGGGGAGCGCGCTGCGGTGGGAATGCGGCCCCGCCGGCGCTGCACGGGCACGGAACGGGGGCGAGGGGCATGGGGGTCCATGCGTGTCCATGGGGGTCCACCGCAAAGCGTCGGCGCAGAGCAGGGTGCCCGGCCCAAGCGTGAAACCCCAGAGACCGCCGAGGTCCCCGTGTCCTCTACCCCCCCCCCCTTTTCTCCTTGACGCGGCGGTTGTATGAGTCCCCGACAGACGCATGGAAGCGCTCGGTGCATTCCCAAGGGAAACCGCTGCGCCGTGATGAGGTACGGCCCACCTTCAGGACGCTGAGCCGCTGCTCGGGAGGGGCCGGCAGCGGCACTCGCTTTATCGCGAAACGCTCCTGCGTGATTGGGCACTCGGCTTGCAGCACTCTGCACCCGGTTGCACCCGGTGTGTGGGTGGGGCGGGGGGTGGGGGGTAGGGGGGCTAAACACCAAGCAGGGGCAGAGGACCGAGGAGGGGCTGCCCTTGGAACAGTCAAACAACCAACCCGTCGTGTGCCCGACCGCACCTCCCAATGCTGCCTTGTCCCATCTCATCTCCCAGACGCAGAGCTCGCACCCGGCGCAGCGCCTCGTCGAGCGTGGGCGCGAAGGATGGCAGCGTGAAGCAGAAAGGAAGCATGTGCGTGTAATACACTTACACAGCAGTTCATGTTCACGAGCTTTGCACTTTCACAATTGCAGGTGCCTTCGGCAGGGCACTGTCGCAGAAGCGGAAGCGTCGCGACACGGATTTCAGGTTCCACGGCCGACAGCTGCACGCCGTAACCCACTGGCACACACAAACCTTTAGATGCAGGGGCCTTGGCATATGTGGGGGAAAGAAAGGATGGCGGCGGGTAGTGGGGGGGGGGTGAAGGGGAGAATACAGCCCGGCACAGCAGCCCGGTGGAGACAGGTGGAGGCCGGCCACCGTGCGAGCCGCGACCGGCGTGACCAGGGGAGACGGCAGGGCGACACTATTGGCAATTACTCGTCGCTGCTGTACACAGCTGTCTTCAACGTACCAAGGTGCCTCCGAGTCAGGGTCGCCCAGGTGCTGTCCCTGTCGCATGGTTGAAGCTTGCCACCCCTGCTGGTCATGGTGGCCACAGGCGGACCATAGCGGTGGGCGGCTCTCTTGGGTCCTCGATAACTGCCTGGCGCCTGCTCTGCCACGGGTTTTAGCAGGGTGGGCATGGCATATGACATATGGGTGCTGTGCCGTACAGCCTTAGTAAGGTGGTCATTGTTACAGGCATTTGGGTGGCATTCACAACTATTTTGATGCCTTCTGTGATCCATGCTCCTACTGAGTGAGAATCGACAAACAGCAGGACCCCAACGTCTGAAATCAAGCAATAGAACTTAATATTTTGAAGTCACAAATATATTAATTTACGTGACGCATACACAAACTGCGTTGCTTAGAGTTGCCCTTTTGGCCCGCGGCACTCGCGGCTACAACGAAGGAGCCCTGTTGCAAGTACTTCGCCACTGCGACATCTGTAATGCTTGAGACGCTTGATACGGAGTCTTCGGAATGGCGAGGGCGTCGAACCGTGGACCGCGTGCCGACATAGCCCTCCTTCGCAAGCTGAAAGCGGACCCAAACTTCTCGCCGTCGTCACTACTCAATGCTGGATCGGACATCCTCGAGAAGGCAAATAAGCTCAAGGGGTTTGTCAGCGAGCAGCGGGGGAAGCTCGGCGCATCGGCAGCCAAGACCGAATGGCTACTTGCTTACCAGCAGCTGCAGGTGATGCGCGTAAGCGTATACTCATTCGGGAGTGGCGAGCGTAAGCCCCCAAATCCATCCTCTGTAGGGCGGGGTACATGCAAAGCCCACCCCATTACACGTACCCTTCACCTTCATTCCCGCTTACCCCTGCCCGAACTCCTCCCCCTGACCCTCGACAACTTATGCCCCTTGTACACCCTTCTCCACCGCTGCCCCGGTATGCCCTGGCGCTGCCTCTCCACAGTCGGACCAGGACGATGCCGAGCGGGAGCTGACCGCCTGCCTGCAGCAGCTGGCAGAGCAGCCCCACGGCAGAGGCGGCGGGGGGCCAGCGGGGGGGCCAGCCTCCGCCTCCTACTCTGCCTCCGCAAGCAACGCCGAGCTGCGGGATGAGGCGGCCCTGGCGCTGGGGCTGCTCGCGTCGCACTCCGACTCCGTGCGGTCGGAGCGACAACGGCTGCGGTCTCAGGTGCGGTGCGGTGCGGGAACTGCCAGACGCGCTGGCTCGCTGTCACGTTCGGCTGAGTGCTCATGTGTGGCGGCAGATGGGTGAAAGACGTGCGTGCCCGGCTGCCGGTGTGGTGGCCTGCAGGTGTGCGGCGTGTCCTCCGTGCACGGCAGCCTCAAGGCCTACGGAGCGCCCAGGCGGTTCTCTGATGAGGCGGCGGCGCTCAAGGTGCAAGGGCGCTGGGAGGGACGAGGGAGGGAGACATGGGTGCCCCGGGCGCTGGCCGTTCTCCACCCCCGACCGCTTGCAAGAGTGGGGGCAGCGGGTCGGGGCCGGGGCGTGGGGCCGGCAACAGCGAGAGCGGAAAGCAGGAGGAGGAGATGTGGTGCCGGAGGTGCCGTGCGGGCGTACCGGCCGGGGCCAAGGGAGGTTCAGGGTTGGTCCCCGACGTGTGTGTTGAAAAGGAACAACGCATACGACGAGCGTAAGCGCGAAAGTGATGATGTCGTTGACGTGTGTGTGTGTGTGGCTGGCGGGGGGGTGGCAATACAGTCATCCTGAGCCGCATCTCAGCCTCGCCCCGCAACCGCGCCGCCTGGTGGTCCCCCACAGGGTGAGATATCGGCCCTAGCGTCGGAACTGGAGGCGGCCCTTGCGCGACTGACCGAGTGAGTGGGCGGAGTTGGGCGCAGGGACGGGGTACGGGAAGGCGGAGGCAATTCAGGGGGGGCCATCCTCCCGAAAGCGGACAGCGCCCGCATCCCACAGCCCTGCGCGGCCGCTGCCCGACGCCACCGCAAGCAGCCGTCCTATGGGCGACTGTGTCCGTCACCGCCGGAATCCTGTGAGATTCCTGCCCTGCTTCCTCTACGAGGATGCCATCACCGACACCACGGGGGGTCGCAGGAAGGGTGCCTGGGCCGCGGCCCTTGGCCTCCATGGTCCCCGCACGACCCGCCATTGCCCGCCCTCCACCTAATTGCCACCCTGGCCGATGTCCGCGCAGGGAGGCGGCGACGCTGTCGGCGGACCTGCGAGACAGCTGGCCCTCAGCGATGGCAGGAGGAGGCGGCGGCGGTGGCGAGGCGATGGCGCCGGCAGCGGCTGGCGACGACGGTGCCCAGGGCGGCGCGGGGCCCCATGCGCAGGAGTGGTCGGCGGAGCTTGAAGGGATGATGGCGTGGTGCGTTTTGGCGGCTTTGGGAATCCCAGGGAAGCACCCCAATACGGTACAGGGGAGGGCCGGTCAGACGTGTGAAGACCGAGGCCGAGGATGGCCGTGCCAGCCTTTGGCACGGGAGGCAGCCCGCGAGCCCCTGCACATTTTTGTGGGAGCTCATCCCTCGCGGACTCACGGTCTCAAGTGTGACGTGCCGCATCCCCACGCCCCAGCACGCCGCCGCGCCCTTCTGCCCCCTTCCCCTTACCCCTCGGCGCTTTTGCTTCGTTGGCACCCTCGCCGACGCGCCCGCAGCTACCCGCTGGCCTCCCCGGACGTGAAGGAGCGCATTCGGGAGGTGTTCGCGGCGCTGCAGGTGCGGGGGGTGCTGTGTTCCACGGGCAGGCTGCGCGGCGGCGGGCAGGACGGCAGAGCCTGAGCCGCGGACCTGGAGGAGGCTTGGAACATGCTATCCACAGAGCGCGTGCGGTGTCCCCGAAGCCCGTGGGCAGCTGGGGGACCGGACCCCAGGCGCGGAGACGCAGCGGGTGGGCGGGCGTGAATCGGCGGCCTCGGTCTTGTGCACAGGGATCGGCAACTGGAGGAGTGTTTGAGGGCTCGTGGGCCGGGGCGCATTTGGCAGCTCACGGGGCCCTCTGTGGCCGCGTGCGTGCGGAAGGCGGCCGAAGGTGCGGAAGCAAACCGCCATGCCATGTTTGCCGCCGCTCCTGCCGCCGGCTGTGCCGTCTCCTCCCACACAGGAGAAGTACCTGGAACAGCTCGAGACGTGGCGGCTGGAGGTGGAGCGGGCGGTCGCGGCCCTGACAGCCGGCAGCGGCGCCGGACACCCCTCGTCAGCGTCACCCGTCACTGTGGGCTCGGCCGCCGCTGGCCCCGGCCGCCCTAGCCCAGCCCGCCCCGGCCAGATCGGAGCGGCCGCGGGGCGGTCTAAAGCTGCCGCCTCAGCCGCTGCCACGGGCCCCGCGGGGAGAGGGCTGGGCCGGCCCGCGGGCGGCCAACCAGGGAGGGGACCAGCTTCCGGCGTCACCACCGGCTCCACGGACGGGCTAGGGCAGGGGATCTTCAAGACCGCCCTGCCTCACACGTTTGAGGCGGGCGTGGGCCCATCTGGCGGAGCTGATGATGCCGAAGGCGCTGATGCTGCCCGCCGGGCTGGGGCGGCAGGGGCCGGCGGCGCGGCGGGCGGCGGGCAGGCTCCTGGATCAGCGGCCGCCTGGCTGCTGAGCGGCTGCGGCGGCTGGTCGGCGGACGAGCACTCGGCCTTCCTGCGCCACCGGGAGCGGCTGATGCGGGAGGCGGGGGCAACGGGAGCGAAGTGAGCACGGAGGCCGGAGGGGCGGGCGGGGGCGGAGCTCATGACGGCACCGACTGGTGTCAGGGGTTTCAGAAGCAAACGGTTGACGAGAACACACTGGCTTCCCTGGCGGGACGGGGCCTGGGCGGATCCCGGCGGGGGAAGGGTCCTGTGCACCGGACGGGTCGGGTGGTCACCACCAAGGGGATGGGATGGATGCCCGCCATGCGGCGTCGCTGCGGGGCCTGGCGCGACCACACCAGCTCGCTCCCGCCTTCCCGCGCCTGCCGCCCTCACCCAAACGGCGACACCCCTAGCGTTGGACT
>LSYV01000040.1:458892-471556 GCA_001584585.1 Gonium pectorale
GGCCGCCGCGTGATCGCCGCGGCGCGGCCCGCCAAGCCCACCCGCCCGGACAACTTCACGTCGGAGCAGCGGGAGGCGCTGGCAGGTCCACGGACGTAGCCGCCGCGCCTGCCGCCGGCTGCCGTCACCGGTTGCCGTCGCCGGTGGCCCGCAGCCGGCACACCCCGCCACCAGGCCGCCGCCACGGATGCGGGCGACGTGCACCCGGGCATCGCGTCCGGGGGGGAGAGGGAAGGAAGGCATTCTCAGTAGAGAAGCCCTGGGGCGCATACATCTCCCGACCGTTGAAAACTGGCTGAGCGCTGCGGGTGGAAGGGAGGGGCAAGGGCCCCGCTTAAGGGGGGGCTACATCGCAAGGGCCACGAGACACAGGTCCCGAGGGGGCAGCGTTCCGTGGAGGTTGGTACACCTCTACAGTGCAGGGAACCCCTTTCGGCCCGGCCGCTTGGCCCGGGAGGCTGCGAGACCGGAGCGGAGGCGCTGAGCGCGCAGCGACGGGCGGGGATGGGAACGAGATGACGCACTGAGCGTGTCCGCGCAGCTGCCGGCGCTGTTGGTGGCGGCTGGCGGTGGCGCGCGGGCCCCGCGGGTGGGTCGCCTAGCTGGCGGGCTGTGCTGCCCGGCGGACTGTGCGCGACGCCGCAGGGCTCTTGCGTTTTGCAGTTAGTGGAATGGCTGTCGCCCATCAGTCGATGGCCACCGTGCCGCCTGAATACCCATGTGAGTTTACACAACGCACGCTTTGATTAAGTTGGGACGGGCCCGAGGGTCGTCACTGGTTGTCACCCAGCAGCCTCTGCCCTTCCAAAGCCTAGTGCGATCACTTATAATGCGCATCTGATGACGGTGTCCCACGTTTAGCTTCTGACCTGTGTTCCTTTGTCATGTATTTGTGTTACCGGCGGCGCCATACCGTGTCTTCTTTCCCTGTGATTTAATTATGTGCAGTGCGATTACCGAAGAGACGTGCAGGGGTAAGAGAAAAGTGAATACGCGTATCATAGTGTGGCAGCAAAACCGACGACAAACGAGCATGACCGCAAGACATGCGCATAATGCACATGCTTGCACTTTGTTTTACACGCACGGCTTGTATTGGGAGGGTAGCTGCGGAAGAGAGACCCCGCACGGCTCTCACCACATATGTTTGCATTGTTTTTTATCGTTTGTTTACACCAGTGTTTTGCGGTCATGGTACTTCAGCTGCGACGTAGACCTCCCCGTACTAGTTTTCACAATAGCAACGAAAAATGCAATACATTGAGGTAGATGCTCAAAACCGTGGTTAACAGGATTGTGACGTTCTGCGTCAAACTGCCCCGCCCGCCATACGCCCACGAACCGCACTACTCGACAACCTGGTCGACTCGCCTCTGCTGACCTTGCGACCAACGCGTACCAGAGCACAGGATGCAACGTAGCCCATAGTGCATGCTATTCTTCTTCTTTAGCAGTTTAGACCCTGACGGCAAGATGGCGTGCAAGGGTGTTAGCTACCGACAGGCAATCATCTTCCTTTTTACGATGCTAGTTTACATGCCCTTGTACCCGGCAAGGCAGCTCCTCGCTGGGGTTCCATCGAAACTACAAAGCATCGGCAAGCACTCCTTGAACAGCCATCGAGCAGTGCCATCGTTCCTAATCATAGGAGCGACCAAGGGAGGAACGGTGAGCGTCACGGAGCCGGGCTGTGGGCCTCGGGTGGGCGCTCTCAACAGGCACCAGCAGCAGGCGCGACAAGAGCGCCATGAACATCAAATGCTCGGCGCAGTTGACCGCCGTAGTTGGGGAGCGGGCGCGCACTTTAACTTTGCCTACGAACTCACGCGGGCATGGCCACTTTACATGGCGCCTCTTCGCGGGGCCTCCAGATACCGCAGCACCTGTTGCTGGGACTGGCCGCCTCGGCAGCATGCTCTGTATCTGGAACGATTATCGTCCGGACGCCTAAACCCCCTTTCGTTTATGGCCCCTTGCACAAGCCGTTGTTAAGGTCCCTTTTTCCCCCGGCTACCGACCTTGCGCCACTCGTTCCCCCTGCACCTCAGAGCTTGCCCCGCTGCTATCGGCTCCTATCCTCGGCCACAGCTTCGCACCCCCTCACATGTGCTATGCTCGCAAGTTCCCGTCCCACTTTCCCTAACCGCCCCCTGGCCCGCGGCCTGCCGCCTGCCCTCTTCCGCCCCGCAGACGGATCTCTACTTCCAGCTGTCCTCCAACACAATCTCCCGCGATCCGCAGCGCAAGGAGCCGCCGGTCAAGAGCCAGAGCAAGGAGGTCGCGCTCCTCCAAAGGGCCAACCTCACTGCCAACGCCCTCACCACAAGCCCTGACCTGCTGCGGCGGTATCTGGACGCTTTGGGGCACCCCTGCTCCAACGTCCCTGGGAAGGTCCTCCAGGCTTGCCTTGCAAGGCGAATGCGCACATACACAATAGACGCAACGCCGACGTACTACTACAGCGCTGGCGTGCCGCTGATCTTCAAGGAGTTTTCGCCGGACAGCAAGGTGGTCATGATGATGCGGGAACCAGTGGAGCGGCTGGAGTCCTTGTACAACCACTGGGTGCTCCAGGACCGTAAGTACGGCGTGAACGGGGCACGGCAGGGGCACGGCACGGGTACGGCAGGGGATTGTATGAGTGGCGGGAGGCAGGAACGGGTGAAGGGCGGCTCGGCATGCTGCCTGGGCGGTGGCTGGGTGACGGGGCGAGGGGTCAAGGTGGGGGCCGAGGTGGGCGGGGTGCGCACAGTTCCGTACACGGCATGTGATACGGCACGTGGTACGGCAAGTATCTGGGCCTGGATGCTCAGGCCGGTGCCGGGCAGGGGAGATGGGGTTGGGTTTGGCGTAGGTTACTTGACATGCTGCGGAGCCGGAGAGGACGCTCCCCAACCTACTGGTCGCACCCGCTGCCCACAACTGTCAACCGCCAACCGCAGCCAACTGGCCGAGCAACTCGGCGGACGCCTTGACCGACGAGTTCCTGGCGCACATGAGATCCAACGCCGCCGCGGACGCCGCGCTCAGGAAGCTAAAGGCCTGTGGCAGCGAGGTGCTGTGCACAGCCGCCGGCTGGCGCGACCCCGCGCTGCAGGCGCTTCTGGCGCACCCGCAGTACAAGCTGTACATCAGCGGTTTGTATGGATACGCGCTGGCCGGCTGGCGGGCGCACTACTTCCAGTCGGACAGGGTGATGCTCATCGACTCGCACACCTACTTCCGCAATCGCACCGTGGTCATGGAGAAGGTGAGCGAGGCGGGGTGGGGACACAGCAGGAGGGGGGGCCAGCCAGCAGACCTGGTGCTTGCTGACCCAATGCTGCGTAAAGACGAGGCGGTGGAAGACAGGCGCTGCCGGGCCCGTGCACCGTTCTTGCGGCTAGTGTGCTTATGACGACGTGCTTCTGGGCTTCTGGGCTTCTGGGACAGTAGGCGGCCGGCTGGTATGGGGCCAACCTCCGGCACTGCAGCCGCCTGCACATCGGACGCTGAGCGCTTGAGGACGGAGCAGCCATGCCTCGGATCGGCTCCCTTCGCTATCGCACCTTGAAGTACACCAACTAAACAACGGATCACCCAACCGTCGAACCGCCCCAGGTGGTTGACTTCCTGTACGGCCGCTCACTGAGCGTCGTGGAGCGCATCTGGGCGCAGCAGGCGCCGCCGCGCAACGCAAAGGCCCGCCCGGGCATCAGCCTCCGGCAAGCCAGCGCCGCCAGCAAGGCCGCCGCCCCCGCGGCCACCACCGCCGCCGTCGCAACCGCGGCCGCCACCGCGTCGACGGCGGCGCCTGCCCCCGGCCCCAGCTGGAAGCTCTCGGCCGCCAAGCGGGACGAGCTGGCAAAGTGGTATGCGGAGCACTTGACGGATGGGATGCAGGAGATGCTCAGGGGCGTGGGCCAGGAGGGCGGTTGGGTGGTTGGCTTCGAGTCAGCCCCGTGGCCCTGGGCGCCGCCCGCGTCCAAATAACCGCCGCAGCAAAGCCCAAGCACCTATACTGCGATTGGGGGCGGTTCGGGGCCCAGCCTCCGCGGGGAGGAGTTCGGCTGCCCTGGGCGGGCGGCGCCGTTAGAACTAGCAACTGGTATGCCACGCGCGGGACAGCGCGGGCAGTGCAGCCGGGGCTTGGGGTGGCGAGAGTAGGTCTCACGGGGCCAGGGACAGGCACTGGGGAGCCGACGGGTCTTAAGGGCGTTGCAGAAGGTGGCTTGTCGTCGAGGATTGGGCTGGAAGGAGGGATTTGGTCTGGTAACCATGTTTGAGCGTGAGGGGTTGGGGCGGGGTAGGAGGCTGTTCCCGGCCCCAATGGCGTGCCAGCGCACTCCTCTCGGGGGCCTTTTGACATTCATCGTATGCGCACCTCCTTAGAGATAGGACTCGCCATCCGCCGGCCGGCTGAGCCATCCGTCTGGGCCTCGCGGAGATCGGCCCTGCCTGGCGCCGGAGTGCGGATCTGGATCCGGACGGCATTGAAATCCTATCCAGCACCAGCGCAGGACGTAGATCCCGATCCGCCTCCCGCGGCAGACGCGGTGGCCGCTACCGGCCCGAGAGCGCCGCGTACAGATGGCACCCTCGCTTGGGCAGAAGGCGATTTTGGGTGCCTGGTAATGCTAATGAGCTATGGAAAGGTGCTGTAGGTGGGCGTCGGTCGCGGCTGCGTACGTAGATGGGTAATTTGGGGCTCGTCCCCGGGTTGTAGGGCGGGTCCATAGGGTTTGCCTCCAGAACTCGAAAGCAAACTGATGACATCGGCCCGGGTCCCGGAGCTGCCGGCGCCGTGAGGTGCTGGGGCCGCTAGAGCGCGCACGGCAAGCGCCGCGAGCACGCTGTCGGCCACCGCCTTACCTTGGCGTGGAGCTGCCGGGGCCTGGGCCCGTTTGGGCACGCGTTGGCGCTGGTTTGTTGGCTGGGTCGCTGGGCCTGGGCCGGCTCTGTGGTGCCGGCTGGCCCGAATCATCATCGTCGAACCCTGCGCCACAGCGCGGACGGCATTACCTGTACAGATACACGCACATCGACGTGCTGCACTGCAACTCATCGTCCGACATATGAAGAGGTTTTGGGGTTCGGGGTTGGGCGCGTGGCGAGGCGGGTACGGCAGGTGACGTGGCGAGGCGGCTTCCCCGCATCGGGGGCCGCAATTGAGGAGACATAGCATTACAGTACGGTGCGTACGGCGGCGGGTGCGTACGACTGCGGGTTAGGGGCCTCGCGGCAGCGGGGTTAGCTAGCGCGCTGCAGCGTGCATGGGTGGGGTACTGGCGGCGGGGAAGGTGGCCCGCATGTGGCCCCCTTGTAGCTCCCCTGCAGGCCCCGTGGCGCCATGCGCTGCCGGCCAAGCCCGCGGAGGACGTGGGTTGCCGGACGTGCGTTTGTGTGGTGCGCGTATGTGTTTGTGTGTGTCATGTTCAGTTTGGCCGACGGGCCGACCCCCACAGTCCGCAGCAGCTCGTGTCACGGCGTGCTCAGTTCGATTGACTTGTTGGATTGCCCTTGGGACAGAGCTTGGGCGATACGTGGGTTCGTGGGCACTTTAGCAGCACTTGTATCTTGCTTTGTCGTACATCGTATGGTACGTGTCTGTATAGGGATGTCGCTCTCTTGAGGGAGGCCCGGTCATGCGCTGCGGTGCGGCGCGCTGGGAGGCGAGGCAGATAGGCGCGGGCTGTATAGGTTATGTCGGGCGGGGAAACACACCCCACACATACACATTGCATGCTGTGCTTTCCTTTGTGCCTGTTGTGCTCAGCTGCAATGTCTAGAGCACACCGCTTGCCTTCCTACATATTGCACGCCGTACAGAACTTGGGGCGTTTCTTCACATTGGCCGTTCTTCGTTTTCAGAACTTGTAAGCTGTCAACTGAGGCCTCTCCGTCGGCTCTGCATAGATGTATTGCCTATGCATCAGGCCGGCATCTGCCATGGCGTGGAATAGCGCGCTCGGCCCTCGCCGCTGTGGGACGTAGGGACCAGCGTAGGCGTTCACAACTCGCGGCCGGGCATCCCAACGGATCCCACGCCATGAGAACTGCATCGTCGATCTGTCGCCTGGAGGCTAGCGGCCCGGACAGGCCTCAATGCACACGGAGTACACATTGCACGCACGACGGGCGACACACTGTACGGCACGCGGTGGATCTTGTTGGTGGGAGGGTGTCCGAATGTCACCAAAATTGCGTCCTCGGTCTAGAACAGAACAATGGCGTCTGTGGCGACTCAGCGGCTGCGGCCCTTCGCGGGCCTCGCTCCTCGTTCGGTCGCTCGGCCCTGCCGCATTCTCAAGGCAATTGTTCCTCGCGCACAAAAGAGCGCTATCTCTGTATCCGCAAATGAAGCACAGACGACTACTGGGCCGGGCTTGGGCATGGCGATGGGAGTCGCGCTGGGAGCCCTGGGCATCACGGCCAGCCGTGTGCTTGCAGAAGAGGTGGCGACACCCGTGCTAGATGCTGGAGCGCTCACGATTTCGGCAGAGGACGCAAACACGTTGGCGGCAAGCGGCACTGGCTCCAGCATCGACCAAATCCTCGTGTCGATTCTCTTCGGCGTGGTGGTCCTGCTATTAGTTATCGTGACCGGCGGGGTGAGCTGCGGCCGGCGCGGAGTGGCCGTGGGTGGGCGGGAAGGTCAGGGGTCTGAGGACGCGGGCCAGCACTCCCTGTCGCCCACGCCCCACGCATCGCACACTTGCCGCTGCTCCCCTGCATCCCGACCCCGTCTCTGCCCCTTCCTCTCCCCCTACTTCAGGTTGCCTACATCAACATCAAGCAGTTTCTCGACGGCCGACAGGAGTCAGAGGACCGGGAGAGGGAGGGCAAGGCGCCCCTGTTCGCTGCGTCCAGCGGCTCTTCCAAGTACGGCACACGCTGGGCGGGTGGCGGGGTCAGGGGCATGTGGGGATTGGAGACGGGATGCGTGTCCGATCTGGGTCGGGGCCAGGACGTCACCAAACGGTGCCACTGGCGGTACTGGTTGCGGAGATGACGGTAGTCCTGCCGTGCCCGCGGTGACTGTGGTCGTTACCATGCTGCCACTGCCGCTGCCGCTGCTGTTAACCTGACCGCCGCTGTCACATGCTCCCGCTTGTCCCCTGACCACTTCCGCATCACCAACAGCGAATGCCCCCCAACCCGACAGGTCCCGGGCGAAGGACGACAGCGACGACGAGGAAGGCGAGGTGGTGGTCCCTCTCAAGCGGGCCTCCCGCATCAAGAAGGAGAAGGGCAAGGGATTCGCCTCCTCCGAGTTCACCACTAGGCGCTGAGAGCAGCTGCGGCTGGGCTGGTGCTGAGGGCGGGCGGCTGAGGGCGGCCGAGGGCGGCATTGAAGGCGTAGCCCGGGCTCAGGTTGCGGGGGGGATGGACACCCGTGCACTGTGCCCGGCGTAGCTGGCAACGAGGAGCGGGGCAGAGGCGGAGGCGGGAGCGATGGGGCGGGGGCGGGGCTGCACGTAGAGGCGCTGGCTGGCGCAGGGTGGCACCTGATCTGGTACTTGGGTACTGTACTGGGTGGGCTTGGGTGGGGCCTCGCTGCGCGAGCATGACCGCGGCCATCCCTGGGCGCCCCTAAGGGTTATCTTTAGCCCCCCATGTTCACGCGCCGATGGGGCGACGCGCGAGCGGCAGCGCTGTGTGCGGTGTGCGGTGTGCAGGGGAACAAAGGCAGGAACAAAAGCGGGGTCGCCCAACCGTCGGGGGCCTGCTCATTAGACCGGCTCACGTCCCCGCGGAGTTGGAGGCGGGGGACCAGAGCGGGAGGCGGAGGCGGGCGTCCGTTGTGCTGCGCCCGCGGGCGCCGTTGTCGCCGCCCGCCCGCAGCCGGTGGCCCTCAGGCCCCGTGGCCTGGCCATGGACGAGCTGGATGGGACCCCAGCATAACCCGCGACTGTGTTACACCCTCCGCGTAGCTCCGTGGCCCGGGGGCGGACAACCGCCCCAGCACGAGCCGCACGGCGGCGGGTGTGGCCTGGCTGGGTTGGGGCCCAGGGCCGTCGGCGCTGAGGCAGGCCCGTGCAGCGCAGAGCGTGGCGCGGGATGTGCCGACGTCGTCTGCCTGGCGTTGGGAACGGCTGCGACATCGTGCCCCGCGCGTCACTGAACGGCCGGGCGGCGTTGATGGCGGCGCGGTGGGTGGCTACCCTCGATCCGGGGGTGGTGGCCAAGCTGTCGACGAGGCGCTTGGGGGGTTGCGTGCTCGTGGCCGGTGCGGAATCCGACTGGCGGCAACGCTGCGCGGGCGGCGTGGGTTGCTGCAATGAAGCCAGGGAGATGGATTTGGGTATCCGGGAGGTCGGCTGCCGGAGCTGCCAGCTACGCGTTTCGGGTGCAGGTGTGGGCCGCTTGAGCGTGACATTGGAGCAGACTTCTCGGGCGCAGAGGTACGAGGGGGTGGCGTGGGAGCGCGCTCGGCTTGGCGGACAATGCCCTAGACCGGTGTGACGGGCAGCAAGGGGAGGAATTTTGCAAGCTGGCTTCTCTCGCTGCTGCCTTGAAGAGCGGAATCCGGATATGGGTGTAAGCTGGCACTGCATTCGAAGCTCCTTCTGGCTCTGCGCCTGACTCGGAAAGCGTTGGGAACATGTCCAGCCTGCAGTCTTCTCGACATTGTGGCAGCGGCGCCACCCGGCCGGCTGTGGCATTGCAATCTTGCAAACTGTACGTACCCCGCCCCGAGATGCTGGGGGGGAGAGAGCGCGAACACGAAACACAGCGCACGACCGGCAGGTGTACCACATGCCGTACAGGCTTACAAACCAGCGCACACACAGACGCGGCGGTGTACGCATACGTAACACGGGCGCGGTGGTGCTGCATCAGCAGCATCACAGCCACCTAATATCCCCCAACAATGGCTTACTTCTACGCCGACTCAGCTTTTGTGAGCACCTCAAGAGTACTGGCGCATCCAAAAGGTGTCCCCGCGTTGGGCAGCAGTTGTGCAGTAGGGCTATTGCGCCATATACACGAGGACGGAGCTCCCGGAATCCCAAAGTTGGGGTGTGCTGCGAGGTACGAGCATAGAGGCCACACTCTCTTCTTCCCAGTGTTTTTGAAATCGTTTTGGGGGTATCTTTTTCTAGGAACCGCCTGGTTACTTGGGTTACTTTGGGTGGTAACCACCCGGCGGCCGAAGCCGCCGTCCCCCAATGGGGGGGTCCGGGGGGCCCTCCCCCCGGAAAATTTTGAAATATGGGGGTCAAAAAACTCGTGTTTTCTTATACTTTTTCACTACAACGTCCAGAATCGCCCAAAGCGCCACCATGCCTGAAAGTACGCGGGAGAAGCTTAGATTCGTGCCCTTGCGCCTGACGCCTCACCGCCCATAATCCGATCATGTCCTTTCAGGGTTACGCAACTTGCATGATGCAAATGTGTGGATGTGTTCGTTCACTACCGCATATGAAAAGTAGATAATGCCCCAATGAAAACACCGCCTCATACATGGCCACGCCCAACCTCAACGGTACACCCCAATGGCACAAACCCAAGCCACCAAAGGGCGCGCTGTACAGCCATAAAATCAGCATCAGGGACCCTGTGCGAACAGCTGGAATGGCCCTCGATGCTGGGGCGGTTACTGCTTCTTAGCCTGGCCCGCCGGCTCAGCCCAGCGGTGGTTGGCAATGCTGCGCCACTTGGCGATGGCGCGGTCGTATGGGAAGTCTGACACCGTGTACCAGTCCTGCACCATCAGGCGCACCGCCACGCTCAGGTGCTGCTGCTCCAGGCGGTTGCGCTGCTTGTTCTTGATGAAGCTCATGGTCGAGAAAATGCGTTCTGCCTCCACTGCGCCCGGAACCAGCGTTGCCGCCAGCTTTCCCAGCCGCACCCATTCACTGCAGCTGTCCGCAATGTAGGGCATTCGCGTGAGCCCTGACCAGAAGGCCGAGTAATGGCCGTCTCGGAACTGCGTGCCCTTCTCCAGCTCGGTGAAGGTGATTGCGGCCTGCTGCTGTGCCTCCGATGCAAAGACCAACCGCTGCTGGGTTAGCTTCTCCACATCAAGCAACGGCTGAAGCGGCGGCTCACTGCCACCACCAGCACCAGCACCGAAGGCATTGATGCTCGGCGCGGGCTTGGTGGTGCCAAAGTAGCGCTGCAGCGTGCTGGCCTTGAGCCGGAAGTCATCGGCGTCAGGGCCCTTGTAGCTGCCGTCGAGCTGCAGCGTGCCCCGCCAGTACTCGGGATATGCCAGCTCAAGGGCCTCCAGCACGGGCACGGGCGGAAATCGCCGAGCGAGGTCCTCCAGCACGGCCTCCGCGATGCCGGTTAGCTGCTGCTTTACACTGCGCACCACCGCAGCCAGCAGCTCTGCATCCACAAGGCCGGCCAGGCTCGCCCGTGCGGGGCTTGACGGCGGTGAACTCCAGCCACTCGCCATCCACGAGGCGGGCGAGATGCCCCTCGTCGGTCCACAGCAGCGAGCTGCGCTCCGTGCCCACGTCCAGGAAGGCCTCCATCTCGGCGAACGCCTCGCCAGTAAATGCCGTGTCAGGCGAGATGTAGAGCTCGTTGATGCGCTTCATGGTGCGGTCCAGCGCATAGAGCAGGGATGCGACGTAGCCGTCACGTTGCTGGCACTGGCAGATAAAGGCCTGGAGGTGAAGGACGGAGGAAGAGGGCGGACACAACTTAGATAGGGTACGGCACGGTGGGTTAACAGCATGCACCATGCAGTACGTAAGGCCCGTGAATGAGGGTTGGCATCCGCTACATGCCAAAACACGCCCACCCGCCGAACCAGCACGACCCCGGCGAGCTGGCGTCAAGTAACAGCGCACCTGTAGCAGAGAGAGCAGCGGGATCTCGGCATACATGCCGAAAACGGTTTCGAAGTCCAGAAGCTGTGCCGCCAGCCCTGAGCAGCGCAGGTCTGCGGGTGACTCCTCGCTGTCACGCTGCGCCTGCAGCGTGATGGCCGGGTGCTCCTCCTTTAGGCGGCACGTGGGCTGGTATGAGCTGTTCTGCCCCAACCCCCAACCGACTCGTCGTGGGTACTGCACTGCCTTCACCTTTTCGATTGAACACGCTCCCAGCCTGCCGTATCTTTGTGATCGATGTTTTGATTGGTATGACACGAGGTTTGGGATCCAGCTGCCAGAGTCCCTTGTGTGGGAGGGTGTGAGGGATGGACTGATACCTACGCCGCACGCCACGCCCACAGGGTCTACCACATATACAGCTCGCTCACCAGGTAACCTCGCCGCTGCCCACACTGGTGGGCCCGCCTGCTCGACTCCGTCGCCCGCCATGCCCTGTCTTCGGCGCCCTACTGGCAACGTCGCACCTTTGGGTGCGCATTACCGTATAGGTGGCCTTCCCTTGTCTGTTTTACTTTCTTTGAGGGCCCTCCTCCTGCGGCCCGTGGGTCAGCGACAACTCCTGGTACACGAAGATGACCGCCAACGGCTTATGAACCTCGAATGGAGCTGCTCATCAGCGAGGCAGTGTCGGCATGCCGTCACGCATGAGCCGGTTTTCCGTTGTGGAAACTTCTTCGGTGGGCACTGTGATCACGCCAGAGAAGCCCCAGTTGAAGACGACAGAGACAAGTAACGACTGACAGTCCCTAGATCTGACTCTTCCGCTGTTTACGGCCCATTCCAGCGCCCATTCACCAGTCCCTTTGCATCTCGTCGATCGCTTTTGACGAATGTTTAAGAAACCGTTTACCATAGGTCAGTCCCACAAGGTCAGCGGAGCCGACCGGAAGAAGCTACGGCGGTGAGTTGCCGATGCAGTCGCGGTCGGTACCGGCGTGTTTTGCGATCAACGGGTTCGCACGGTTTACCGTTTTATCAAATAATCATAATGTCCCGGCGTGGGTCCCCATCCACGGCCATCCCAAGAACGTCCCACGCGCCCGCACCGCAACCCGCGTTCGACCCATTCCCAACCTACACCCTCCCCCCAAAGCTCTCACCCTTCCTCCCCGCATACCCATCCTGCGGACCTCCTCCCCCCCCCCAGATCCCTGGAGAAGGCCTATGGGGTGTCCGAGGCGGACCTGGAGGCGCTGCTTCCCGCCAAGGCGGGGGAGCTCGAGTGCGCCAAGCTGGCCTCCCCCTCCCGGGTTGTGCTCTACATGCACGACGGGGCCCCCCTTCTGCTGGACCCCAATGGCAAGGGCGACCTGGTGCCCACGGTGTTCGCGCTGTGGAGGCTGCCGGGGCTGCTGCCGCAGGTGCCAGCCCGCGCTGCGGGGTGTTGCGGGCGTCCACTCATTTGCATAGCCAGTTGAGGGGGAGGGGATCGGGACGCAAGGTGGAGCGCCGAACCGCAGTGCGCACGGAGCGTCGTGTGTGGGCCTTAGGGAGGGCGTGTCTGCGGGAGAGGCAGCCGACGGGGTGTAAGCGCTTAGGGGCAGGCCGGGCGGGGGGCAGGCCAGGCGGGGGGCAGGCCGGGCGGGGGGCAGGCCGGGCGGGCGGGCATTCGTTGCTGCCTCACGGGGCCTGACAGGGGATGAGGCTGAGGAGGGTTAGGTGCGGGGTGTGAGGGGGGAGGCGGCCGGGCGGGCCAACCCCCTGTCTCGCATCAACCCGGTCAGCCGGGGCAGCCACGACGCGCCCCCGCCCCCGGCCCCGCCCCTGTCCTGCCCTCTCGCATGCGGCTCCTCCCTTACCCCCCCGCCGGACCCCCCACTGTGTCCTCCCCTCCC
>LSYV01000040.1:497942-509884 GCA_001584585.1 Gonium pectorale
CCCCCTCCCCCTCCCCCCCTCCCCCCCTCCCCCCCACGCACACGCGACACACACACGTGGTACCCGCGCTCCACCCCGACCCCCACCCCCACCCCCACCGGCGGTACGCGCTGCCACTCCTTGTCCGCGTACGCCTTGCGGTACCAGGCAGCCACGAAGGGGTTCTCCGCCGCCGCGGCCGCGTTGGCGCCCGCCGCCCCCGCCGCCAGCGCCGCCCGCAGCTTGGCGACGCTGCCCGCCAGGCGCAGGTTGTCGGCGCGGGCGGCCTCCAGCTCGGCGCGCACCTCGCTCAGCTCCGACAGGCGCGCGTTGGCGTCTTTGAGGCCCTGTGGTACCGCACCGTGCCAGGCAAGGGCACAGGGACACACGGGAGGGCACATGGGAGGGCACAGCAGCAGGACAGAGAGGTCAAGCAGCGAGGCAGGGCTTGAGGCGAGCGCGCGGACGCCTGTGGAAACCGGTGGGTAGGAGGACTCGCCGGCACATGGCCAGGTACGCGAGTGCGAAGGTCCCACAAGCCGCCGATTTAGCCACCCTTCCCAACGCTCCCCGTCAACCGTTTGCTCCCGAAAGCCCCCCTTCCCAGCGCTCGCGAATGCGCGCACACGCCCCAACACCACACGCGCCGTGCGCCACGTCCCCTCACGTCCCCGCACCCGCCTGCATGCTCATGCGGGCCTCCTGCAGCTCCCCCGCCGCCTCCAGCAGCGCGGCCTGCAGCTCCCGGCAGCGCCGCACCAGCGCGGCGATCACCTGGTGGGGGGGGGAGGTGGAGGCGAGATGGGGTGTGGGCGGGTGAGGCGGGGGCAGCTGGTGACAAGGAGAAATAAGACAGCTTAGCCACGCGTGTGTGGACGGGCGGCGGGTGGGTTTCGCGTCAGTGCTTCCCGCCCCAGATGCTCGTCCAACGCGTTGGTTTGTGAGCGCCTTCCCGCTCCCCACCTCCCAGCGGTCGCCAGGCACCGCTCCTGGACCGCTCCGCCCATGTTCCCCTCCCACTCCCCTACCCTGTCCAGGGCCCTCTCCTTGCCCTCCCCTACTTCCCTCCCCACCTGCGCGCTGCTGGCGGGGTAGTTCCCGCTGAGCAGCTGCTTCACGTCCGCCTGCAGCGGGTCGCCCGAGGAGTCCCCAGGGTGGGGCTCGCCGGCGTCTGGGGAGCCCGAGAGGAGGAGGTGAGGGGGCGACAGGTAGGGCGAGGGGCGAGGGACGAGGGAGAGGGCCAGGCCAGGAGGCTTATTGACGGTCTGCTCGAGTGCGGCGCGTGCGGGCCACGGACCACGGGCACGTAGGTACGAGCGGGGCCACAGCGTCCCCCGTACAACAACCACACAGCGGTACCGGGTAGGCGACGGGGCGCTGCGTGTGTAAAGGTCCTCGTCAATGCCTTGGGTCCGGTTGCCTCCAGCGTGTCATCACCGCATTGCATTTAAGTGAGGGACAGCTACTCTAGTACAGAACAACCACACAGCGGTACCGGGTAGGCGACGGGGCGCCACGGGGTCGCGCACGCCCCCGCCGCGCCCCGCTGTGTAACACAACGTGCAGACCGCACCCACCCGCCCAGCCGCCCTCGCACAACCAGCCTACCCTGCTTACCTGCCCCAACCCCCAGTGCCCACCCACCCTTGTGCCCCGCCAGCCGCTGCCCGATGCGGTCCACCTGCCGCCGGTAGTACGACGTGGCCCCCGCCATGTCGGCCGCGGAGCCGCCAGCAGCCCCAGGGGGGCCCTGCGGGGGAGAAGAGGCACGCAGCGGTCGTGACGCGCCTATAGAGGCGGTGGTTGGGCGTAACGGTATCAGATTTTTAGATGCCCGGCCCCCGCCCATCCGCATCGGTTAGGCGCGTGTCGTCGCCGTGGGCATTTTAGCGAGGGTTACACCGGGTGGCAAAGGGGATTCCCCGTCTCCCCCGCCTGGACTCCGCACCCGTCTGCCCCGTCGCAGGGCCCCGCATGCATGTCAGTATGACGGCCGCTTCCGGGAGTGTCAATAGACATGTGTTGGTGTGTGCGCGCGCGGGGGGGTGAGTCCGTGGAAGGAGCAGCATTCCCCACTCCCCGCCCCGCCTGTCCATCTGCAGTGTCCCGCAGCAGCACCGGCAAACTCCGCCGCCTCCCCACGGGCACTCTCGATGACATGTCCAGCTGCCCGATATGTTAAAAGCGCCGGTTTCTCCTCCCTATCCTGTCCGTAATCTTCAGTGCTGGCTCGCCCGCACCTGGACCCCGCCCTCCCCCCACCTCCCCCACTCCTTCCACACCCGCCCCTACCCCCACCTCGTCCAGCGCCGCCTCGTCCCACCCACCAGCCACCACACCTGCTTGTCGTCCAGGTCGCCCAGCAGCGCCCGCAGGCCCAGGTGCCGGGGCGCCCCGGCGGCGTTGACGGAGCTGATGTGGTGCGCGGCGGCGGCGGGCAGCTGCGCGGGGTCCAGCGCGGGGTCCACGCCGCGGAGGATGTCGCGCAGGTGGGACTCGAACCTGCGCGCACGAGAGGCGCGAGCATGGAGGCACGCGTTGTGTTACATCACCGGGTCAGCGCTGGCCCGGGGCGCTACCTACCCAAGCTCGCGACGGTGCGTATGTGTCTGCGGAGCCGGGGGCCCTCGGACTCCACGGCCCCACAGGTACACGTCTTGCGCGGCACTCTCGGCAAGTGCGCATTGCCCTCAAGTCTCAAGTCTAATCGACCGGTGGCGAGCCCCGGGCGTGTGTGTGTGTCCGGGTTATCGGCCGCCGCACCGCCTCGCGCCCCGTCACCACCTGCTGCCCCCAATTCGCTCGACAACCCCATCCCAGTCCTTGTTGTCGCACGCCATCTCCCCTGCCCTGCCCTGCCCCCACCCCCACGCCCCGAATCCGTGCCCGCTCACTCCTTGCGCGCTATGCGTCCGCGCACGTGCTTCTGTATGGTGGTTGCCGCCTCGCTGGCCTGACCGGGGCATGGGTGGGAGGGTGAATGGGAGGGGGATGAAGAGGTCGGGAGAGAGGGAGGGACAGAGGATGGGAGGGGCCACAACGGCGCACGTCCACCGTTGGCGTCCTCACGGTTCACTTCCCAACCGTCCCAGCGTACCTGACTGCATCGGGACACGCACACATATCCTGTCCCAACACGCAGGTGAACATGCAGCAAATGTAACCCAGTGCCGTACACACCCGTGCCACACCCAGCAATGTGCCCAGTGCCGTACACACCCGTGCCACACCCACCCGAGTGCACGCGCAGCTCCGTCTAGGCGCAACCTTCCCCCCTTGCTCTCCAATCCCGCTACATTCAAGTGCCACCATCCCAGTCCAACCGCCAACCAGACCACCAGCAGGCCCCCAACGCCCAACAACCGCACCTGATGCAGCTCGTCCGCCGCCAGCGTCAGCTTGGCGCCCGCCGCCGCCGCCTCCGCCCGCCTCCGCTCCTCCGCCCCCAGCAGCGCCTCCCCCAGCCCCCGCTCCGTGTGGACCGCCCCCAGCAGCACCTTGCAGTCCTCCTCAGCCTGCGGGAGTCGCAACGTGGGGCGCGCACATCACGGCTGCATCAGTGAGCTACACGAGCGGCGTGCCCCTGCGACGCGGATGATGAGGGACAGAGGCGTGGGCGTGGGCGTGGGCGTGGGCGGAGCCAGGGGCAGGTAGCGCTGGTCGAGGGCAAAGTAAGCGAGCTTGTAGGCGCGGAGGCCAAGGCCGTTCTCCCCGGGGGGGGGGACCACGGGCGGCCGCGGATGGGCCCAAGGCTGCAGTTAGCGGTTCGCAGCAGCCCGGCCACGGCTGCGCAGGCTACGCGGCGCCGCGCCCCCAGCCCGCCTCGCTGCAGGCATGCTGGGACGCTCCGGCAGACGCGCCGTACGCAGCACAGCAGGCGGCCACACGGCAGCCGCATTCCCCCGCCCCGCGGACCCCGCAGGTGCAGCGCGCCTGCGACCGACCCGCTGCCGCCCCCACCCCCACCCCGCCTCCAGCCACCCCAGCCGAGCCACCCCCTGCCCGGGCTTTGCACCTGTTCAACTCCCCGTCCGAGTGCGCCCCCACCGGCCGCCTGCCCCCCCTGCCCCTGCGGCCCCCACCTGCTGCCGTCGAGACCGCTCCCACCACAGCTGGTGCTCCATGGCGGTGATCATCGCCACAGCCTGGCGCACGCCTGGCAGGGGAGCGGGGGGCAGGGGAGGAAGGGGGAGGGCAGTGGAGGAAGGGGGAGGGCAGGGGAGGAAGGGGGAGGGCAGGGGAGGAAGGGGGAGGGCAGGGGAGGATGGGCGGGTAACAGGCACACAAGCAAGTCGGGGACCTGAGGAGGCTGGCGCCAGCCCTCGGACTGCATGCCCCCCGCCCCGCCCCTGCCGCCGGTGGTGGCCCGCTCATCGCCCCCCTCTTCCTTCCTTCCTTCCTCCGTCTCGCACTGCCACACGCCCCCCACGTGCCCCGACACGACCCCGCGACTTGGACGCATTCGGGCAGGCCCCCGCTGCGGCGCCCTGTTGCCTCCGGTCTCGTGAGCAACGGCCGCCCCCCTGCACACCCGCCCACTTGGACGACCTGTCACGCCCGCGCCACCGAGCCCGCCAGCCCCAGCCCGTGCGGCAGCAGACCGCGCGTTGCGCCTCCTCTATTGCGCACTGTCCACTGCGCCCTGCGGCCGCGCACCGTACCGTACCGTACCCGGATCGGGTCAGCCACTTTGCCCCCCTATGCCCCGCAACCGAACCCCCGCCAGCGCGCTCCATCCACGCACACCAGCAATATCCCCCGACGGGCCCATCCCACCCCACCTGTGGCGCACTGGTCCCGGAAGTCCTGCAGCTCGGGCGGCAGGCCCCGCATGTCGGGCAACGCCGGGATGCGGATGGACTCGTACGGATTCTGACCTGGCCCGGGCTGCCACAGTGGTGGCGGCGGTCCGGCGCCGCCGTCCTGCGGACCATACGGGTGCTCATGCGGCATGGGTATGCCGTACTGGCGGCTCGACGACAGCGGTTGCATTTGAGCCGCGAAGTCCAGCGTCAGGGGCCGCCCCGCTTCGGCCGCTTGCTGCGCAGCCAGGTATAAGAGCTGGTGGCCCGGCGCGCCGCCGCCGTAAGGCGCGGCGGGCGCCGATCCGTAGGCGGCGGTCCGTGGGTCCATCAACTGGTCGCCATAGTAGAAGGGTATGGGAACCACGTGCTGCACGGCAGGTGGCGGTTGGAGGTTGTAGGGCTGTGCACCGTACGGCGGGCTCGCAGCAGCTGCCGGGGGCGCGCCGTACGGAGGCGGCGACTGCACTGGTGGCTGCTGCGGCTGTAATTGCTGTTGGTACTGTGAGAACTGCTGCGTCTGCGATTGCGATTGCCGTGAATGGGGTGAAGCGTGTTGCGGCTGCTGGGTCGGACTCTGGTGGTGTCGTAGCTGTTGATGCTGCTGCTGTTGCTGCTCCTGATGAGGCTGAGACTGCGACGCCTGACTCGACTGCAGCTGCAGGGCGGGTGGCAAGTCCTGTGGCGGGGGCAGGTGTGGGTGCAAGGTTTGGTAGTACTGGCGGAAGAGCTCCTGCTGGTATTGCGCGTGGGAAAGCTGGGCGCCATCGGGGCGGCTGAGGGCAGTGGCCGAAGGAGCGGCTGGCGATGGCTGTGTGTCCGGGGCTGGCGGAATGGGTGATACCTGCTGCTGCTGCGGGCCTTGCCTGCAGGATGCCAAGGGGTGAGCGTTGAGGGCTGGGCACATGTTGCACACCCCGCATGCAAGAGACCCTAACCCCACTTGCATGTGCGCATGTGGGTACCTCCAAATTAACCCTGTGTTGCTCACTCACCCTTTTTCCCTGCGGAAGAGCCGCATTCCTGCCCTGCTGTCGGTTGCACCCTCCTTATGGGTCAACGAACCGGCTCATCCTACTTGACTATGATGCTTCTTATATCAATCTATTACTGCATATGGGTTCATTATTGTGCGCTGCTCAGTCAAAAAAGTGCTTGACCTCCGGCAGCAGAAACAGAAAATCCAATGAGGTCTGGGCCATACACATAGCACTGCAAGTGCCAGGGGCGATAAGCAATGAAACCAAGAACTTTCAGTTGTCTACGGCGTCGACAGTGTCACTCCGCCCCGTTCTCCACATATTTGCTCCCATGCGTGCGGGCACATCGTGACGACATCGCACATATTAGTCAAGCGCACAGCAGCTCGGCTTACACCTGACCCTGGCTGCTCCAATCAAGCTGTGAACCTGTAGACATCTGCAGACACCTTGCTGACTGCTTGTAACAATGAGGAGGGCGGGGCGATGCCTGACGCAGGTCCGTCGTTCTTGATCCCTCGTCGGCATCAGTGGGCTGCTCTTCCGAAAGCCAAACTAGCTGTGCTGGACTTGCAGGCTGTACTTGAGGCGAGCAGCTTGTCGTCGGCGTGCAGCACGAGCGGCAGGCCGGCTGCGGGTGCGTCCGCCCATGGGGTCGGGACCGACCTGCACGCATTTCACCAGGGCGTGGGTCAAACACGCAGACGTGCGATGCTGTGTGCCCGCAGATGGCGCGGTGGTTTTCGCGAAGCGGCTAGCCACTGGGGGCGCCAACCCGCTCGCCCGGTATGACTTCTACGACCCTGCCAGGGACGGTGAGTTGGGCTCTGGAGCGGGCCGCTCGCAGCCAAGCAGTCAGCCCTGACTCGGAGAATGTGGCCATGGAGCCCCCTTACAGCACGGACGCGGGGAAGTGCGTGAGGAGCGCAGGGGAGACGCGGGGCATTCCCCACCGGTCGTGTTGTCCGAGCCACGCCGCGCTCATTGCCCCACATCTCCGCTGCCATTGCACCATCAACCCTGAGAGTTCAGCCCAAACTTATGCCTCCCTTCGAAGCCGGTCCCATCCTCTCGGAACCCTGATCCCTCCCCGTCCTCGTCACGTCCTATCGCCTCAATCTGCCCGTGGCTTCGACCTCCAACTTTCCGCCGCTTACCCGTGCCCGCCCGCCTCTAGCAACTCCCCCCCAACCACCACTCGCCACAACCCTCTCATCCCCACAGTGTACCGGGAGTTTGCCGACAAGTGGGAGCGGGCAAACGCAGCGGACCGCCAGCCGGAGCAGCGGCAGCAGCGCCACCGCCTCCGCGGCCGCCAGGCAGGCGCTTCTGCCTCCGCTGAGGGCCCGCCGTCAGCCGTTCCACGTGCTCCCGCGCCCTCCGCGCCACGCGCGGACGCTGACTGGCCTCCTGGGTACGACACCCTGTTGCTTGAGTTTTTGCGCGGCGACGAGCTGCCGGTTGGCGAGCGGCTGAGTGAGGAGGAGGCAAGGCGGCTGGTGGAGGCGGCGAGGCACGGAAGGCTACCTGGCAGCAGGGAGCTCATTCGGATGCGGTTCAACCACCTCAAGGTGGGTGGGGGCTGGCACGGTGACGGGTAAAGGCAGCGTGGCAAAGAAGGCGCTCCTGTGCAAAAACGCCTAACTGTTGGGGGAGGGGGGGGTGTTGCGGGCAGGAGCTCGGGCTGGTTCAGGGGACGCGATCGTAAGCCCGCCGAGGCGGGGTGGCGTGCGGCGCTGCCCGTTCTTGGCCTCATTTGGGACCACATGAGGACGTGGGGGCGCGGCGGGCGGCGCCATCGGGGTCGTCCTCATGCGCGAAACTACAGCGACTCCCAGGGCGTCTTACCCCACTACTGGACCTTTTAGGCTTCTAGTATCGCTTCTGTGGTGGATCCCTGACCCTCCACACCATGCTCCTCGCCCCCTCCTTATCTCGGCTTCCGCACATCCGCCCTCCCAGTCCAGCTCCACCCACACCGGCCCGGACCCCTCGCGCCTGGGCCTCCCTCCGCACCTTGAGCCGCGATGCCCCACCGCTCCCTCTTAGCCCCCCGCACTGCACCAGACACATCATCACGGCTAGCAACTAGGAAGCCCAACGCACAAATGTGCGCCGCCGGCTCGTCTGCTGAGGACGCCTCCCAACCCTCTGACCTTCCCCGCTCGCCTTGCCTTGCCTGGCCTGGCCTTGCCTGGTCTCCACTCCTTCAGCACCTGGAGCCGCGCTGCCTCACCGATCCCTTAGCTTACGCCCCTTTACTGAACATAAGAATCCTGCGCGTAAGTAGGACGCCCTAGTCATGTTACGCACGCCCTTCCTCGCGGCGTCCCCGCCCGGCCTCGCTTGGCCCCCGCTCAGGACCTGGAGCCGCGCTTCCCGGGCTTCTCGGCGCGCGCCGTGCTGCTGGGCGAGCCGCGCGTGCTGCACCGGTCCGTCACCAAGCTCCTGGCCTCCATGCTGGTCTTCCAGGACCTGTGGCCCGCCTCCCCCGTGGGCCCCCTCATGTCCCGCATCGGGCACCACATCGTGACCGACCCCGCCGCCACCGCGCACGGCCTGCGCGCGCTCAGCCGGGCCCTGGCCTCGGACCTGGGGCTGCAGCTCGACCCCCTCAGCCTCACGCCCGACTGCGCCTTCCTGCGCTGCGCGCCGCTCGTGATCGACTCGCGCGTGGAGGCGCTGGCCACCATCTTTGGCGCGGAGGGCGCGGCGGCGCTGCTGCGGGCGGACATTGGGGTGCTCGGGGTGGAGTCGCGGGCGCTGGACGAGGCGGTGGGGGTGCTGCGGGAGGTGTTCTCCTGCGCGGGCCACAGCCGCGTGAAGGCGCACCACGTGGGGACGCCGGAGGGGGCCGCCGTCGCGGCGGCGGACCGCGCGTACGTGACGTCGCTGGCGGTGGCGTGGCCGGGCGTGCTGGCCCTGCCGGGGAGGCTGGGGGAGGCGGGCGTGGCGAAGCTGCTGGCGGAGGTGAGGGCGGCGGGCGGCGCGCGCTACCGCGCCGGCGGCGGGCGGCGCGCAGTGCTGCTGGCCGATGTGCTGGCGCGGCCGGAGATGCTGCAGACGGCGGCGGAGGCACCGGGCGAGCTGCGGCGGGTGGTGGCGGCGGTGGTGGAGGCGCTGGGTCCAGCGGAGGCAGAGAAGGCTGGGAAGGCGGGAGCGGAGGAGGGCGAGGATGATGTGGAAGAGGAGGCGGTTGAGGGGCGGAAGGATTAGCGGCTCTGCGATGTGCTGGGCACGGGGCAGGGGGGGTCCGACGATGCGGGCCTGGGGAGCTCCTCCGCGGCGACAGAGAGCTGCCAGCCGCAGTTGTGTTGCCGAGCGAGAGGAGGCTGGACGGGCACGCAGGTGCGGGCAGGCCGGAGGGTGCATGGCTGCGAGAGCGAGGGGACGGCTCGGTCGGGACTGCGCAGTATGGCTGGCAGTGGCGCTGCAGCGAGGAGCTGATGGAGCAAAGGAGTTGCGGTGTCAGGCACTGCCTTTGGTGTCCTGTCTGCCGTCTACTGTGTCCCCTTCAGCGGCCTTGTGCGTATACGAGCAGGTTTCGCGCATGGCCTGTGGTGGTGGCGGGAAGGCTGCAGCTGCGAATGCTGCCCGGGACGGTGGCCGGTAGTGAGGGATCGTCCGTTCAGCTGCTGGACGGAAGGGAGGCTACGACTTGTGCAGCCTGTAACCATCGCTCCGAGTGCCCGCGCTACCTGCATTCTTTTCAGTGGGCAGTGGGAACGGCAAAGATTATTGCGTCGTGCGCTGTTGTACTGAGGAAGGGCAAGGGCCGCACCACAAAGGTCCAACCGCTGGCAGACACAGTGTTACACTGACATGGTAGAACCGGGTGATGGATGGAAACCCAGCGTACGCGTTGCACGATCTCGCAAAGACGAAGGAACTTAGGCCAAGGTATCATAAACCGGGACGGCCAACCCCAGGAACGCGAATGACGCCGTCAACGACGGTGAGCTGCTGATGAGTGCACACGGCAAGGCAGACCGGGCACTGGCCCCGTATCATACCTGAGAGCACCTCGGATGGGTAGGCCACTGGGCGGAACGCGGCTCAGCACACCAGAGTTCACCCACACGTCACAACTGGAGCACGCTCAACAACGCCTCATTAGACTGGCCTCACGGCACCCTTGACGGAATTGCTTGCACATGGCGTTCCTCTTTCTGTGCAGGTTTCTCTTTTATTACTTAGCACGGCAAGATAGAGGCGCCCTACTGACCCGGCGGCAGGGCCAGCATGCCCGGCCACACCACCGCCAGCGATGTCACATACGCGCGGTCCGCCGCTGCTAGGGCGCCCCCCCCGGCGTCCCCACGCGGCTGTGGCCTGCGCAGCACCCCCACCGCCTCCCACAGCACCCCCAGCGCCTCGTCCAGTACCCTACTGTCCGCTCGCTGCGTGGCGCCGCGTGCATATCGAGTATGCGGAGCGCCGAGTTTATTCCAGTCCGTGTCCTTGACGGTACTGGCCATTGCCTATGTTCGATTCGGAGTTGGCTGCAGTGCTCAGCTGGTCACAAGGGATGTTACAAGGGGGCCGTACGCAAGCCCGCCCGCCTGTCGATTGTCGCCTGCCCCTCCGAGCTCTGCCCGCGAGAACGCATCCGTGATGTGCAGCGCATGCGGTGCACTGTCCCATCGCTTCCTGGAATCTGAGGATGTATGGTGCTGCAGCAGCTGTGTCCTCCGTAGCCCCGGCACTTCCATGCCTCAGCCAAACTGCCCGGCACGCGCCTCCGTTGCGCCGCACCCGGAACACACTCTGCGCTCACGCTCTGCAGCCTCTGCGCCCCGGCGCCTCGTCGCCCGCCTCGTGCCGTCCCCGCACCGGCACTTCCGGCGCCTCCCGCTGCCTGTTGCGTGGCGATCCACGGGTCTTTGATGGCCCACATGCCTTTTCCTCCTCTTGGTGGTGCTGCTGTGGCCGGGACCGGGGCTGTGGCTCCGGCCTGGGCGGCTCCTGGCTGCGCTGCCGCCGCCCCGCCACCGCCGCGCCGCCCTCGCCCGGCCCGCCCACCACCTCCCCCAGTGCCATGAGCCGCTGGTGGTAGTGATGGCACTGGCCCTCCAGCTCCCCCAGCTCGCAGCTGTAGCGCTCCACCACCTGCCGCAGCTCCTCCTGTGGACAGACCAGCAACAGAGCAGGGACGGCAGAGGCAACGTGTAACCGATTACGCAGGGCTAATTCGGCAACCACAAAACGCGTCAAGAACTTGGGGTGGGGGGAACGGATACGGGAGCCTTCCCGCGTGCAGGCTCGCGAAGAGACTGCATCGCTCGCGCCTGAACCCGAAGGTGAAAAGTAGGGGGGCCATGATTTAGCCCCAGATCCGACCCGTAGGGGGGCCTGGAGCCCTGCTCCCTTGTCCAATCTGCTGCGGGGCTCCCCGCTGCCGCGGCGTGTTGCGGCGTTTCACCTCGCCCTGACACGGCCAAGGCAGCAGCATATTCGCAACCCACCGCTGCCCCCAGGGGCCCCCAAAAGGATCCCGCTCTGTGCTCTGGGTCGCGCAACTCCTCCAAAAGGCCGCATCCACACTATTCCCGCAGCATGCCCGCAGCAATCGATGCACGCGTAATTCCCACACCGCCACCAACCCCTGCACGCACAGACACAGGGAATCTTTTCCACCAGCCTACGTGCAGCTCCCCCTTATTCATCAGCTGAGGGCGGCTTTCGGTACCCGTTTGCAGCTGGCCCCGCTCCGTTTGTGCCGCAGGTGCCCCCGTGCCCCTCCCCGCCCTGATTCCGCCCGGCGGCAGGCGGGCAAACCGGCTCATCGACACCTCGGGCCGCCTCCTCCACGTTAAGCCTCCACCACGTGCTCAGCCCTCACCTGTAGCTCGTCCCGCTCCCTTAGCAGGTGAGCGATCATTGCGTCTTTGACGCCCAGCAGCTGCTGCAGCGCCGAGTGCGCGGACGCCAGGTCGGCGTGCACAGCAGCCTCCGCCGGCAGGTCGTCCGCCGACACATCCACCTCCGACTTGAAGGGCCGGGCAACCAGCCTGTGGGCCCGTAGCCGACAGGGTCAATGGAGGCGGGACGGAGGTCCATTGCCGCTTGGGCGCGGCAGCACGCTTTCGAACCGGGCGCTGCGCCGCCAGCGCCCGCCGCTCCCTCCCCAGCCCCGGCACCACCTCCTGCTCGGCGATACCCCCCCCCTCGTCCTCCACCC